>OY720445.1:37126070-37345355 GCA_963082915.1 Dolichopus griseipennis
GACAGATGGATGGACAACGCTAAATCGAATAAGGAACTGACGCTGAGCAAAGATATATATACTTTTCTATGTTTAGTTTGCTTTCTTTTGATGTTTACAAAAATTATACCTAATTTAGGTGTGGGGTATTTCATTGAAAGAGCGTTAATTAAAAACCAAATTATTATTAATTCTAACTTGAACCGCATCTTAATCCAAAACAAGTGAGCGATAGACACTCTTGAAAATGAAGAATGCGATATTGCTTACATCAAGATAACCACTAGATCAGAGATCCGTTACCGCATCTTAAAACATAGAATAATATTCATTTCTTTTGCAATCAGTTAAGATTTTCAAACCTCACCCTCTTATTTAATAAATCATTTTCTTAACCACTGAATTTTTAAGGCCACCTAGGACATTGTATTTAAAATTTTATTTCACTAAAAGTGTATGTGAACTTTTATCGTACGATAAGAATTAAATTTATAAATATTATAGGATTTTTTTTATGAAATATGTGTAAGATAGAGTGAAATAAAAACAAAACACATATAAATAAATAAAAAAAAAATGAAGAAAGAAAGAGATAAAAAAACAAAGAAGGAGATAAAAAAAAAATTAAGAAAAAAAATGTACAAAAAAAAAGTTATGTGATAGATGGTGTTGTTAATAATGATGGTTAACCTAATAGACTATAATTTTATAAGTATATTAATATATATATATTTATATATACATACATACAAAAATTTTTTTGTTAAGTATACATATACATAGATAAAATTCCAAGATAATTTCACATCTTTTTTTTTAATGATATTTATATTATAATTAATATAATTTATATATATAGATTAACATAATATAACAGGTTGGGTCTGAAATTTCAGTTTAGTAAATCTAGTTTTTACAAAATCTCGTTTTAGAAAATCTCGTTTAGAAAATCTCGTTTTTAGAAAATCTTGTTTTTAGAAAATCTCGTTTTTAGAAAATTTTGTTTTAGAAAATCTTGTTTTTAGAAAGTCTCTTTTTTATATTCTGCACAAAACTGATAATTCTGGTAAACTTTGTGTCTAACTCAAAAATCTTTAAAAACCAGATTTTTCAAATAAAAAGAGATTTTCTTAAAAAGCGAGATTCTTCAATAAAAAACGAAATTTCCTAAAACGAAATTTTTTAAAAACGAGATTTAAAAAAAAAAGATTTACTAAACCGAGATTTTGGAACGCTCCCTAATATAACATTTTATTTTTAACCGTCCGTCTTTTGTTTCAAAATCAAAATATGGCTTTGCAAGATGGAAAAAGTGATTGAAAAATTGCTTGGAAACCAAATTTTCCATCTTTCGAAAGCTTCAAATAGAGTACACAATTCTCAGCCTCTTGTACATTTTAAAGTGTCACTAGACCTCAAGAATCGAATACCTATCCGAAAATTCAGAAATGAAGAGGTATTCAAAAGATAATTAGGAACAGTGGATTTATTTTAAAAATATTACCACAATATTCTCCAATTGCTCCAATTAGGGTGTTTAGGAGGCCAAGGTTCGACAACGGACTGTAGCGCCATAGAAGAAGAAGAAGGGTGTTTAAGATTCCGAAAGCTGCAAAGGATCAACCATTACATTAAAAATGTACAATAATTGAAATATATTTTAATTTTTAAAAATAAATTTGATTTGAAATGTTTTTTGAAAAAGGTTTCATTTACTCTGAAAAAGTTTCATTTATTTTGAAATATGTTTCAACTATTTTGAAAAAGATTTCATTCTATTGGAAAAGGTTTTATTCAATTGAAACATAGTTAAAACTGTTTCAAAATTGTTTCACTTAATCGGAAAATTGTTTCATTTAATTGAAAAATGCTATAATATCTATTATGACCTTCATTAAATACAGAATCTTAAGTATATTTAAAACCAATATCCATTAGATATTTTTTATTTAAAAAAAAAATTGATGTTAGGTGTTACTATTTGCCAATTTACTAATATATAGAAAACAAACAATTAGATATATAAAATATAATATCTGATATTACATATTATTAAATTATCAAAAAACAATAAGAAAAATATTTTCAAAGAATTTTGATGTATCTTGAGTACATTTATATTGTATTTACCATAAACCAACAATCCAGAAAAGATGAAGTCGTTTATTTGTGAATTTAATGTATATGGTTTTGAAAATATTTTTTTTTTTGTCCTTTCTTATCATTACCTTGTTGTCTTGCTGAGATATTTTTGTTATTTTCTATTTTTTTTATATTTTTCGGAAACATTCCGAAATATAAGTTGAACGTGATTGTAATATTTAATTTTCATGCCATTATTTTTCCAAAAAAAAAAAATGCCATTTTTTTTTTCTTCTCTTTCCACGCTATTTTCTATTTCATTCTTTCACATTTTTTTTTTAATTTTTAGCAAATTTGGAAAAAACAATTTTTAAAAAATGTGCTAATATAGTTCAATTTTATTCGTCTGTCCGTTCCTCAGTGTGTTGACAAAACTTTTACAAAGAGAAAAATTTTAACCACGGGTAGGTATTTGAAAATAAATAATTTCATGGAAAAACTACTTTTGTACCGCCAACCTTTACGGAGCTTCAGCCCCCTAAAAGTACAGAAATGTCATAAACTTAAATTATTATAACAGGAGTTCTATATAAGACATATTTTAAGTCTGGAAACGGTAAAACATGGCTGTTTTTATAAGGTTTATAAACATATTAAAATAAATATATAGGGTTGCCATACGGTACTCCAATTTACGATTATGCCAAGATCGAAATCCCACAAAATTTTCGACCGCTTATATACACTTATAAACAGGGTTGTAAACGAGCAGACTTAAATGCCAAACTCAACTCATAGCTCAACTCAAATTATGAGTCCGCTCATACTATGATCGATATACATGCGCTCACAGGTTAAGCGGACTCAAATGTTGTGTGGACTCAAATGTTGAGGGGACTCAAATATTGAGCGGATCAAATTTTGAGTTCAGCGATGAGCTGAGTCAAAATTTGAGCTTTTTACAACCCTGCTTATAAATGACTTCAAGGTTAGAAACTTAAAATTTTGGAAGTAGTTTGATCCTAAGAAATGAGTATGAGTCATATGAAAAAGCTCTTTTGTGACACTCAGTGTTTAGAAGATGTAAAGAGTCTTAAATTGAAATATTGTTTTTTTCAAACTCTTGTACCTTGAATACCTGACAAAATGGTTTAAAATATACAAAAGTTTCCATGTGTTAAAGATTTTTTACTCTTACTAGATTGCATTTCATTAAAATCTAAGGAAGTGTTTCTTAATTTTTAACAATTTTTGCTTAAATAATAAAATTCTAAGAAAAGCACCAAATTTTGATGCAAGTAACAATTTAATTCCTTGAAACTCAAAAGTTTAGACAGTGTGCTACAGGTGGTTCATACCTTTGAATATCAGCCTACATTTCATCAGAAAACATTTCGAAGCCTCCATCATTCATATTTTTATTATATATATTTTTTACCCAAAACTCAGTATTAAAAACCGTGTAATTTTGGAAATTTACTTTTGGGGTTTTACCCTTAGTTTTTTTCATCCCTTGTTTTTTTTTTTTATATATATTTGACTTTAAGGATAATGGAAGATAAATTGAATAGAATATAAATTATATATATATAAATGTATATATGTAAAATAGGAAGAAAAAAATATTTGTATGTTTTTTTTTTTAGATTATGCTGTCAGGATAATGCGTACGTTAACAACATTACGAGAATGGAAAAAAAAAATTACAAAATAAATAGTAAAATTGGTGTGCAAGAAAAGAACAACAGAAAAACCTAAAATGAAAAAAAACTGAACAGGGTTAGAGTGAGATAGCTGAGCAAATAAAATTAAATTAATTTAAGTTGATGAAGGTAGACTTTTTTCTAAGAATAACAGAACAGAAAAAAAAACAAAATGATAAAATAATTAGAAAAATTTGTTCATCAATGTTCTAAGAAGACAAGGTTGTATGTGGAACTACGGTTTTTTAATGGGGCACTTTTTAGAATTTTAATGTTTTTCTAATTTTTGTCTTGGTTTTCTTTACATAAGTCGCAGCGCACTCACATTTTAAGAAAATGAGTGCACAAGCAGTTTTACTATACAAAGTTTTGGGGTTTAATTAAAGGTTTCAGATCCCTGTGTCGACTCTATTTCCTTTGATTGCGCATTTTATAAAAATTACGGCCTGTCAGAATTCCAGTTTTTTAAAAATAATGAATTGCAGTTTTTGATCCCCTAACATTCTTTTACAGTGATAAGAACAACATTTACTGTTATATCTTATTAGTTATAATTATTACCAAAGACAACAACCTTTTATCTTCAAAGCTTTTAACTCATTAAATATCACACATTCTTAAATAAAGTTATGTGAATACATTATGTATATATATATATATATATATAATTTTGTTTTCTAAAAGGGTCGAAAACATTCCTTCAAGTGGAAAAGTTAAGTAGAAGACTTCTACTACCAAGCTGACGTTAGTCCTGGAAGGGCAGCTGCAAAAACAAATAAAAACTCGAACTGCTGACGTATCTCAATGGCTGAGAACTAAGCATAAGAAAATTAATTGATAAATCCTAAATGGTTTATCGGTCTTGCAAATAAAATGGACAAACAGACTTACTTAAATAAATTCAAAAAAATTTTTGAAAAAATTTTAGAATCTTCAAAAATTCAAGTTTTAAATAAAATGAAAATATTTATTTTTTTAAAAACCTGAAATAAATTAATAAATAAAAAATTTATTAAAATTTAGAATGTAGGAATAATAATTAAAATTTCAATTTCATCGTAAAAATTAAAATACAAAAAAAAAAAAAATGTTTTATGAAATTATTTTAAAATGTTGCCGGCAACAAAAGAAAAAAAACGATATTTAAAATTCCTTTTTATAAATTTTAGATTTTACTTACATTTTCAACCTTGAATTTCAATTATTTATTTAGGTACTTAATAATTTTTTTTATAGAAATTGAAATATTTATTAATAATATTTAAAAACGAGGAAGAGTGTAGTAGAGTAGACTGTGTCAACTCTGGGATACCCGTATGACCGTAACATATACATTATATCATCCGGTTAATTACTTTTGGCAAAATTTCAAACATTCAGCTTTATTAGGTGTAGAGTAATGCTCATATAAAAGAAGGAGTTGTATGGCAGCTACTCGAACCCTTTGCAGTAGACCAACCAAATTTTGCAGTAACTTTGGCCATTACACTAAACTATTTTTTGCAAATTTTCAGACACCCAGCTTCATCAGGTGTAGTGTAAAGCTCATATAAAAGAAGGAGTTGTATGGCAGCTACTCGAACCCTCTGCAGTAGACCAACCAAATTTTACAGTAACTTTGGCCATTACACTAAACTATTTTTTGCAAAATTCCAGACACCCAGCTTCATCAGGTGTAGTGTAAAGCTCATATAAAAGAAGGAGTTGTATGGCAGCTACTCGAACCGTCTGCAGTAGACCAACTAAATTTTGCAGTAACTTTGGCCATTATACTAAACTATTTTTAGCAAAATTTCAGACACGCAGCTTCCATAGGTATAGAGTAATGCTCATATAAAATTAGAAGTTGTATGGCAGGTACTCGAACCCGTGGACCAAAATGGCTGAATTTAAAACTCGATTCCGTTTTTTGCATAAAAACGAATTTGTGAAAATTTCATAATCCTAGCTCCTTTACTTTTTGAGTTATCGTGATGACGGACGGACGGACGGACTGACGGACGGACGGACGGACGGACATACATCGCTAAATCGATTTATTTTTCGATTCTGATCCGATCCATACACTTGAGTCTATATCTACCCCCTCTCCTTCTCTGCGTCACAAACGTAATGGCAAATTTATTATACCCTTGGACTATATAGTCATACGGGTATAATTATTATTTATATATACAAAAAAGTCCATTAAAATTTTAAGAATTTCTTCATTACATCTTAATTTAATTCCATAGTGTTGGCGTTATTGAAAAAGATGTAATGTACAAATATTTCATATTTTTTATATATTTATTTACAAAATTTTTTAAATTTGTAAATTATTTAACGCATAGTGGTTAGAGAGCCTACGGAAGGTTGATTCGAAAGGTTAGGGAAAACTTTTAACTGGGCCCTATTGCACCAACACTCACAATGAAATAATAATTTTTTTGATAAGTGGGTGTTCTTTTACTAATGAAACTTCATATGTTTGTTGTCAAATATAGTGTTGGTGCAACAAAAATTTTGATAATTTTAATATTTCCTTAGTGATAAGTGGTTGGTGCAATAGGACCCTGGTTATTTAATTGAAAATCTTAGCCATTTTGGCACTATCTAATGACTATCTTATGTATTTATTATATAATATGTAATTCTTTAAAAACAATTCTAATTATAAGAATATAATAGTACACAGAAAAGCTGTTGAAAGTCTAACAGTTGAATATCATAAACATTTAACACAACTGTGACTAAATTAATATCTTAATTGTTTTTAAATGATTTTTCAATATTTATTTTTCAATTAATTATTTCCATTTAAAATATATTTTTATATAAATTTTAATTTGCGGTTTCCTAATTACCTTAATATATAAGTATAAAAATGTAAAGAAATAATTGCGGGTTGATCTTTTTTTTTTAAGAAGTATCGCTATTTTCTGGTTCTCATCATATTTTGGTTTGCTGGTTCTGCCTATGTGGTACCAGTTTTTAAATTAAAAATTAATCTCCCCTGGGAAACTTAAGCCAACATAAATAATTTCATTTCAAGTAAACATTTTTAACTTTTATCCTTCTATATAAAAGCATAAATTAAAAATATTAAATTTCAAAGTTAAGTAAGCCCAGCTTTACAATAATTTTGTCAGAAAATTTGTATGCAACAGTGAAAATATCTACAAGTAAAGAATTTTTTGTCAGTATGACTCTAAATATATATAAACAGAAATGTAAATAAAGATTTTTATCAAAGTTAAGACTGTCACTCAACCTAATTGTCATTATTAGAGTTTGGAAATGTCAAATTTCTCTATTTTTTGCGTAAAAATTATTTTAATAATTTTAAACATAAAAAAATAAGTTTGCATATAAAAATTGCAAGTCGTTATTAAAAAAAAAATATATAGATTTTAGAGTTTTGAATTCCTTCAAAATGATTATGAAGAAATGCCAAATGGTGCAATCCCAAAACTCTTTAAAATAAATAATTTCTTAAAATATAATGACTAACTAAGATTTCGAGTTGGAGTTCACTATTAAAAGAACTATAATTCTAAAATAAAAACGTAAATTCGAAAAAAAGTGCATTAAAGTTTGTATTAATAAGCATAGAAAGCCGAAGTCCGAATACAAGCATTTTTATTCTAATAAATATTTGTGCAAGGAAGCCAAATCAGAAGCTCTATCATAATGAGCATTAAAAATTTCAGAAAATGGATTAATATCAAATATATTTTACCACAATAAGGAGTACATTAAGAAGACTTTGCTCACGGATTTTATAGCTCCTGAGCATTTCATCTTCTTAGACAAATATAGATATTCTCAAAACCAAGATCATGTTCCTTTACTATTTCATTATACAGACGGACTACTACTATGAAATGTCCATTTCAGAAAAAGCAAAACTTCTTAATATAATTTCTAAAATCATTTGTGCTACTTTATAAGGTTAAGGTCAATAAGATTAGTTTAGATAAATTTAAGTTTAGGTTAAGTTAGTTACGTTTTATAGAAAAAAAAAAAAAATGATTAAACATTGGTTTTTTAAAATTTTACAATAATGTATGAATAATATTATACTACAATAGTTTTGTACTTTAAACAGAAATTATTTTACTTTATTAAATTTTAAGCTTAACATAAAACAAATCCAAATATTTTTAAATGTTAAAAAATAAAGGAGTTATTACCTGTTTATTAACTTTGTTTTGTGGGTTAAGATATTCATATGTAAAATTATAACAAAACAAAGTTTTATTTAAAAAAAAAAATTTTTCTGCCAAAATTAATTTTGTTTTTCTAATTTTATTCGTATATTGTACAATTTCTGCATCAATTTCATCAAAAAATTCTAAATCCTCTATTTTTCCTTTTCTTATTTACCTTTTTTTTATAATTATACGACTTTACAGTTTCAATTTCTACTATAGAGTGTGATAATAAATACCCTTTATTTTTATTGCATGTTCAATTATTTTATTTAAACCAAAATTGAGTTGAGAGTTCTCTCAAATGAAATGTCAAAAATTTCTACGCTTTGCTCTTATCGACGTTCTTGTCACTTTAGGCAGCTACAAAATAAGCGCACGATTAGTGTTCTTTCAAAAAAACTTGGTAAAAACACTCACTCTCAATTTTAATTCCCATCTGACAAAACCTATTTAGTCGCAATATTCTCATTTATTTCCGTGGAAATCAATTAATTTCAAGTTAAATACTTTATATACTTATATAAAACATTCATACACTTATATAAAACTACAATTACAAGTACAAATACATTTAAATAATATAATAATAAAAAAAAATAAATAAAAAAAATCGATCAAAAATCACCCTATTTTCAAATTAAACATTTTAAACAAATCCAACAGGATAATTACGAAAAAATTTTTCAATATAAAATTACTGATTAATAGATTTGAAATAGACCATTATTATTGACAGATATTTCGTGTTTGGACATAAATTAAATCTTATATTTTTGCTCTTTTGTATATTTTTTATATATATATTATCTTTCATACACCAACTCATTTATATCTTTATTGTACTACAATTTACAACAAATAAATACTTTATTTTATCTTTTATATTTTCTATTCTCTAACAATTTTTTAAGATTTATTTAAACATCAATTTATTATCCGTGTGATAATAATTTTAATTTTTTGTTTTTTTTTTTTTTTATCTTTTATCTTTTATAGCTTTTAAGTAAATAAGATCATTACTATCGGAAAATTTCAAATATATATATATACATATATATATCTATAAAAAAAACTAAAGATTATATAAATATATATTATCTATACCTACACTAACAACAAAAAAAAAAATATAATAATGGGAAAATACTACTGGTTTACCATTTCAATAATGTCCAAAATGCGTGATATTATTATCCTTCCCAAGGATTAAGATTTTTATTTTTTTTATTTGTATATTTATTTAATATATTGTGAATGTATTACAAAATAGATTTATCGTATAGAATAAATTATAATATGCAACATAATAAAAATATAATATACAACCTGTTGCAAACCAAATCAAATTGCTATGTTATATATATATATATATGTATGTGTGTGTGTGTGTGTGTATTTTAGTGTATATATATTTTATAAAACAAAAATACTAATCAAAACTGTTCAATTTTAATGATACATTACAATATACACTCATACATACACATACTTCGAATGTATATGCACTGCAAACTAAGGACAAAAAATTATGTTCGGAAAAATGAGTCTGACAAAATATTAATTAGTCTGTTTTGGAGAATTTTTCGAAAGACAAATTAAGGTAAAGCATTGTACTTCACCTCTTAAAAGCCCTGAATGCGAAAAAAACCTTTTATTTAAATGAATTTAGGAAAGATTAAGAAGAAGTTTAGATATGATCATAAATTTGAAAGCGTCCCGAAATCTAGTATAATTTATTTAAATCATTATAATATTTAATCTGTAATTAAAATAAAATTTGAGTACATAATACCAAGCCAATTTCGAACTGATTTTCATAGATTCTTTTTTCAATTATATATATTCAATACGAATGCACGCCATTCCAAATATTTTTTCGAAATTCTCCAATATTCATTCATAATTATCCAATTTTCATTCAAATATATACATATACCGACTTTTTACTCTCCAATTTTCGAGATGCAGGCAGGATACAAGTATACATATAATTCGAAATTTATGAACACGAAATTTAAAAATTCGAAATTATCAATTTCAGTGCCCCAGCTCCCATTTTCTAAAAACTTTGTTGTTGTCTGTTGAAAATGTTTGAAAAAAAAATCCAGAAACATTTTTCGTCTTAAACTCTCCATTACCTCCACAATTTGTGACCTATGAATTGCGGAAACCCTGCATATTATATTTTAGATAGGCACGTTTCGTTAAGACGTATTGGATTGCATTAAATTAAAATGTTGTTATTTGGAACTTTCCCATAAGATTAAAATCTTTGAGTTTTGTAATTAGGAATTTTGTAATTGAGGATTTTGTGTTAAGGTTGTTATAACTGGAATTTCGAAAATTAATATACAAGTCGTTATATCCAAGATTAAAGATTTGTTCTTTTACAAGTTCTCTACTAACAATCTTATACTACATGTCCTTCCTAATAATATAAAATATATAATGTGAATATAATTTTGTTAGTTTTATTTCCTGAACTGTACTTAAGTATACGCATAATTATAGTGAAGTATATTTAGGTATTTAGAATATTTATACAGAAATATTATAATAGAACATATTAACTTTAATGGTTTTAAATCGAATAAGATTTTCTTTTATTTAAAGTTTTATTTTATGTACCATCATTTCATTTCTGTTCATTTTATTACCAACAATCAATGCACAATTGTTTATTTCGATAATTCATAAGAGCATAAGAGTTTCTATATATATGTACGTTATTTAATTTTATTATATAAAAGTTCATAATTCCTTCAGGATTAACAATTATATACAAAGAATAAAATTCAATAGATAGTTTATTTAAATTCAAAATGAAATAATTTGAAATAAAATATATTAAGTAAAATGAATTGTAATACATATGAGTAGATCTTTATATAATTTAGAATTTTATTTAATTCTAAATTTATTAAAAATGTTTAAAAAAAAGAGTGACTGTATGAGTATGTTCGTCCGTTTAAACGACAGCTCGAAAGGGAGCTACAAATTTAAAACTAACCCAAAGTGTTTTAAAATAATTTTAAAGATTTCGATTGTCTTTGTTTCAAATCGGACTGTAGTCACTGGGTATGGTTCAATCGAATTCAACAATTTTTATCATATAGAGGTATAAAAGGCTTTTAAAGATAGTTCTGACAGTTATAACTATAGTTTTAAAAAAAAGAGACCCAAATCTAATAAATGCATTTACCGATTAATTATCTAAGCAAAACTTCTTAGAAAAATCGGTAAACAGATCCCCCTTTTGTAATGCATTAATGTATAAAAGTAATATTGTTAATTCTATAGATCAGATTAGTATCAAAATGAACTACAGTTTTGAAACTGACCCAAGTGTTTTAAAATAATTTTAAAAATTCCGATTGTCTTATTTTCAAATTATACTGTACTGCCGTGCTAAGGAGAAAAAGTCGTAAGCGCCAAAAGCGAATTTTCAGGATAATGGAATATTTGATATCAGATAAATGTCTCACAACTTTGTACTAAAAATTGTCACATATCTCGCTTTAAGTTCATTTAAAACTAATAACTAATATGTCGCATCTACCCCTAAGTCGTATCTATGTCTAAGCTTTAATAACTTAATAAATCTAGTATTGCTTAACAAAAAAATCGTATAGATTTTTCAAGAAAAATACATAAAAAATAATACAAAATCCCTTATAACATTTTATTAATTAATAATATAAATTTTATATTATTTAAATTACTTTATTCTTGTACTGTTATATACAACTGCAATGTCCTTAAACAATTTAACACAATGTAAAGTATACAATAAATTTTTTAAAATAAACACAAAATAAAATATTTGCAACAATAAATTTTAAAATAATGGAATTTTAAAAATTTAATTACATACACCTTTGTTATTATTCTGATAACAAAATAACAAAACCACAATTTATTTTAAATTTTTTTTTATAGAGTTTAATTAATATTATAATTTTTTTAAAAGTTTAATTAATATTATATTAAAAAAAAATAAAATTCTAAAATATCCAAAAGATACTTTTTTTTTTAATTTTAACCTTTAAATATTTTATTTCAAATAATTAAAATAACTTTATAAAAAAAATTATTCAATAAAGGTTTTAAATGTTATTATTAAAAAAAAAATGTTTTTAAATTTTTGAGTGTGTCAACTATTTTAATTTTTCCAAAAAATTTTTATATATGTATAAGTAGGAGCAATGAGAAAAAGCCCTTAAAAATAAATCCTCGGAAAAATTATTTCTGGTTCAATTTCGTTTCAATTTTTTGAGAATTAAAGCCCCAGTGGTATTAATTTAATATTAGAAATATATATAATCAGAAATAACACCACGGGTCTTATTTCCTATACTATACCTGTGAAAGGTGATATACTAAATTAAGAGAGATTTTAAAATAGAGTTAAAAGTTCTTGAACCGAAGAATATCTATCTTGTATTTATGTGATCCGTTTAGAGTATCATCTATAAATGAAAATTAATACCCCGTGAGCATTATTTCGTAGGGCCTTATTTCATGACTACATATAAACATCTTTAATAATATGATTCTTGAAAAATATTATACAATCCCTGGATATATTATATTTTGATGCCTAGTAAACATTAAAAAATTTTATAAAGCTTAGAAACATATATTAAAATCTATTTGGATGGGTGGCATAGCCAAGTGCCTGGAGCTCAAGTCAGAAAGAGCTCAAGTTCAAAAATTGGTAAAAATTAAAAAAGTTCCATATGATTTTAGAATCGATTAAGCAACCATTGGTCAGTTAAAATTATTAAACTAAAAATTATAAAATATAATAAAAAGCAAAATATAAACTAATAATTTAAATTAAAAATATAACTCACAGATATAAAACTATGTTCTAATAAAAAGGACTTACATTTTAGTAGAAAGTACTAAATATATAACTTAACAGATAAAAGCTCCTAACTTCTCTTTTAATATTTAAATATATTTCTTTTAAAATTTAATTTATTTAAAATGACTTTAATATTATATTAATACATTCCTTTAATACTACTTCAAAATTGTTTTTTGAATCTAATTTTAACTTTAAATTAAAATACTTGGTAATATATTTTTTGCTTTTGAAGATTAATAAACATTTTTTTTAATATTTGAGAACTTAAATTTTTAATATAAGATAAAAATACTCCCTAAGCTTTTACTCTTAATTTACGTTTCTTTTCGAAATTAGGTGATAAGAGGTGTTTTAGAGGTTGTGTATTTTCAAAAAGATATATACCAAGATTTTTAGAATTAGAACAGATTTCAAGTAAATGCAAAATTTAAATTGTATCTATAAATATCTCCAGACATTTTCAACAATTATGAGTATTCAATTCAGAAGTATAGAAAATTTTAAAGAGCTTCAAAATTTGAGTTCCAGGTTAATGGTTTGTTCTTCAGATCATAAAATTTAATAACCAAGAACCTCAAAGCTCTTAAACGGGGAAAATTATAAACGGTCCTTTCAACGCACTTATTTTTAATCTTAAAGATATTCACTAAATTTCACAAATTCTTCTTTTAAACATTTAAGAAACACAAGATAAAACTCTTTGAATATAATTTAGCACTTTTAATTTAGTTACCGATTGAAGTTCCAAGACATTTGAGGCTAAATAAAAAATAATAACCTAGAGCTATTAATTATGGATTCTATCAAAGCTTGATTCACTTATCTGAAAAGTGTTGTAAAAATCATCAAGAAACAGGTGAACGAACATTTTGGAAAGACATTTCAAATCAAAAATATTCAATTTCTTCATAAATTCACATTTCTAATATCGAAATTTGAAAAAATTAAAAAACGGTTTAGATTAAATAAAATAATAAATATTAAATAAAGATTCTGATTTTTAACATGCCTCATATATTATTTATTATTTTTGTATTATTTAAGAATAATAAATATTTGATCTATCAAATAACACAACATTATTGCACCTAATATTAATTTTTCGCCTAGAAATATGCAAATTAAAAGATTATTTTTATTTTGTAGCTATAAAACAATTTCGAGCGATTATAACCGGCACAACAAATATATTTCATACATGAATAGGCTCAATAACCTGAAAATTGAAAAAAGGTGTGTTATACAATACCAAAATTGTAATTGCAAATATTATATTTCACTTGTTTATTTTACAATAAATATGTTAAAAAGTAAAAACATTCAGATCCAAATGGGAGTTTTATACACACTTGAGTTAGCATGTCCTGGTATGGAAGACTAAATAAGATGAAAGAACTTGAAAGACATTAAGGACAATATTTACATAAACCATATTTCACTTTTTAGAATTAATTTTTAGGAAAAATTTATTTTAGGATCCAATGAAAAGTAAAGTTAAAAACTTTTTTAATCTTCCTGATTGTATCTAATCAAAATATTACTAGATATTTTTAATATATAGTATAATCTTTTTAATATTTATATAGCAAGTATTTTTTAATTAGGCACCCACCAAATATCTGTAACTAAATAAAAGCTTATTATTGTATTGGTTAATTTTCTAAATTTTCAATAAAATTAAAGTTTTCAAATAGAATGATAATTTAAATTTTTCAATTATATTTAACTTTAATCCTTGGTAATCCTGAAAACTTTTTTTATCTTAAGATACCTTATAAAATTTAACTTTAAATTATATTGGAAAACCTTTCTTTAAACTTTATTCACTTTGAGATAATAAAAGCAACCCGCATTTAAAGCACTCTTATCCTTTAAGATATCCTTGGTAACAATTATAAAATGCACTTATAAAATATAATTAACCGCAATGACAAATGAAGATTGAGATGCAATAAAATAAAAAACAAAAAAAACCAAAGGAAAATTAAACTTACCATAAACTTTTTATTGAACGTATTTTATTCTTGAATATCAATTAAGTGAAAAACCTTTCTAAAATCACCTTTTTTCATTTTCATTTATTTTCATTATTGGCATATTGAAGGTTATCTTGACCTATTTTCAACTGATTAGTGATTACAGATAAGTAACAATAGATACAAGTTTAGTTTATTATTTTATATTATATGGTATACTAAGAGCTTTTAGTTATATATAACTGCATACTATATAACTGCAGGTCTATGTCCTGCATACAATCTTTTATAGAATACCAATTTTTCTCCTAAAATAAATAGAATACCAAATAGTGCCTTATCAATCAAATCTTATAAAAACTTTATTCAATTATTTAAGATTGTATCATTAAGTGGAAATTATAAATGAGTTATAAGTTTTTTCTATTCACTTTATTGCCACTTTAATTTAAGTGTCAATACAAAAAATTCTTTATAACTATTTAATTAAATAATATTTTCTTTATTGTGTACTCACTAAATACAAATGAATTCAAGTATAACACATATATGAATATTTATATTTATATATATATATATATAGATATACGTATTTACCCATTTTACTTTTAACTCTTTTAAATTTAAAAGCACTTTTTTAATAAAGTACAGATATAAAAATTTATTTTTCCAATATATACTGCACATAATTTACACAAAACTCCTCAGAACTGAAATGTTAAAAGGTCGCCTTTTATATTCGATAAAGTTTAAAACTTTAATATAACATAATTTACACGATTTTAATTAAATAAAGCATTTCACGATTTTTACTTTATCAAAATTTGCGATTTTCATTTTATCAAATAAGACATAGTTGGTCTTGCGAACTTTTAGGTACTTGTTTGAAACTATTATGATGTTTTGAACCCAAAATTTGTTCGGATTAATTCCCAATGCATTTGCCCTATCATTTTACCATTATATTATTAGTTTCAATTTAGTAGCCTTTTTGATTTTCTGTAATTCGGTTCAGTACTTTGGTAGCAGCTCCACAAAAATGTATAATTCATTTTCAAACCTTCGAAATATTGCTTGTCGTATTATATAACGAATTTTAATTTCTAGTCTTGTTAATTGCACAGGTATTAACCCAATACCAAAATCTCAAAATTTGCAGAGCCTATATTGTAATTCGGTTGAAAATTTGCAGAGCCTATATTAATTGTCTTAGCTAATATTGATTTCAATTTTATTAGTTCACAAATATATGTATGGCAGCTAACTGAGAATGAAGTCCAGTTTGAATATTTTAAAACTTTAAAAAGTGTTTGTCCTATTATTCAAGTTATTCAGTGTAATTTTCTACCTCCCAGTATTATTAGTTTTGAATATATTTGAATAGCTTTTAAAAATTTTTATTGCAGCTCCCCAAAGTCGTCGTTGGATTTTAACCAAAAAAATAGTTGTCTAAAAAACGCTTTAAGTAAAATTTAAGCTCTTTTAGTTTTCAGACAGTATGTCTGTCCGTCTTATATCCGTCTAGCTTAATATATATTTAATTCCCACAATTTTTTGCAACCGATGCAGGTCCGATCCCAGACTTTAGTCTATTTCTTTTAAATATATAATAATGTGTTACAAACGGAAAAAGAATTTTAATATACCCGTTACAATTAGGCACAAACAGGTATAAAAAATGTTGTAATAATTATTACATCGCATACAATATTATATTAGCACAAGAAAGTTTTTGAACAATGTCAATATTGAGAAATAAGATGTTCAATAAAATAAAATCAATTCCTCTTAAAAACAAGTAATGAAAATAGTAATGCTTTTTAAAAAAGCACCATTCCAAAATTAAACAAATTTCTATAATAAGTTCTGGGTAAAGGAGATATTGAAATGTAAATTTATTACAGTTTCTTTGAACTTTTCTTATAACATTATTTTATGGGCAAAAACTGTTAAAAATCACTAGACATTATATTCAATTTGAAGGCCACTCTATATACAGGTGTTTAAAAATAGTGGTTTTTAATTTTTAAACCCTAACAGCTCCTCAATAGCGGGGTCAAATTTTCTTTAATAACTCATACAAATTTACTGAAGAGGTACCAGGTTTATCGAACTTTAGAACCTATAGAACCTATTTACCTACATATGTGGTTAAAATTTATATGGTTTTTTAAATAGTGTAGAAGTTTTTTATGCACCCTATCGGACAGATTGAAACTAAATAAGCATATTTTTAAAAATTTGTTTGAAAATGTACTAAAATCTACAAATACAATTAAGAAATAAAGTTAAATTGTTATTTTTACACTTGAGCACGTTGTATATTTAATTTGAATATGAAGTTTCCTTCACATTAGATAAACTGTAATAAAAATATCTACATATTTACACAGTACGTATATCTATTTTGTATATAAATGTGTTTTATTGTATAAAGTTTGAAAAGTGTGCATAATTCATTTACAAATGTATATAATAAAAAAAAATAAATCTAAATAAAACTATCAAAATACAAAATCTGGAGCTCAATTATAGTTGTTATATAAATTTTATAGTCTTATAAAACTGTGCAACGCTAGTAGTCAAACAAATGGGCCATTAAACTAAAGCGGTTGCATCCTTTTTAGTTGGATGCACTACGTAATAATAACGAAAAGCAATACATGAAACCTTAGTTTAGAGCACGTTAGAAGTCAGCAGAAACCGTCAATTAACATTATTTGGAAGACAAACTTTAAATTTGAAAGTTAGTAATGTGTAAATTATTTTCCCATCACACCACCGAGGCGTCCTACACCCATCTATAAAATTTAAATTCCCTAAAAAGCATTTTTAAAAAATTGCATACTTTTAGGATTCAAAAAATTTTCTTGATATTTAAATACAATCAAATGTGAATTTAAAGGATATAAAACTAATTACCACTACAATCAAAATAACTATACACAAATTACTAATAATACTGATTTTAAAATCAACGTATGCAAAGATTTATTAGCAATTATGGAAGATCATAAAAATTGTATTCACAACGTCCATCTATGTTGTGAAGTATAATATGTCTAGTTTCATTTATTGGTTCTTAAAGTTAAAAAATAATGCGGAGTTGTCGTGAGGAATTTCTTGTGAAATATAACAGACTTGGTGATTATAACAATTATTCAATAGTTAATGCACTTGGTATCGTACAATAAGGAGTAGCTTCAAAAATGTAGAAAATATCACACAGTCAATCTCAGTCATAAATAGTTGATAGTTTATAGTATACTTAAAACAAATAGTTTCTGTTAATTACCTTCAATTTTAAATTTAATTGGATTTAACGAATTAATAACGCAATTTCTTTTAAAATAATTTATTAAATAAATTAACACTTTATTTAAAAGCTTTTTTTGCAATAAATTATCACTTTCTATAATTTTCAGTTAATATCTTTAATTTAATTTGAAATATCCTTAATGGATCGTATATAAAATATTGTACATAGAGTTTCATTTTAATTTTAATTTTTTTTTCATATAGAATTTCAACGTACGAGTATTAAATTTATAACCATTTTGCATTTAAAGTTCTCATTAAAAAAGAATAAGAATAATAAAAAACAAAAAAAAAAAAACAGGAAAACCTTTTGATAATTACAGAAATAAAATTCCGGAAAAAATTTCCATTCTCTTTAATACTATTGAAATGAATTTTGAAAGTTTTTCTTTTACAGGAAAATTAATTTATTTTTAACTATTTCTTATTATTTTATTGATAAATATATTATTCGTTTTCTTTTATTTTTTTTTTTTGTAATTTTAATCAATTTTTATTGAAAAGTATTGAAAATAATTAATACAGTTTTAACATGCAAAATTTTTTTATAACTTTTATATGGAAAAAAAAAATTGTAATTCAGGAAGAAATATTATAAGGAAAAGAAGAAAAATTGATATTGTTACCATTTTTTTTTTTAAATTAAATTTCTTTGGCCATAAATGAAACGAGTATTAATAAAAATAAAAGTGTTAATTAATATAACAGTTTTAACTCCTTGTTAATAGGATTATATTAATCTTCAATTCACTGTAAGAATTTTCTTAAAAGAGCAACTAAACCTCTAAGTTATCGAAAATTGAGTTTGTATTCAGATCTTACAAATTCATTCTTATTCTGATTTATAGTGAACTTTCCGTCAGTAGTCTATCAATAGTGGTTTGCTATTAATAATTTCCATTTATATTTAAATCCTTACTAAATATACAGTAATGGAAAATAGAATCCCTTGATCATTTGATTTTTTTTGGAATATTTTAACTCCAAAATCCTGTTTGAATCCTTACTAAATATAGAGTACTGGATATAGAATACTAGAATACTCTAGTGTCACTTGCTTTTTTTGGAATATTTTAACTCCAAAATCCTGTTTTGAATCCTTACTAAATATAGAGTACTGGATATAGAATACTAGAATACTCTAGAGTCACTTGATTTTTTTGGAATATTTTAACTCAATAAAAATTTTAAGTTAGCATTGTTATGTAAAAAAACGGTTCTATTATGATAATACATTAAGAGGTTCTAGAATATTTTATAAAGTTTTATTTTATTTGATTTACCGTTATTTTATATAATTGGAATAACTCGGAAGATAATTTTCACTTTGAATTAATTTTTACTAATTGGTATGGTAATTATTTTGCAGCATCTCTTCATAAACTTTAGACACACAAATTGAGGTTGTTCTTAAATATTCGAACTTTATTTTTTTATAAATTGAGCTTCTTTTTAATATTGGGGATTAATTATTAAAAAATCCACAAACTTATATTAATTTGCCCTTTAATTCCTATACCAACACTGAATGGCTCTATTATTGAAAATGCGTTGAGCCATTAAAACCCATACCTTTTTAATTGAGTTTAAGAACTTCCGTAAATCTCTTCATTCAAGTTTAAAGCTTGAAAATTTATTTAAGATAGCTTACGGCTACTGTAAAATTTTAAAGAAAGACGTACCTGAATTTTTCGGATCTCTAATAATGTAAAAAATATTTTAAATTTTAGTTAAATTTTTGTGATTAATTGGATCTGGTTTTTTAAACGCTATTGCATCAATTTTTCAAAAAATTTTGAAAATTTTAAAAATAGAATTATCCTTTTCGCAATTACTAGATTTAAAAGACTCCAGTTCTCCAATTTTAATACTAGTATACAAATCCTTCAAAATTTAAACTTTCAAAATTAAGATCTTACAAATTGCATACTTTTCGGATCCATAAAAAAGTTTTTCTTATTATTTCATACAATACTATGTGAATTTAAAAAATATAAATTAAAAATACTGTTATTATAATAACGGTACACAAAAATACTATAATTTTCCTAACTACTTACTACACTTTTTTAAATTAGAAAATTTTATTAAATTAATTCTATAACAAGACAAGATCACATAAACTTTTTTTTTACTAAGTAAAAGAAAATTAAATAAGTGATGGCTGTCACCGGTAAAAAAAATATAGTTCATGGCACAATGTCAAGTAATTTTCACGTAATTTTAACTTTTTTGATTTTCTTCTAATTTATTTAGTTCAGTTTATGATTTGATTTTTGCAAAAATTTTTAAATTTGAAAGGATAACTTTTAATTTTTAATTTTGTATGTATGTATGTATGTTTTGATATCAGGATAAACTATGCAGTCATATAAAATATATAAACTAACAAAATAATAACTTTTATAAACAAATACATATAAAAAAAAAAAAAATAATAAAAATGGAATGAAAATTTTTACACTGATGAACAATAGTATCTGTGACAAAAACTAGAAACAAAAAATAATAATAAGAAAAAAATTAAATGAAAAATAAAACAATTTTCCAACTTTCTAGTTTTCACATTATTTGCTTGAGTGATGTGACTCTCTTTTTAATTTTATCTATACATACAGAGTATAATGAACACTAGAAGGAGTGTGGAAAAACCAAAAAATTTTCATTTAATATTAGTATAATGTATAAGGAATGCAACAACAATGTTAAAACTTACAACTGAATTTTATTACAGAGTGATTTTATTTTATTTATAATATTGAGTTCAAACAAGAAATTATTTTTCTTTACAATAATACTTACTTTAATATTCAGCAAATTTAAATAAGCAAAAAATTGGCAAGCTGAGAAGCACAGATACCTAAAATAGCCCCGCTTCGCAAACAATAATCCACTCAAAAAAAAAATTAGAAATAACACCTCAAAATTTTTAAAAAAACAATAAGAAATAATACTTCTATAATTGAGGGATTATTTCATTATTTTGGGGTTTAAGTTTAGTTTATATTTTACTTAGTTTTATATTTGTTCCATATTTCATATGAAACAATCTCCCAAAATCAGATAACTTAAAAATTGAAATAGCCCCTAAAAACTTTAAATTGCAATAAAACTGTTTAAAAAATATTTATTTTGATATCAGATCCCACCTAATTAATTAATGTATTGAAGCTAGACTTTGCTTTTGATGTATTGACCACTAGAATTAAAAGAATGGTATGACAAATTGGGCATACCTATTTCATACAAAAACTAACCCCAAGTAATTCAAAATGAGGCACATATATATATTCTGTTAAATGGGAATTCCTTGATTTTGAATATAACTCTAAAATCCCCAAAAAGTCAGAAGTTCGCACAAACATATTTATAAATACTCTAGAAAAACGGAATACCACTATCTTAAATATATTTTAAAAGAATTGGGAGATTATTTCATTTTAATTTTGGGTTCCTATTTCACAATTAAATAATCTTAAGGTATTATTTTCTATGTTTTTAAGGATTATTGCTTGGATATTTCCAACAGCCAGGAACACCTATCCCGAGTCTTTCCTATATAACCTCACTTACAAGAGGTAGAAAGATCAAATTCCTAGTTTTTGGTTTTAGCCAGGAGAACCAGCAAGATTAAAGAAAAAATATGTTTAATTTCATATTTTTTACTTTAAAACTGGGGAACAAACTATTAATTTGATCCTTTCTACCTCTTGTAGGTGAGGTTATATAGGATGGGTTCGGGGAAGGACAAACGAGGTTAACGGGAAATTAAAAGGTAAGTTCGTTAAAAATCTTTGGAAGTAATTTTTAATTTTTGGCAAATTTTAAATAACAAAATCGCCATTTATTTATGAAGAGCCTAAAGAACTTGCTCGTCCACCTATGCTTAGCGATTCGGCTTTGTACACAATTATCTTCCACTTTAAATTTTTTTCATTAACAATTTATTCAAAATGAAAATAAAAAACACTTACTTCTAATAATAATAAAATTATACGATAAAAACCTTATTTTACGATAATAATCTTATTTTACGAAAACTTATTTTCTTGTAACCACAGTGTAAAATAAAAAAGTGTAATATACACGTGTGGAAATTATTTGTAAAATATTTTCTATATATCTTTTATTCTTTTTTTTAACATTATGGAATATTAAAACATTTTTACACAACAATGTTGCTAAGAAATGATGATCAAGGATGCCAGAGTGAAAAAAAGAAAAATGGTTGACATTAGACTAAAAAAAAGGATAAAGAATGACATTTAATGTGCAAAAACAAAAAAATAAAAAAAAATAAGAATAGAAAAGGGATAATATATAGAACACTAAATATATTAACATAGAGATGGAGTGAATCAAAAAGAAAAATTAAAACAAGAAATAATAATAAAAAGTGAGATAGTGAATTTTTATTTTCCATTTGATCCATAGTAACCATAGTATTACAAACTCCAGAAAAGTAAGAATAATACTTTAATCGTTGTAAGAGCTTTAATAGCATATGTATGTTATGGACAATATGTATTAATATAATATGGTTGTTATATATAATTACCAAGATTTATAAAAATTTAAAACTGAACATCATTTACTATATTTAATCTGATTACGAAAATTAGAAAACTTAGTCCAAAATTAGAATTCCGAAGCTAACATCTAAGTCAAAGTTTATGTTCCGATCTTTGGAGGAATGCTATTGAGCTTCACCTACTACCGCTAATTGACTTATTGAAATAGAAATTTAAATTTAACTATATGCATCATTCACTATAATTAATCAAATTATAGGTCCGAGATTTGAATTTCGAAACTAATATTTAAGTTATAGTTTACATCCCGACCTTTAGAGGAATGCAATTGTTTTACCTAATTCGGCTTATTGACTTATTGCAATAGAATTGTAAATATAGTTATATACATCATTTACTATATTCAATCAAATAATAGTTCCGAGATTCGAATTTTGAAGGTTATATCTTAATTGAAACTTATGTTCGGACCTTTAAAGAAAAGCAACTGCTTACCGTATTTTGACTTATTTATTCAAATTGAAATTTATATCTAAGTTAAAGCACATGTTCAAATCCTTAGAGAAAAGAAACTGCTTCACGTATTTCGTCTTGTTGATTTTTTCAAATTGAAATTCAGTTATTTTTTACAAAAATATTAATTTAGTTGGGCACGCAACAAAGTCTTCTGTTAAAAAACTTCGTTAAGCGGGGGTTAAGTAAGTTATAAATTTAAAAATTTTCCGGAACCCAAATTCAAGCTAACCGAAATCCTACTGAAAATGATCATTAGATGTTATGTGAAAAGCTCAGTATCCTTCTTTAAATAATGAAAGGTAATTGAGTATAATAACTGTATTAAATACATTTCCCGTAACATATTCCAACATTAATAATAATGCAATATAATTTGAAACTTTTACCGGATGACCAAAAAGTGAGGACTTTAAAACAAAAGGATTTAATATTAAATTTTAGTATTGAAATAAATTAAGCTACAAATTGAAATAAATGAAAATAAAATTTTAAATCATAGTAAATCAAAGGATATTTTCAAGGATATTTCCAGATGAAAGGCAAAATAACAGAAATCTATTTAAGGAGATAGACGAGATAGAAAGTATCATTTTAAAATTCAAAATTATCTTTGAAAATGCTCTTTCAATATCAAAGTAATTATGCAAGTCCGTAGATAGTACAATTATGCTCTAGCTCCCGCAGGATATTTAACTTACAAAAAATTGCTCTTGTTAAATTTCTACTTCAAAGGATCGGTAGGACTCTACTTTTAATTTTCTTTAAAATTTTAAAATTTCTGACTGTAAAATCTGCTATACGATATGATTGAATAATTTCGTATATAATTTTTTTTTCGAAACCAGGGATTCGCTAAAACTTTTTAAAGACCAAAAGATATCTAGAGTGTTATCCTTCAAGATCCTTAAAATAATGTAGTACTTTTACAGTATCATTATGTCATCAAAAGTGTCAAAAAAAAACCCCCTATATACAATAATAAAAATGGGACACCCTTTTCTTAAAAAAAATATATATGTGTATTAGTGCCTTAAGTGCTATCTAAAATACATATGAAATTTTTTTCAAAGTTTATTTTGATTTCTACTCGGTTTTTTTTTTTTTTTTAATTTTTTAATAATGATAGTACAACACAGAGAATAGGTTTTGAAGTAGGTAAATGTAAATTGTTGTATATATATGTATATGTTAATATATAATATATTCACATGTATATAAATAAATAAGTAAATAATTGTATACTAAAGTGGGATGTTGATATTGAAGAAAATATAAAAAGAAGTATAAAATAAAAAAAAGATATGTTAGAAAAGAAAAGGAATATAAGAATATATACATCCATCTCGTTGTTGTTTCATATCCTTCCGGTTCAAGAGACAGCAATATAGTTTTACTTCTACTATACAAGTGTATATTTTTTTTTCTAACTATGCTATTGTAATATTTAATTCTCTACTATACTTTTCTTTTATATTTTAAGAGTTTTCTTTTTTTTGTATTTTTATTTTTTTTTTTTTTTTTTATTTTATCATATTGTGATAAATTGGAATGGATTCCTTATTTATTTTGGTAGATTTGAATTTTGAAAATTTATTTTATATAATAAGATTTTGAGATTTGATTATATAATAAACAACTATATAAGAAAAATAATCAATTCAGATTGAAAAACTCTATTATTAAAATAATTTAAACCTTAAGTTTATTTATTTAAATGTATAAAAAACTTTAAATATATTTAAAAGGATCTTGAAGTTCTCTAAAAATAATCTTAGCTTGCTTTTAAAAGTTTTTCGAAGTTGAAGGACCAAAGCGTAATAGTTATAGTATAAGGGCTGGATTCCACAGATTTCACGCTTCTTACAAGAAATTCAAATTAAAGCGAATCTTAATTTTCAAATTTATAACCCATATACACATACCAAATACACATACCAATTACAATGTGGTTACAAATATAATTGTATGAATTACTATACCAGATGTTCTAATATCTATTTCGAAAATTTTCGAATTTGTTCTAACATTTATAATATAGTTCATCAAACAACCCCTCCAATCAGTACTGAGATATCTCGATAAAGTGCAAAATAGAGTGATTCATCTTATAATCGATCTTAGTTTTAACTCAAAGGTCACAGCACTTAACTATACGTACATCGTCTGTTCAGTAATCTTGTTTTCTAGGGAGGAACACCTGTTTCAAAGAAACTCAACATTTAATACCCCCACTCAAAATTTTCCAACGCAAAACAAGGAATGCAACACATACGCTTCTTTACATCGTTGAATTAGTAAGATGACCATGACATACGTCGCAATTATGGGTTTATTTACGAGATAATGTTTTTCCTAAAGTTGGTAATTCATTTATGATCGTTCGTAAAAAGTCTAAGAAGAATATTAACATCCATCTTCATGATAACCCTTTTTCGACCTTGTTTTAACATTTATAACATAGTTCGCCAAACGGCATTGGGATATCTCGATAAAGTACAAAATAAAGCCATGCATCATATAATCGATCCTAGTGTTACTTCAAGGTTCAAAGAACTTAATTAAAGGTACACCGTCTGGTCACTAACTTTGTTTTCTAGGGAAGAACACCTTGGTTCAAAGGAACTAAACATTTAATACGCCCTGTCAAAGTTTTCCAATGTAAAACAAGGAATGCAACACATACGCTTCCTTACATCATTGCATTAGTTTTATTACGCGATTATGCATTTAGTTACCAAATAATGTGTTTCCTAAAATTGGTAATTCATTAATGATGGATCATATCCGACATAATCCATAATTCCCAATTCCGATTCCCAATATATTTCCCAATTCTGACTTTAAAAACTGAACGGTATAAATTATTTATAAGGTCCATTCCAAAGAACACCTGGTTTTATTTGATTAAAGTCGAACACCATCAAGATGAACCTTGGACACTGATTAGGGGTGGCATTCGATGCTTGGGCTTCAACCCATGTAAAAAAATGTATATATGCTAATGGTACAGGCATATGTTGTTTATATGACAATTGTACAATTAGCATATACAATTTATTGGAAAGACAGCCTATCTTTAAATCCCAAGAATGTTCTAATAATTTTTTTTTTAACCAAATAGTCTTTTTTTTTTAAGATGAATAGTAAAAACATTAAGAAGATTTACATATATAGATAATAAACACTTGTTGTATATAATAGAATGATGTAGTACAAGACATAAAGTACCATTATTTTCAATATGTTATACCTGTTTTGGAAATTATTTATAGGTTTTATTAGAATAAAACAATAATAATATAATATATATATATATATATATATATATATATATATATATACCATATATAAATAAAGATACATAAATCCAAGTATACAAAATAAGAAAATGAATTTATTACAAAAGATTTCATTTGATGAATTTAATATTAATTTAAGGGTTTCTTTTGTTTATTTACTTTAGTTTTTCTCTATTTTTAATGTTGTTTTGGTACTTAGTAAATTTTCTTTTGAATAAATTTTATGTTAGTATGAATATTGTAGAATATATTTATGGAATATATTATCATTAAAACATAAGTAGAAATAATTTATAAAATATTAAACACAACAACTATTGTAATTATTAAAAAAATATTCTGATAAGTGTGGAATTCTTGAGTATAAACTAAAATTTCGATTAGGAAACATTTTTACGAATAGACTAAAAAACTAGCAGACTTGTAAAGTTGTGATTATGATTACATTTATATTTCGATTACTTAATAATCGTAATCAAAAGTTTTGATTACTGTTATGAACTCAAATTTTTTTAATTCTGATTCTTAGTAATCAAAAAATAAACTATAAATCTTATTAGATTATTCCAATATTTATGATTACTTTAATATTATCTAAAAGTAATCTATATTAATTTTTGATTACTTTTCGATTATTTTTAGTTATTTAAAAATAATCTAAGAATACAGTGAATTACTGCATTTTTAAGTATTCAAAATATTTGAGGGAAAACAGAAGTAATCTAGAAGTAACCCGACTAATAATCGTAATCAAAAAATTTTAATACGATTATTTTGGATATAACTATTAAGTAGTCATAATTTTCAAGTATTGTTTTACAAAGTAATCATTATATTTAAAAGTCTGAATAAATAATATTTTATTATTATTACAATTTATTTATATCTGAGGATCTTTTTACTTATAAAGTTTAAGGGACAGTATTTTTACTTTAAATGAAGACTTTATTTAATAAGTGCAGTTAAACAAATGATATTTTAGGTAATAATTACTACCTCTCAATTTATCAAATCACAACTGTTGACAATTTGCTAATTTGAATTTTATTTAAAATAAAAAATTCTACATTTAAAGTAAAATATTTTGAACTTAACTTAAGATTCGGCACTTTTTAAACTACGCACAATGTACACACCTTACCTTGCAAGATTTTTTAATTAAAAAGATTTAAATCGATATCTACGATTATTATAAATATTATTATTATTATTTAAATTTATTCTACCAATGTATAGTTGTTAAATTACTGAAGAATAATATACCTTCAATAAATTAATATTTCTTGTATTTTAATCTTATATAAAGTTATTGTTTTATTTATTAAAAATTTTAGAAATTCAAATATCATTTCTGATATTTCTTGAATTTACACTAAATTTATATTATAAATATTATTTAAAAATTCTCTTAATAAATTCCTTGATATTTCATGATATCTAAAAGATTATTATAAAATAAATTTATTAAAATACATAAATTGTATCTATTAGTTTTAAATATTTCAAATTTACTAATACATAAATTATAAATTTTAATTTGAAAATTTATTAAGTACTCTAAATAAGCATTTATTTGAGTTTAAGAGTATAATAATTTAATTTATACAAGTAAATACATAATTATTAGTTTATTAAAGAAAACATTATTTAAATTTTAGAAAATTTTAGTAATATACATAAATATATCTTGAAATTTTCTTTATTATTAAAATTATGTTAAAATAATGAAAAGAATTTCTTAAGAAATTATTTAAAAATTTCAAAATATTTGTTTTTATATAATTTTTGAAATTTAATTTATTCTAGAATTTCTCTTATAAAATATATATATTAAAAATTATTTATAAAATATATTAAATCAATAAAATAAAATTTATATTAAATAGGCTCAATTATTTATAATCAATTCTCAATTATTAATATACTCTTTTCACATGAACTTGGTCCTTTTGCAAATTAAATTTTCCTATTTTCAAATGCATTTGACAATATTTTCAAATTTTGATCAGTTCAAGTTTTGGACCAAAGGACTACAGTAATTTGAAAAAAACTAAATTTTTATTTAAAAAAGGATCAAATTCATTATGAAAGGAGTGGGTGCGTCACATAATGTCGATTTAGTAAAACTTAATTGAAAAATCACGCTTTTTTTAAAAATCTCAATCTTAAGGATTTTAGAATTGGATACAAATCGGAATTATCAACTTTTTCCCAAAATTAAAAAAAGGTTTTTAATAAACGACATTTTCTAATCGAGAGTTTCTAAACCGAAATTTCGACTATAACCCGAAAAGTTTGTACAAATAATGGAATAATATATTTGTGAGTTATAAAGTTTAATGAAAAAATATATATATATATTCGATTTGTTTATTTATTTGTAGTACCAGGCAATAGTAAATTTTGCCTGATAATGTTAATTTTTTGCCGATTTGACATTTGTACTTATTATTAAATTATTGTAATATACACTATATCTTCTTATTAGATATGATCCGACCAGGGGTTGAATCCGAGACTTTTCGATTAAAAAGCCGCCACTTAACCACTGAGCTATCGGTCAGATATATACATTCGAATTCAGATTTATTTTATATTAAGTTATATTATAGACAGTATTTCACTAAATTATTATAATTTTAGGCAATTATTTAATTATTAAAATTTATTTAGATTAAAAAATTTGGTTTAAATTCAGTATACCGAATTTACTCTACTTTTTCACCTACTATACTCTATATGTTATTGTAATATCAAATTTTTTATTAACTACATTATACCAAATGTGATTCCCAAGAAAAATATTATATAATTCAGAATTGTATTAATATTTATTCTATTCATATTCATTTTTATAAACACCTCTTCATATTTTGTAATTCGATATTTTCTATTTCGAATTAAATGAACTTAATTATTTAATATACAAAACTATTATTATTATTAATAATAAAATACCCACTCAAATATTTAAAAAAATTAAATGAACTGTAAAATATTTATTTGGTATTTACGAAAAATTAATTATGTATTTATATAGAAAAATATTAAATCAAAATATAAATAAATCACCTTGCATAATAATGTAATATGTGTATAATTAATTTTTCAAAATAAGTTTAAATTTTTTCTCTAGAAATTCAAAACTAAATTTAAGTTAAAAAATTAATGAAATTTTCTAAAATTTTCCATTTTTTGGCAGATTTGAAGTTTCAAAAATTTCTTTTGGCATGATTTAAATAACAATGTAAAATAACTATCATAAGTTTAAATTATAAAAATGAAGTTTAGGTAATAAACTAAATCTGGAAAAAAGGACTTAAACTTAGTCGTAATCAATTAGATTTTGTATTCAATTACTTTTACTTCAATTATGTATTCAATGACAATTAATAGTGATTTGTAATTAAAAAAATAAATAACCAAATCTCCGAGCAACAAATAAAGAGCTAAAAGACCTAGTCAGGACCCGAAAATGCAAAATTATTAAAAAAGTTGGCTGTACTGAGTGTGTGTACAAAAAAAATAACTAAATTCAGATATCTTATAAATTACTTGTACTTGTAATCATAAAATTTTCAATTATTCATATACGTAATTATAATTGAAATTTATGTGATTGAGTTTAACCCACGTCTAAATTAAAATAAGGAAGCCATTATAAAAATATTTTACAATATTACACGAACTCCTGAAACTACGGAGCTGCAACAACTTAAGTTATCTTACTAATGCATAAAACTCAAGTAGTGAGTAATTACTATAAGTACTAAAAATTATTTATTTTTGGTAGCTATGGAAACGACAGCAATATCATATTACATATAGCAATATTTTTATTTCAGATTCAATTTAATAAAAAAAACCAAAATTTGAATTAAAGTTATCATATTTGAACAAGCGACAAACAAATCTATGGGCGGGGCAGAAGTCCATATTTCTTCTTAGCCCTCACTTCTCTTTTTATTATTTTTGTTTTAAACTGTTAAATCAGAAGCCAGACTATTAAAATTCTGATACGTTTCTACATGTTCTAAGGCATAGTACTATCTTATTTTTTAATTGTATGTGAAATTCATTTAGATCAATTCTAAGAACACGAATATAATATGATTCCCTGTTCCAGAATGTAACCTATGGTAAAGACATGGTAATTGGCAATTGAAAAGTTAGCACTTAAAAAACAAAAACCAAGAGATGCAAATTAGTTACAAAATCAGGGCATTCGCTTTTTCGAGAATATTTATCAAATATCCTGCTGAGCAATTTTAGCATACAAGAGGATATGTTTCTAACCATGGAACTTCCGATACGTCTCCGGTTACATACATAAATGTATACATATTAAGAGGTGATACTAAATATATTATATTTTTCCATTATTGTTAATTTAATACTTTGATCGCAAACCTTACTTGAGTTTTCCTTACTTGAATTGAATTCAACAAAACATTACCTTTATTTTGATAATAATTTTCAAAAATGGTTTTTTGTACATTTTATTTTATTACTTTGTTAACTCTTTTTCAATAATATAAGAAATAAAAGAGTTAAATTATGAAAGAATATTATTATTGAAATAAAAAAGTACAATTAGACTTTAGTTCCATTATTTTAAAACAAATAATTCGATCTTATTTTACTTTGAATGAGAAATAAGACCTAATCCGAAGAATTTCGCGATTTAGACTTTAATTCCGATTTCAAAGTGTCCTACTAAACTTTATTTCTCTAGGCCTAATTTCCCCCTGCCGATTATACAATATGTATATTAAAAATTAAATAAACCTATTATTCAAATTTATAATCAATCGATTTCCGTTAATTACTAATAAAATTTAATCATTATAAATAAATTAAAATTCTTCATTTTATTTTGAAAAAAAAAAAAAGTTCTCTCATTATTCACACCTTTAACATTTCTTAACTTATTCAAAAAAAATATCAACTTCAATTTTCTTATTTGAGAAATAATAATTGAATTTGATTGAATTTTGTTTCGTTTCTGTACTTGACTAAAAATGAAACTTCCTATGAATTATAATGATTTTAATTCTCTGTTATTTTTAATCCTTCCAATATTTTTTTTCTTATATAAATATGCTGCACCTTAATATATAAAATATATATATTTTCTATATACTTATTTTTCATTTTCCTTTGATAATTCAATGATGATTCTTGTCATAACACACCGGGGCATATTATTATTTTGTATCATTTATTTGTTTTTTTTTTTTTTTTTGATTTTTTATCTTTTTCTAATGCTTCATCTCTTTCTGTCACGTTTATTGATTTTGCATTGAGGAAAAGAAAACACCAATATTTCCTGTATAAATTTCCCTTTTCAATTTATATTTTATTATAAACAGTAAATAGAGATAAAAAGAGATAGATATTGTAAGAAAAAAAGAGAAAGAATATTATAAAGCTGAGATAAAGAATCAAAGAACAAAAATAACCATATTTTTTAATTTTTTTTACTCATGTATATTATTTTCATACCCGTATGACTAAATAGTCAAAGGGTATAATAAATTTGCCATTACGTTTGTGACGCAGAGAAGGAGGGGTAGATATAGACTCAAGGGTATGGATCGGATCAGAATCGAAAAATAAATCGATTTAGCTATGTATGTCCGTCCGTCTGTCCGTTCGTCTGTCCGTCCGTCTGTCCGTCCATTTGTCCGTCCGTACGCCCGTCATCGCGATAACTCAAAAACTGAAGGAGCTAGGATCTAGCAATTTTCGCAAATTCGTTTTTTGCAATAGCCGTCATCGCTTTTAAATCCAGCCATTTTGGTCCATGGATTCGGATAGCTGTCATACAACTTCCTTTTTTATATGAGTATTACTCTGTACCTATTAGAGCTGCGTGTCTGAAATGTTGCCAAAAATAGTTTATTGTAATGGTCAAAGTAACAGCAAAATTATGTTGGTCTACTGCAGAGGGTTTGAGTAGCTGCCATACAACTCCTTCTTTTATATGAGCATTACACTACACTTAATAAAGCTGTATATTTGAAATTTTGCCAAAAGTAATTAACTGGATGATATAATGTGTATGTTACGGTCATGCGGGTATCCCAGAGTTGACAAAGTCTACTCTACTACACTCTTCCTCGTTTCTATATTATTTTGAATATGAAAAATATTTATTAATTTTTTTTTTTCTTATAATATTTTTTTTCTCTTTCCAACTCATTTTAAATATTTTTGTGAAAAAAATATCAATATTTTTCTTAGAACGTGATAAATTTATAAATTAAGTATCAAAAAAAAAGTACTTGGAAATTTTTGCCTTTCAATTCACCACAATCGAATTTCGAAATGTATATTTATAATTTAATAAATTCGAATACAACAAATATTATTTATGTAAATAAAAACTTGTAAGAAAAATGATAAGTAATACATACAATGTTTAAAGAAGGAAAGAAAAGGATAGAGAAATGAAATGAACAGAAAAGAAAGTAATATAAGTAAATATCATTAGTGCAACAGTCATTTCGTGCTCAGAGAAATGCTATAAATTTGAATTGAATTTTGAATATTGAATTGTGTGCAACCAAAAGCTTTTTTGTAATCAAATACATATAACTTATATGCACATATACTCGTAGATACATAAATATATTAGTTTGTTAACATTTATTTAAATATAAAGACGACATGTTTTGTTTACGTTATCCATGTTATGTTTACATGAATTACAATGTTGTATTAAATTACGGAAAGACTACAAAACAAGGAACTTGTTTAAATTATTTACAATTCTCTGACACGTACATACAATGTAATAAGCGCGTGTATCAGATGATATAAATTGTAAATTATATTTTTATAAAATATGATATAACCAGGGTTTTCAGACGTTTTGACTGAAAGATGGAAGTCCTAACTGTTATTCTATTTTTGTTTAAAATACAAAATTATAAAACCGACTTGAATTAACTTGAAATTTGATTCGATTACATTTAGAGTAACTAGTCACAATAATCTATAACAGTAATAGTTGGTGCTGGTGCAGTAAATTTAACATCGGTCTATAACATGTTATAGCGATCGTATAACATGTTATAAAAATTTGTATTCACACTACGAAAATTTGATGTTTTCAGATATCATTCAAGACAATGACAAATACTTCAAGGGATGTGAAGATCCAAAAAAACTTTAATAAACCGAAAAAAAATCGATTATAACAAAAAATTTAAGTACACAACCTTGAAAAATAATATGTTATACTGAATAACTGGTTATTATTATATTATACTTGACAGATTTTTTTCATAAAATATATCTTGTTATTATAGGACATTATAATAACTATATAACAAGTTAACGCTGATAACATGTTATAGACCCGTAGTGTGAATAGCGTATAGTATAAGTGTTCTTTAAATACTCAACTTATCGTATTTTTTACATCAAATACTTGTTTCATATTATCCATACTATAAAAATCTACTCGTTAGGCTAAAAGTAATAAGTTGTCAGTAAAGCAGTAGGAGGGACTTAATTTAATAGATCATTACCACTTAAAGTGTAATTGAAGTGAAACTTGTAAATTCGAGAAAAAATGGAGTGCTTAGAATATAAAACAAAGATTGCCAATTATTTTTACGAAGTTGTTTAATATAAAGTTGAAATTATTAGAAATTATTTAATAGTTTATGGGTAATCTTAAAATGTATTATTGTCAAAAATTTAATATGATTTATATTTAATAATTTAAATAATTTATAATTTAAAAAAAAAAATAATATATTTAAATAAATTAAAAATTTTTATTATAAATATTCCACTTACCTTGAATTTGATCGTTTTGATGAATCTTTTTTACCAGCTTGTAAATTTGGTAAATCTTTTTGACGTTTTTTAGTTTCACGCCATATTCGATAATACAAAAAACACATTATTGTAACTGGAAAATAAAATGCTGCTAATGCTGTACCAAATGTAATATACTGATTTGTTTCAATAAATTGTATATAACATTGATATTGTGGTACAGTACGTTTACCTTCAATATATGGCCAACTATATATCCATGGTGGCCATAATAATAAACTAATACCCCATGCAGCACTAATCATAATTGCTGCACGTGTTGTTGTACGTTTTGCACGATATGTTAATGGTCTTGTAACACTAAAATATCTATCAAAACTTATTATTAATAAATTTAATACGGATGCATTTGATGCTAAATAATCTAATGCTAGCCATGTATCGCATATATGCGGTCCTAATGGCCAATAACCTAATATTGTTGATACTGCAAATAATGGCATTGATATTAAACCAATAGCAAAATCAGCTATTGCCAATGAAAATAAAAAATAATTACTAATCGTTTGTAATTGTTTATCAATTTTAAATGATATCATAACCATTACATTACCAGCTACAGTTAATATACTTAATATTGTTGCAACAATAGCTAATATAACCATTTGTGGTATTGTATAACGTAATTCGGGTGGTTCAACTGACAATGTATCATTATTATCAGTATCATTTAAATATTCGGTGGTTAAATATAATATATCATCCGGCATCAATGTGGATATTGTATTGTTTGTATGATGTATATCTCCTCCGCCACTGTTTCCGCCATATGTGTTTATTGATGTGCCAGCTGCTGCAATTGCAACTCCTGAAAATACTGATGAACCAGATGCACCAGATAATGATGGGGATGATGATGAACCACCTGATTTTGGTTTTGATACTAAACCATTTGGTGGTGAACCAATTAAATTTACTGCACCAGCACCAACTATTACTGATGTTGATGATGTTGATGATTTTCTTGATGTTTTTATTGGTGTTGATGCTGCTAAACCATTTACATATGTATTTGTATTTAATCCTAATAATATTAATATTAATAATATTATTATTGTTGATTTGATTGATTTTATAAATATATTTTTTACAGTTACAGTTTTTATTAATGATGACGTCATAATGTTGAAATATAAACAATAATAATATGAAAACGATTATCAATGTTGTTATTAATTCTAATATTATAATTAATATAATTTTATTTAATAATATAATATTTTTAATATTCGTATTAAAATTTAAATTAGTATTTATATTATTAATTTTATATTGAAAATTTTCTTTATTTTTTTTTATTATGAATTTTATCAAAATCGGTGGTAAAAAATACAACAACAATACAAATTGATGATGATAATAGTGATGATGATTATAATAATAATAATAATTTTTTTTTAATTTTCTTATTAAATTTTTATTATTATTATTATTTTCTAAATTATTATTATTAAAATTCGATGTTTTATTTAAATTTAATAATGAAACTGTTATTGTTGAACTATTAGTATTATTATAATTATTAATAATATTTTTATTATTATAAATTTTATTATAATTATTTGTTTTTATTATTATATTGTTTGTTTTGTTGTTGCTGTTGTTGTTGCTGATGATATGTTGTTTGCAACAATAAAAATTATATATTAAATTATTATAAATAATTGGTGCAAATGTTTTGATGAAATTTTGTTGTTGTTGAAATTGTTGTTGGTGAGCTGATGTTGAGCTGAAAAAATATATAAAAAAAATATTATTATTATTAAATAATAGAAAAAAAGTAAATATGTATATATTAATATATAATTAGGTATATAAAATTTATTTAGTTTTATATAATATTATATAAAAAGTTAAAATAACATTAGGTTGGTTCGGGTACTTTAATTTTCAAAAAACTTGTAAAAGAGATGACAATCAGACAATGACACATTGATAATTTTAGAGAATAATTGAAAAACTTTTCTCATTTTCAACAAATACTCTCATATAAATCAAATTAAATTTTTTACTCAATACTAATTTTTTGGAGTTTTTTTTTTTCATAAATTCTAATTCTTCTCAATACGCGAACGAATTTTTCCCAAAAATTTAAATAAATTTTTGAAAATGCATTCAAATTTGTTGCATTCGAACAAACCTATTAGTACTTCCCTCGGCTGTTTATAGCCCTAGCATCTGAATTACATAAAAAAATTGAAACAAAACTTTTATACTAAAACATTGTTTTGCATACTTTTAGGCTAAATAAGAGTTCGAAAATAAATTATTTAAGAACAATTGCAATTATTAAGTTTCGGATCTTAAAAAATCCTAAATAATTTATAAAATTGTAGTGAAGGTTGCAGAAAACTATATTTAAGTTTTCAGAAGAATATAGAAAACTCATTGCAGACAGTATTGAAATTACTTAGAGAGAAAATTAAATATTGTTACAAAGTTACAGGGGAACGAAAATTTCATAACTTCAAAATCTTAGAAGATGGTTCAAAGACTCTTTAAAAATTTTTTTTTTTTCAGAGCTGCTGTTATGGCCAACATAATAGAGATTTCGTTCTCAGTCTAAACCTGTTTAATAGACAAGAATTATATAACAATGTTTAATATTCCTACCAAATCATTAATTTAGACTTAATAAGATTCAAAGGACTGTTACCGCAAAAAACGAATTTTTTGAAAAAATTTTAATGTAATATTTTTTGTTTCTGAGGTACAAGTCTAAACCTCCCAAAGTTGGTTACTCTAGACAGTCCTTGAGATCTATCACATAAGCTTTATAAAGTAAGCATATCTTCAATCTTGAAATATCAAACGATTAACTTCTTTTACATAGCATAGCAAAAACTCTGCTTGTCATCATATAAACATGAAAAATAAATATATAGTGTTGCCATACAGCATTTTAATTCACATACAGAACCCCGATTTTTCCAATAAATTTCTAACTCTTTAATATTTTAAAAGCTTTTATTTTAGTTAGAAACTTTAATTTTGAAAGGATTTGAGTTCATAAAATTGGAAATAAGGATGAGTCATTTAAGAAAATACTTTTGTGTCACCGGCTGTCAAATAATAAAAACTGGCAATTTATTTTTTATCATGTCTTAACGTTTTTTCTTGATTATTAAAGGCTTTTTTAAAATTGATATGCCCCTCAGTAGTCGAGGTTCGATTTCTGATACAAACAAATCAACAGGTAGCGTAGGTTAAAGATAAAGGTACTTATCTTAATGCTTAAAGATAAAGGCACCAAAAGACTCGGAAACAATTTAAAGTGAAAGGAAACATTATGGAAGATGTTTCCAATCAAAAGTTTATAATTTAATATTATTTATTTTGCATGTATAGGCGCAAATCCATGATATTAGAAATGCAGTGATTTGAAGATCAATTTATTTTTCAAATATTTTAATTTTATAAAGTTATAAGTGCAAAATAAAGAATACTATACTTGATAACTTATTATGAAATGTTTTATTCACTATTTATTATTTATTTATGACAACAACAACAACAAGAAGAGCACAGATTGCGGCATCAACAAATAATAAATGCACACATTTTTCCAAAATGTTCTTTTTTTACGAAATTGCCTCAGCATAAAAAAAAACAAAATGAAGAAAACAGATCAACTAAAGTACCTCAAGTATTGTTTGCTCTTTTTAAGAATCATTTTTCAGAATTTCTTTTTATTCGTATTTTTTTTTTTTTTTCTTTTCACTATTGTTGCTCCCTTTAGATTCTGTTGTATTTTTTTTTTCAGTATAGTTCAAGTTCCAATTGTTATAATCATTTCACGTTTCCTTGTAAATTTCACCGTTGCTTTTCTTTTTTGTGCTGTTGTACACCTGAGCTAAATACAACCAGAAAAACCTGTACTTAAGAATATAAAGTAAAAAAAAAAAAAATTTGTCGCTGAAGGCTAATGCGGAGAAAAACAAGAACAAAACAAAATTGTGTTTTTTTTTATAATATAATGGAAAAAAAAGTACTATATTTGATGCAATTTTATTATTAATTTGTGGAAACTTTTATAACACTCTGGGAATCTACCATAGATTTAAAATGAATTTACTATTATTGTATTAGATAGATTCTATTAAATAAAAATGAATTAAACTGATAGGAATACGAATTGGGTATGTGACAGAAGTCCAGGAGTGAGTTGAAAGTTCTTGGGGAGAATTATAACTCAAAAATAAGACAAATGTTCTCGAGAGAATATAACTTTAATAAGTGAGGTATAGCTTTCCTTAAAAATTAATCATAATTCCCCATTATATTTTGAAACATGAGTTTTTGAATTAAAAGTGATTTTTAAGTTGGTATAAAATTCGATTTTCGATGTGGACTTTGATTCTACATATTTTAAAAATAAATGTTAATTGTTTTAATATTGGATTTTAAATATTTCGTTTTACGAAGTCTTAAGTCTCCGAGGAGTTTTTAATTCATTTATCGGTGTTATAATTTCCCGGAAAATTTTGACTTTGAGACTTTTGTCATATCGCCATTCAAATCTCTTAATATCTATACTAATAGTAATAAATTCAATTAATTTAAAACTAATTTGTTTTTAAACTGTCAAAAAATTATTTAGATTGACATTTACAGCGTTCACACTGTTTGCTAAATAAACTATGCTTTAAATGTCAAAAATATTTTTCAAATACAACAATATTGTATTTTATTTTGCATAATTTTACTATTAAAGTTAACTACTTTATTAAGTTAAATTTGTGTTGGTGCTATAGATGGTAATACTTAAAAAATTGTTGTGTTCTGTCAATTTACCTGTTAATTTCACAAAGCAGATTTTACATGCCAAACCACATGTTGGAACAGGAAAGGCATATTATAATTGGCATTATTAGAATTAAACGTAATGAGTTCAATATAAAATTTAAACATGAGATAGTATTAGGCCTTATAATACGTGAAAATATCTTAGATTTTCAATAGATATACAATTCTATTTATTATATAGTGTATAATATGTTTTTTCTGTATCTGCGAGTTATATTATTCAATTAAATTATTTGTTTATAGTATTATATTAATGTATTTTTTATTAGTAATACATTGTAAAACCATTAATTAGAATCCAATACCAAATAGTAACCGTGTGAAGTTAAAAACTTGACTCAAGTCATTTCACTTTCACTGGTATTTGATCCCAGGCCTTTCGAATGAAAGCGTGACATTCCTGTCAACTTTGCCACCCAGTCTTTAATAATTTGCAATTAAATTATCGCAATAACAATTATATCTCATAAATAACCGAACAACTATACTTTTTTCAAGTATTTTCGAAACATTTTTTTTTTCATTTTCTGGTTTGTGCCTATAAAATTTCTTTTTTTTTTTCATCTTATATTAAATGACTTTTTTTTTTAATTTTTTTTTTTTTTTTGTACTAAAGTTTTCTTTAATTTTGTTTTTCCAGTGGCTGCTAAGGCCACTGTTTTTGGCAATTTTTATGACAGCATTTCAAAAAACTTCACAAACATACAAACTTAATATTTTTTTTCTTTTACTTTACATTCAAATTATAGTGTATACAAAAGAAATAACAATAGCTTTCGCTTAAGAATAAATTAAAAAAAAAAAAAACATACAAATATATGTATGTGTGTACTGTGATGGAAGAATATATATATATAATAAATAAATAGGGGTTAAAATGAAATATAAAATAAATTTTTTTAAGTAAAAGAGTATATAAGTATAAAAAATTTTTAAATTATCCTTCATAATAAATTGTTAAGTGAAATTTAATTCGCGGAATTTAAAAAAAAATTCTCCTAAAATTTTTAAACCATTTTAATTTGATACTTAAATTCGTTTTAAATTACTTAATTTTTTATAGGATTTAATTTTAACGAATAAATAGGATTAATAGTAGTTCTACATTTAACAAATTTGCTAGAAATCAACTTTATCAGTTAATTTTAAATCAGATTTGGGTTTTATATAAACTTAACTCAATATATTTATATCTTAAGACTGAAATTTGGTTTTAATTCCTAGTTTAATTTAATTATAATCGGATTAATATTAACCCTATCCTTTTTGTTTTCCTTAATTACAAATTACCTTAATGCTCTAATCTGACAATCTGAATCTGTCAATTGCAATTTGACAGAAAAATTTGTCAAAACCCACATTCCATTTTTGGTTGTGTTCGAGTATAAAGTACACTTAATCAGTTAAACGGCATTCAATTAACAATAATATATTATTAAGGAGATAAAATAAGAAGCCCTTGTATCTTGGGTATTAGAAATCGGAAAAATGTCATTTAGGGAAAAAGGCTGTCGGTGCTCTAATTGAACTAAAAAATGTTAAAAAATTTAAAACAATCCTCAAAAATGGCACATTAATTTTAGGAGATAACTTCTGGTTCATAAGATACAAGTGCTTAAAATTTTATTCTGTACCAGAGGCAGAGAGAAGTATGAAAGGAGTTGTGACGGAAAAACTATGAAAATGTCAAAGAGAGACAAGAGGAGAGAACGCGAAGACCAGAACTGGCTAGAATATAGAAAATTATTTGAATCCTGTTGAAAATATGCGATTTGTACAGGCAATTCGAAATTTAAAAAATTTAGAAATAGAATAAAAGTAGAATAATTAAATAAAGATATAATATTTCTGAAGTGAAATAAAGCCTATTATTTAAAAACAGCATTTCAGACACTAAGTTTGGCTATAGACGTCTTAATATACAATAATACAATAAATTGTGAAAAAGAGAATATACTTAAATTTTTTCTGGAATTATTTAAAATCACTTTTCGAAATGAAGTGAAATTATAAAATACCTTTAACCTCATTTCAAGATTACCTACTAACTAAAAAGGCTACAATTTTTAATACATACAATTAAAAAAAACTTAACCCCGCCTATTATAATCCATCTGAATACATATGCCTTTTAAAATTTAATTTATTGTCTATTAACTAAGTCTTGACTAAAGATGAAACTATATAAGTTATATATACAACATAATATGACATGTCATATTCATATTTCTTTGTCTCTTCCTTTTGAAATCCACTTTTTTTATTGTTTTTATTTTTTTTTAATTTTTCTGCAAAAATATGTTAAAGGTTATGTTGTATAATATTTGTTTTTGGTATTGTGCAATAAAATACCTGAATAAACATGAAAATATACTTCAGGACAATGACAAAAAATACATAATAAAGTTTTTTTTTTGTTTTTTTTTTAATTTTTTTATTTTTTTACCAAATGTTTCTTTTAACACTCAAATAATACAAAATAAAAAAAAACTACGAATTGTTAAACAGTCGAATCACTGAAAAACATAAAAAAATAACAACAACAAAATATAAAAGAAATGAAATACAATACGTTAAGTATAAGTGATACCTGAAAATTTTTTATAAATAAAATAAAAAACAAAACAAAGAACAAGTCAAATGTTTACCTAAGCCATTAATCACTTGACAGATAAATATTTCATTCATATATATATATGTATATTATATATATATTTTTATATATTCTTACATATATACATATATTTATTCATCAAACAGAACAAAACCGTACGAATCCATATTTACAATATCTAAGTAAGTAGAACAGTTTTTTGAATATATATGGTAACACTATTCCTACTAATACTTTTAAAGTTCTTTTTTTTTTAATAATAAAAAATACTTATATACAATATTATAATACAATTCTTCGTTATCTCTATCTCTATCTATTTTTTAACTCTTTCTCATCTTCTCATATTCTAAAATTTTTCATATGGGGAAATTTTTTTCTTTTCATATTTGTTGTTGTTTTTTTTTATCATTGTTTTTTTGCATTTTGTTACAAGAATGTATTTGTTATTTTTTGTTTTTTTTTTTTTTTTTATAGGTGTTAATCGAAATATAATAGGTGTTTCAATTACACTTGTCTTACCTGTAGTTTAAAAGGATTAAAAAATTTTTTTTTATTTTTTTTTTTAAGTATTTCAGACATCATAATAATATTACATAAATGTTATAATGGCTTAATTAAAATGGATGTGCAAATTATAAAAAAAAAAAACAGAAAAAAAATAGAAACTAATTGTATATTTTAAAAGTGTACTTAGATTTTATTAAAAAGGATTTTATATACTTATTATGATAAATAAAAGCTTGAAAACTTGAAAATTTAATTAAAAAAATAGTTTTTTTATTTTTTTAATTTTGTATTTTAGGTGCATATAAAATTATAATTAAATAGTGGGAGGCTTCAGGGTTTGATGGTTAGACATTTAATTCGAGAGGCACTGATTCCGACCTTTACTTCGAGATGCAGAGGTTCGGTAATAAAATAAAAAAGTTATATAAGAATTTTTATGATTAGTTTAGTTTATGATATTTTTTTCAGTCTATATAAGTCTTGCTTTGAAGACTTTAATTCTCATATAATATACCAAAATCCCTTAAAGAGTGCCAAGATCTTTTCCAACAAATGTCATACCCGTAAAATACGGAAACAGTATATATTTTATAAGGATACTTGGTGTTGCGACCTTTCCTAAAAGCATGAGATGCACTATATACATATATATTTAAAAAAATCGAAGCATAAATTATTTTTGAGATACACTGTTTTGAAATTCCCTAGCTCTGTAAACTATTTTGGTTTTTAAAGATTCATAAAGGATGAAAAGTTATGCAAGGGTTCTTAAAATATTTTTTTTTGTCTTTAAAGATTCCAACACACCTAACAGAATTCTTTATTTTTGTTGGATTCGTACCATCATCGCGAACAAGTTAATATAACATGTTCATAATATAATTAATATAACTTGTTGAATCTATAAATAGTAATAATGAATGCATAGCAAAAGCATATGAAATGCAATGTCATTTGCAGCTCTTATATCATATTTCCCATAACAATTGATAGTTTTAAATAAGTAGACTTATGATATACAGATAGAAATATTCGGTCTTTTATAAGAACATTTAGGATTAAAATATTGAAAAATATAATCTTGCAGATGCTAATAGGAATAAAGGAATAGGTGTCCACCATTAAATTAAATTTTATAAGTATCAACTCAAAAACAAATTTTATATAAGCAAAATTTTTATATGAGACACCCTGTTTATACATTATTCCTTAATACGATAAAATAAATTAAATTTATTCACAATCAAAAATATGTCAAAAATATTAAAATAGACGCCTGATTCTGATATTGAAAAATTTAAAAATTTTAATAATATAAACAAAAACTAAGAAAATCTTTAACTAAATTTTAATTTTAATTTAAACTTTTTCCTAATTAAATATTAAAAAATTTTAAATTATAAAAAAGGACTTTACAGTTGGATACAAAATAAGAATTACAAGCTTTATAAAGAATATGAAAAAATTATATACATGGGAGATTTTAAATTAGGTGGGATTTTAGAATTAGACTTATTTTTCGAAATTTTTATATTGTTTAGTATTTTGGTACTTTCAAGATTTGAAGTCATTCGGAAGTTTTAATTCATTTTCGGGATTTTTTTTTTTCATTAAAATGTCATAGACCCTATATATTAATATTGAATGTGAAATTATTTTTGTACATAACCCCTGTTCATCACAATATACTTACTCCCCAAAGTATGCAATAATATAAAGTATATATCAGAAAAGGAATTAAAGACTCAGTATTTGTTGGACCCTGATATTGAAATCAACCAAACAAAGAGTTACTTATTCATATTGGAAACAGTATCAATAACTCTATATTAGAAAATAGCATAATATATTTAAAAAGCATTAACTATTTTTCAACATAATCATTTTATCTTCGGATCAATGCTCATATCAAAGATCCTATATCTCAAATCCATAGACCTCTATCATATATAAAAATTCTATTGCAATATCCAGATTATATGCTATATATCATATGTGGTATAAACAACTAAAGGGTTGAATAAGCTATCAAATTATATTGAGAGGCTCAGAACCCGGAGGGGCTAAAGTGCAAATATATATACTTGAGGTTTAAAAAAATAAAATTAAATGGTTTAGGCTAAAAAAAAAAAGACCCAAAAAGCAACGTGAAATTGACCTTTTCAAGTATACTGCCCGATTTCATATCTTTTTCAAAAAAAAATTATAAAGGGTTAGGCCACTTTAATTCTAAGCCTCTATTCTTATTATAACAAATTTTTTGAACAAAATATTTTTAAATTACAACATTGTAATAGTGAATGATTAAATTAGACTTTAGTTCTTTTCTTTCATAATAAGTAAGGAATTTTTTAAGCCTGTACAAAAGAATTATTAAAGAACTTCCATTTTTGAATATAATATGATTTGAATAAACTTTTCATATAAGAAAATTAATTATAATCAAAAATAGAATAAAAGGAAACTACAATAGAATAGTAAATTTATTGAATAAAATTTTTTGAAATTTGAATTAATATAAAAAATTATAAAAATGGAAACAAAAGGAAAACTTTTGAAAAAATAAATATTATTTTATTTCCGATTACATTGTTACAATATTTTCCATCAATTTTTTTTTTGAATCCTTTCAATCCTTATTTTGAAATAAATTCAAAAATTTTATTCTTTTAAACATATTTTATGTAATTTACATATATTATTTTAAGAAAATTTAAATTTTTTCATAAAAATATTTTCATTTATTTTTTTTTTTTTTTAATATTTAAAATATTTTTCACCACCTTAGGCGATCAAATATTGTATGCTATATAATACATAAAATTTTCTTTTGTTTTTCCTCAAGAGAAAATTTAAGGAAAATTTTTATAAGATCGTGATGATTGAAATTATTTTATATTTTATAGTAATAATACAAAAAAAGCTCAAAAATTTTAAATATATTTTTTTTTTTTTGTTTTTAAACAATTGTAAATCAAAGAAAAATTTAAATCCCAAGAAACGAAGACTTATAAAAAAAATTCAACGATTTGAATATGTAATAATATTATCGAAACATTTATACTTATTGGATCATTACTTGCTATTCATAAATGATAACAGGTCACACAAGGACTGTATTTTCAAAAAATGAAAGCAAAAGACTTAAAACTAGACAGAGTCTCTACATAACCAGATGACAAATCTCAGAAAGCCTTAAGAAATCTTAGGTTTCATTAATACAAGCAATTTTTATTGAGCCACTACGCAATTTATATGCACGCATGCTTTTCTAAAGCTACTTTAAAAAGTACTAAGCTTATCTAATGCGAATAACGGTATTTCCACAGTTCTGCCTTCGTAGTTTTAAAATATTGCAATGGATGCATTTACAGCTTCAGTTGTGTACGAATTAAGGATACATATTCTACTCATAGATGATGATCGTCAAAAAACTAGTAAAAGTGCTAGAATATAACGGTATTTCCTCAGCAATCATTGTTGCCTTTTTATTTATAGAAGATTTCCATGGATGTATTTCCATACTAGTTGCAGTAGTATATCATTTAAAAAGTAGGCGAGAAAAATTGGAAAATTGCTTTCGAATATTAATTTACAGTAAAAAACGACGCGGCTTTGAAATATCAGACATCTGTGAACCCTTTTGCACATTAATTTCTTGCAAACATTAGAATTCATATCTAACTCATAATCATAAGTTGTAAAAATTGCAAAATATAAAAGATGTCTTATATTGGGAAAATTTATAATGACTTGAAGGTTTATTCTGGTTTTTCTAAAGTTCTATTACTCTCGTATGAACTTCATTATATAACAACCACAAATATTTGGTAATCCAAAAAAAACAAAAATATCACAATACAACACCATAAATACAATACCAACAAAACTATATACATATACATACAAAATAAAAGTTTGAACTTTGAATATTACTTGAGAAAAAAATAGAAGCAACAAAGAAATCAGAAAGTTTTCCAATTCATTTTTTTTTCTCTTTCTTAGAAATTTAAGTTTTTCCTTTTAATGTTTCGCCTAAGGTCGGAACTTTTTTGAATAAGAAAATATTCTGTTTTGTATTTTAATTTTCTCTGTACACTTGATGATTTACAATACACATGCACAAAAGGAAAGTAACGATATTATAAAAAAGGCAGAGTGAGTTAGAAAATTTATTTGAGGATTAACCGTTATTTTATTGAATAGTTTAAAGAAGCTTCAAATTAGGTCTTTTTATTAAGAGAACTCGCTTTTTGCAGGTTTTGTAGAACCGTTTTATCAAAATTCTAACATTAGCAAGACAACATTAAAAGACGTTTATAGACGTCCATATCTTTTACTTTACCAAATTTTTACTTTTCCTTTATTTCTTGACTCAAAGTTTATTCGACATATGTGCTTGTTTATTTTAGAGAACAACGACGCACAATTTACTAGAATTTCCGAGGCTAACTGTTTCCCCAGGGCCATAATGTCAAGCTAATTTTGATTATATGGTTATTTATTATTTTCGAGGACTTGTTACAAACATTTCCTTGGAGCAAATTGATTAATATTTTTCAAAACCTAATTATTATAAAATAAGAAGCTAAGATATTTAAAACTACTTACAAGTTCTATCTCTTTATTATACATGGGTCTTTCCCTATCTTAATTAAAAGTAAAAGTACGTAAAAGCGCCTAAATGTATGCTATATTTATAACAAATGATATTTAATTCGGTCTCAAATTGCTAAACTTATTTTTGTACGATACTGTGTATAAATATAGATATTGTATAAAGTATTATGTTATGTATATATAAAATTTATTACATATAGTGATGAAACTTGTATTGTTAAATATTCATATTATCTGAAATGTGAAATATCGAATTTCTGAAAATGCTTAAGGACGAATATTTTTTTTTTGTTTTAAACTTTTATGTTTTTTATTATTTGGTAGTTAGAAACAAAAATATATATTTAACTTAAGAACTAAAGAAGGCTTTTCTAAATGATCTTTTAATTAACATGCCCTATCAAAAAACCTTCAGATATACTTAAAGTTTCCGAAATTCTATAAGTTTTTTTTTTCACTAAGCCTTTATACTTAATATATATTTGCATAATATATTCCAAACTGTATATTATTTACTATTATATATATTTAATTGTTAATTAATAGCTTTTAAAGTGGTTCCTGGAAATGGTAAAATATATATTTCATATAATGAATTTAATATTTATAATAAAATGAATGAAATTGTAGACGCGCTCTAATTGAAAATTTTTTAAAACAAAACTGATTAAATTTAAAGTAATTGTTAAAAAAGTTTTAAATATTAAGAAATTTAGTTAAAAATTAACATTTTAATTAGGTGGGGATAGGCAGTGAAAAATATAAGGACTAAAAAAAACTAAAGTATTAATTAAAACCCTAATTTTTTTTAAATGCACTTTATTTACTATTTTTTTCATTCCCCTTGGAAGAAATGGGCCTGCCGGACTATTTGGGTTATTTTCAATTCCTTCTCTTACTGGCCTGCGTCATGTATCCGCAATGTCTTTTCCTTCCCCAAAACTATCCGTTTCTCATTCTCCTAGGCCAAAAGATTCTACATTTCAATCACCTGTTTACGAAGTTCTGTAGATTTTCAATGCGTATTGCATCGAAGCAGCAAAATTATTATACTCAATGCATTTTTACATATAGTGTCTAAAATTTATTAAATTAAGAGAAGACTAGACACACAGGAATTTAAATCCACAGAAAACTAAAAAAATTTAAATAGTTACTTCCTACTGTTAGGCTGATTAAAATATTTTGTATGTAGAATGCATACTTTTAGGCGAACTATAATTTGTGAATGTTTTTAAATTCACAAAAAAGTGAAGAAAAAACTCTAATGATCGAGAAATAACATTTTAGTATTTTCATGATTTTAGTCTACTTCGAATAGAAGTTGAATTTTATAATAATACTTCGAGATGCTAAGATTTAAAATGAATCCGAAGCTTAAGAAAATCCTTTTTTAAAAAAAAAATTAAATATCAATTATATATTACCATAAGTCCACATCCAAGTGCTAGTAATTTCTTCGTTTTAGCTACTTTTTATAACTGCGGCCCTTGCTCAATAAGATATTTAAAATTATTATATTATTCTATTTTGTTAATCTATTTGATTTCAGAATTCCAGAATTCCGCTTTCTATGTAATCAGATATCAAGATATGTAAAACTAATTACAAGTTCTATTGTTCGATTATCTAAAGGAATCTTCCATTATTGTACACTAAATTTTTCTTGTAATTTATATTTTGTTACTTCAAAAGATGTTTTTTTTTTTCTAAAATTGTAATTCTTTAATTTTCCCATCGTTTTATACCCTACACCTAAAATTGGCTGAGGAGTAGCTTAGCTTCGGTACGGTGTAACTTTGGTCTTCTATAAGCAAGATAACCTAAAAAAATAATGATGCAAATTTACACTAAAGATACCTAATAACGATTGTATAAGACGGGGATATTAAATGACACCATGGGTTTGTGTTCAGATATCGGACCATACGTTCAAATTCTTGGAGTTTCTGATCGAAGAAAGAGGCATATCTCCGAAATCAATTAAGATAGGAACTTCATATTTGGAATAACGGGGTTACCTCCTATTTATCTTGTGTTCAAACGATTTGTAATACATTGGAGTTGTGGTTTGCTTACTTCCTACAAACCTCGCAAGGCTTGAAATCATATCTTCAAATTAGTAGGGATAGAAAATTCGGTGCAATATCTTAGAGTTTTGGGATGATTGTGAATGGTGGTTCAGGTGCCTCTTACACACCTCCCAAAACTCAACAAGCATATCTTCAAATTAATAAAAATTGAAAATGGAAATTCGGTGCCAAAGAGTGTTCAGTCCTGGTTCCTTTATTTTCCTGAAACTTTTCCTAAAAGGATTTGGACTGGTGATCTGTTTAACTATCAGACGCCTCCCAAAATCAAGCAAACATATGTCACATACACAACATATGTTTAATTAGATAATTATATGCGTTTATAGAAAGGATATATTTTAAAACAAACTTATAAAATTTTAATTCAAATTAAATTTTTTAGGTGTAGGGTAATACAAAGTCGGTTGCATCGACTTTCACTTCTTTCATTACTAATTTTTATGGTATTCTATTCGGTTTTTCTTTATATTCTTTCTTTTTCCGGGAACTTTTTTTTTTAAAATATCTTAATCCGACATGAGAATAAAGAAAAATAATGAACAAGAAAACTGTCAAGAGAACAATTTAATGTGAAAAAGAAAATGTAAAAATAATAAGAATAAGAAAAATATATAAATATGTAAAAAAAAAAAAAAATTAAGTATGTAATGTATTCTTCATGAATTCAGTTTATCATTTAGCCTTCAGACAAATGAACAACTGTTACTTAAATACTCGCATGTGGAAAATAAAATTCCTTTTAATAAAAAAAACTAATTAAATTTTTTTGGAACAATTTTGTATAACGGTAGTTATAAAAATGTAATGGAAAATTTCGAAAAAAAGGTTCCGTAGATAATTTCAATATTTTTAAATGACTGGATTCTTAAAGTAAGAAAGGCTAGTTTATGTGACGACCTCGGTAGATTTCCACTGAGTTTAAACATTCTATAGATAAATTAGATTTTGGCTTCATTTTTATGAAGAGGTCAACTGAGATGTATTATCTCTTAGATAATTCCTAAAAGCTTTTAAAATTCTTTCTAGTCCTATCAAATTTTTAAAACTATGGCTTGTGTGACTGGAAAGTAATGTGTAATGTTTTATATAAGTTGTTTTACAGCTCAATACTCTAGATCGATTGAACTTATAAAGTAATTGTAGCGGAGTGAGGAATATATTTTATTAAGTTATGCCCCCCTATTAAGTTATGAGCTTTCAACTTCAGTTTTCACAGTTTTGCAAATTTGATTAAAAGCTGACAACTTTCTCTTAACTAATCTCATAATTCAAAGAATCTAAACTTTACATTACCTAACATATATTTTGCCTTCCTGGCTCAATACGAGCCAATTGTATTGGCAGTTTCAAAGTATTTTGATGGCTATTAATATCAATGCAAATTATACAATTTCTTAAGAGCTTATTTAATCCTTCGTGTGCCAGACTATTAAAAATTTATTTAAAAAGACCGAATGACTTAAATCTTCAAGAAAAAGTCTCCGCAATTTCTTTGAAACTTTGGGCAGTCTTTGCATATGTAAGAAATACCAAAAAATATTGACTTTTTTTCGTTAATGGTTTAGGGACTTGATTATAAAGGGCTATAAACAAAAATTATTATAGAAAAAAGTCCCAAGAGTATTCTTTTCGGGCGTAGATAGCTAGATTCAGTTGCTTACGCGGGAATTTTTTCTATAGCAAGTTTATAATTTTGGTAAAATAGCTTCTTTGAAAAGGCAGAGATGTCATCGCTTTTTACAGAAAAAAAAAAAATAACCAATATGGTTTGGTCTCTCCCTTCTGTAAAGATCAATAAATTGTGGCCTGCTTCTGCTCCCAAACGCCCAATAAAGAATTTATTGCCTTCCTTATTTTAAATCCAAATGTAAAGATCTTCCTAACTTTTTTTCATACATAAGTCAGCAAAAAAGAGTTTGATGTAATGTATTTGCTGCTCCCAAGCCCCTCGTTTTGATTCCTAATTGTTTATCCAACTCCTAAAACAAACCTCTTAACTATAAGTCAGAAACAAAGCATTTAACATAAAGAGTAAAGATTATTGATTAATTTAGGGACTTTTTTCCTAAAGCTAATATCAACGGTCTGATAAGAAAAAGTATATGACATAAAATACAAGTGCCACTTACTCTATTTGATAGGTTTAAATAGTTATTACACAGTTTCAATAGACCTACTAATATTCCATATCCTATACACAACCTCAATAAGTCAAACTTTTGAATAAATAATTGCGCATATTTTTGTCTCCATCCAAACTTTTTAAAAGCAAAATCCAAAATAATTTTTCAAAAAGCCGGAAAATCTTTTTTTTAATTTTCTTTTTTTTATATTTAATTTAAAGTAATTTTACGATTTTAAGTATGTTTTTCCAATTCATTAAATCTTCTTTCACAAAAAAAAAAAAACAAAGGAAAAAAACAAATACAAAAACCATTAACATACATAGCTAAAGTATAGAAAGTAGAAACACATGGATGTTCCTAAAAAAAATCTTTTCTATTAAATTTTCTGTTTTTTATCTGCGATTATTTTTCCTTCTCTTAATCGGAAGCTACTTTTTACCAGCTTATCTTAAATTTAAACACCACAATACAAAATAAAAAAAACCAAAAATTTTCTTTTTTTAACGGAAAAGTTTTTAAATTTAATGAAAAAATTTGAGAATAATAAAAAAACATAAATTCTGAACATGTAGTGGTATAAAATATGGAATTTTTATATGAAAAACAAAACAAAGAAATAAAATTAATGGAAAAAACCAAGGATTTTTAAAAAAAGGACATTTTCAATTTTTAAGTTGAAAATAGTCTTTGACTAGGGAAAGCTCCGAATTTTTTTCTGAACAAACTTATGGTGATCCTCAAAGTTCTATTCTGTCCAAAATTTTCAAGAATTTAACTGTGACTTTCACCAAAATTTGGAATTTGAAAGAATTTTATTACCAGAAAAAATTGTTACAAATTAGGAAACACTGGTTTCACTTTCAAGGAAGTCCTTTAAAATTAAGAAAAATCTTTAAAACATTCTTAGCCTTAAGAATACATGTTCAAAAATTAGCAAAATTTCAGTTTTTGATCCATTGCAGGTCCTATTTGTCATTTTCTGTAAGGATAGAAATTCTCCCAAAATTTCAAGTTTCTAAGTTCAACCGTTTAAAAGTTATGAGATGTAAAAAATTTTACATAAATTGAGTTTCGCATAACCGAAAATAGGGTTGCCATTTAATCCGTAAATTCAGTTGTCATTAAGCCCACAAGTAGCGTTTTTATTAGTAAAAACGGTTGAAATAAAGTCCCTTATGGCAAATCTATGTATGTATTTTTCATATATTACCAACAACTTATAACAACAGCTGCCTGCTACTTTTTACAGATTGAAAATATCATCATCATCATCATCATTGTCCTGCATCAGCTTCTATCTGCGGTTAACCTCATCAGTTGTGGCCACGTTCTTTGCGGATTGAAAATATTTACGTTTGTAATAGATTTTTGACTACAAGAATTAAAATTAGGACTTTTCTGAACTTTGGGAAGCTGTCTGTAGCTCCGTAACGGACAGGGCTACAGAAAAGAGTTCTTCCATGGAATTAATTTTTCAATAATACCCATCAAAAGGTAACATAGTTTTCATTTTCATTTCAAAAGGTGTTTAAGTTTTCTAGGAATAGAATAACGAGCGGATGGACGGATAGAATAAAACTATATAAGGACATTTTCAAAATTTTTATTTCGAAAATATGCTAAAAAATATGTAGAACCATATTTTAATGTTTTTTTATTTAAAAAAAAACATTTCCTTTTTTTGCAAAATAGAAAACCAGAAAAAAAAATTTTGGATTAAAATACAATTCTTGCATAAATAAAATAATAGAGAAAAAAAAAACCACACATATATACCAATATTTCTTGTATATATACACACATATGCACATATGAAAAAAAAACAAGAAATGTTTTTCCTTTTTTCTTTAAAAAAATTTTTGCTTATGTGGGTTTTAAACAGAAAAAAATACAATAAAAAAAATTAAATCCTAAGAATAACATATTCTTATATAATATATTTATATATATACACTTATATACTAAAATATACATATATGTACAAGGAAAAATTTCAAAATACTTTTAAAATATAAGTATGGGTTCATGGAATTCATCAAAATCATATCAAAATCTAAAATAAATCTTAAGAATAAAAAAAATTATATATATATATATATATATATATATATATATATATATTAGAGAATTAAATTAATCTATAAAATAATATTGTACTAGTCCATTTTCAAATCAATCGACCATTAAATTTTTATTTTAGAAAATTTACAGATGTGAAGTTGTTTGTAACTGAGAAGTTTCTTTTACAATAAAATGAAGGCATGACATTTGAACCAAACTGTGCATTACCAGAGAAGCCCTCACTAAATTCTACAATTTTTTTTCAAAAAATTAACAAAGTGAAAGTAAATTTACTTACAAATTTACATAGTAGAGTATATTCGAACAGTCGACATAATCTTGTTTAAGGAAAGTTTTAACCCTTGTTCAGCATTGAAGTCTTAAGATATTCGATTTTGCCAATGGAAAATACGAGATTCTGAAGATTATTTGCCTCATAATTCTTAATTTCCCAGTTGTACTGCATTTTGAATTACATTGAAGGTAAGAGAGCAAAGTTTTATTTCAAAAGGAAGGAAGTATTTTCATTGATTAGAATTAAGGATTTACTTTCCAAATAATCCTAACACCTTTGCGTCCAGTATCTTCTCACTTATACTATCTCCCGCCATCTTCATCCAGAATAGTCATAATAATATCTAAACTTGTGTTTGCGCAATAAAATTGTTAATGAAGAACTCTGGTAGGTAATGACGAGGCAAGAGCCGATATGGGTCCAAATTAGAAAAAAGAAGGCGGCGAACAACATCAGTAGCACGCCAAACCCTAGATTGGAACCCGCAGAGTAGGAGAAATGTGGGAAGATTAAGAACAACCTGGAGGAGATCAGTCCAGAGAAATTTTAACCTATCGGGAGAAACATGGTCCGAATTAAGAAGTTGGCGCTAAACAGAGACAGTTGAATCAAAAATTAGCGACTAATTTTGGAAATAAACTCGTAAATTTATTAATATTAAACTTTTTTCTAGCTTTTTTTTCATAATTTCGCATAACAAAGAATAAAATAAACCATATCTCATTTTATGGAAAAATTTTATTCCTCAAAATACGGTTTATGAATTTTTATTCATTCAAAACTTTTAATTTTTTATTTTTTTTTTTTTTTTTGAACATGTGTTGTGAAAATAATTGTACATAAACACATGTTAATATGGTGAATTATTTTGATTTTTATTTGTGTAAAATTTTTTCATTAAATAAATAAATAGAAAAACCAAATTTAAAATCTGGTAAGATGAAAATTATATATATATATATATTTTTATTTTGTTTTTAGAAGTCTAGTTTTAGATTCTAGGATTTCCATAGAATTTTTAAACATTTATTTGACTTCCACACTTTAAATTCTTAAAGCCTGCGACTTAAATGGCTATGCCTTGTGAAAATTTGTAATTTTGAACTAGATATTTGGACCCTATTGCACCAACACTTATGCCTAATCATATAATTATTTTTTTTTGATAAGTGAGTGTTTTTTACTAATCAAACTTCATTGATTTATTTGAATCATAAATTTTTACAAAAAATTATAGTTTAATACAAGAATCAATAATAAGTTGTTGGTGCAATAGGGCAATACCCAAGGGCTTGGTTTCAAGCTTTATAAGAATTACAAAACACGTAGCCCAAAAGAATACAATTATATTTTAATCTACTTATATAAAAACAAAAATACATGTAAAATGTAATGAACATTAGTCAATTTTCATTAATTAAAAAATTCAGCAAAATATGTAGTATTATATTCTTAAAATTTTTCTTATTCCTCTTAGAATTCGTAAATTTAAGCTTATTAAAATATATGTAATGTGACCTAAATATAATACATTGTAATTAAATATTTTAAATATAAATCAATTAGATTGGAAGTAGTATTGAAAAACATTTATATGTATTGAAAATGGCTGGCAAAATATATGAGGGAGGAAACATAATAAATTGGAAAATTAATCCAAATTAAATTTGAAATAATAATTAGAATAACATTTAAATATGCAATAAAAATTCAAAAAAAGCCCCTATTAATAATCATATAAACTTATCTTGATTCAATTTCTTTAATACTTTAAACATAAACCTAAAAGTATGCAATATCTGTAAATTTTTCTTTTAATAATTTTTTTGCCTTTTATTACTTCGATTTCAGCTGTCAAGCGATCAAGTTTATTATTCTTTGTGAAAATTAAAAATAAAAATATTATAAAAATTAAAAATTCAAAAATATTTAAGATTAAAAATCTTATTAAAAATTCTAACGAAAAAAAAAAAAAACTTTAATAAAAAAATTAATTTTTTAAAATAAATAAGTGGTATAATTACAGATTGCATCCTATCAAGGATAGCAATCATGCCATCGAAAAAAAAAAAAAACTTATTAAAAGAGACAATAAATGTCAGATTTAAAGAAATCCTAGACAAAAGTGAAAATAAAGACCAACAAAAAGTTAAAAGCGGTGCAAGCCGAATAGAGAATTTAGTTGAATTTTTAATAAAAGAAAATAATGAGTTACGACAAGCCTTAAAAAAGTTTGTCCCCTCAACATCATCCAGTTCACCAAGAGACGAGTCGAACTATTACAGTTCTTTAATGGATCTTACCGATGAATGCAGTGATACAGAAGAAGATAACAACGAACAAGCAGAGCCAAAAATTGTTGAAATTGACGAGGAGGATACATTTGACGTCCTTAACCTCAAAAAAACACCAACAAAAAAAAGCGAAAAAGAAAAACGACCATCAACTATTAATTTCCTGCGCGGAAAAGGTGAAAAAATGCCACCAATAAATATGTTTGATACCAGAGTTGACAGGCTAAAATGTCTTATCAAGAATAAATTAGGTATAAAAAATTTCGCGATAAAAGAGCACAATGAAAAGCATTCATCTTTGTACACATACGATATGGAAGACTTTAAAAAAGCTCGTGCATTGCTAGAAGAAGGTAAAATTGACCATTGTACATTCACACCTAAAAGGGAAAAAAAGAAAACCTTAATCCTAAAAGGTTTAAATAGTATGTACTCACCAGAGAAAGTTCTTCATTTGTTAAAAGAACAAGAAATAACAAACATAAAATTTGAAAAGGTTATACGATTAACCACCAAATATTCCATTAACAACGGAATAACTCTTCCACATTATATCGTTCAAGCTTCAGCTGATAGCTTGACAAATGATATTATGAAAATTAATGTGCTGGACTACCAAATAGTAAGATGGGAAAAACTAATAAAATCTCACAACTTACAATGCACAAAATGTCAACGCTTCTCGCATTCAGCTGCTAATTGTTATATGCAGTTGAGATGTGTAAAATGTAGCAATAATCACAGGCCGGAACAATGCTCAATTACTGCAGAAGATCCAAGAGGTAAATTATACTGCACCTTGTGTGGGAACCATGGGCACCCGGCATCATACACCAAATGCCGAGTTTATATTAAAAAAATGGAGCTTCGCCAAAAAATTAAAGATAATGCAAAACAAAATATTGTAAGTAAGCACTTTAATTCAAATTTTATTAATAAAAATATTTCATTTTCAAACATTGTAAAAAATAGCACAAAACAAAATAATTCTAACCTTAAAAATAACAATAATAATGCTAGTAATATAAACTCAAATTTAAACACCAATAATAGCAATGATAATATTTTAATTGAAATAAAAAATATTTTAATTAATATGCAAAATGAAGCTATTACACTAAAAAAACAAATTAATCAAAATTCCAACAATATAAAAATTTGTATGGAATCATTAAAAATTAAAAACTAACTTATAAATGAATTTTAACAATACTAAATTAAAAATAATATCCATAAACGTCAATTCACTAATCTCCAACAATAAAAAGCTTTCTCTTATGCACTTTGTAGAGTTCAATAAACCTGACATAATTTGCATGAGCGAGACAAAATTAAAACCAAATAACCATATGTCATTGGATAATTATGACATAATTAGAAATGATCGAAATATCGATATTGATGGTGGCGGTGTTGCCATATGCATTAAAAAATGTTTCCAATTTGATATTGTAAATAATCGCATTTTCGATAATTTTCTATGTATCGAACCATGCATTATATCATTACAATTAAAACAAAAAAAAAAATTATTTATAATTTCTATAAATTAGAGTAACTTACTCTTAACCGATGCACCAACACTACCACGTGCAAATTCTTATATTGATTTAGTGATAACAGATATTAGAATAAAAATTTGTTTTGAAACAAATCAAAACAAACTCACCACTCTCCCATACGATAGTGACCATAATGCCATTAAAATTCCAATGTCACTAAAAAATTAAGAGCTTTTATTGCAAGAGTTACCAAGTCTTAGTAATAAATTCATATTTTCAAAAGTAAACTGGGGCAAATTTCAAAATAAATTAAATTCAAACTATTTTTCCAAATACAACTCCAACAATTGCAATAAAATTTTCGATAACTGCAATTTGTCTAACCAAAATGTAGATTATCATCTTTCTCAGCTGAACGAAATAATTCTTAAAACTGTGGATGAAGTTATACCAAAAATTAAAAATCAAAATAATTTAAAAAAATTCTACTCAATTAAGCTAAAAATTCTTTTAAACAAAAAACACAGCCTCATGAACGATATACATAAGATCAAAAAACAAAGATTAAACTTTTCTAATCAACAAATTCAACTGCTCAAAAGCCTTCTAAATAACATCAATACATTAATTAAACAACAAATTAAAATAGAAATTAATAAATACTGGCAACTTCGTCTCCAAAAAATAACTCCAACAAATAGTTCAAACATGTTCCCCGAAATAAATAAAATATTCCGCAAAAACAAATACAATCAGATTTCAAAATTACACATAGACCAAAATGATATAACTTTACTCTCTCAAAATAACATAGACTTCAACAAATTAAATAAAACCACCACAAATAAATTTATAGTAGAAGATCAATCACAAATTTACAATGTACTTGGCACATACATTGAAAACACTCACAAAATCAATATACCTACAAATAACAGAATACATAACCAAATCATAAATAAAATAACACAATTCAATAACTCTCAAACATTAAATTTCAACTCAACTCTGAGTAATTTCTCCAACACAAACAAATCATCTGAGCAAAGTGGTGAAAATAGCGAATTCACGAACCAGTCAGAGCTTTCTTTAAAGTTTAAAGCTTTAAAAAATAAAGTTTCTTCTGGTATCGATAAAATCCCAAACATAGTTTTAAAAAATTTAAGTGGTGTAATTATTTCGAAATATGTTATCCTATTCAATAATGCAATAAATAATTCGTATTTTCCGCATATTTAGAAAACATCGAAAACGATATTGCTAAAAAAACCTGGCAAAGATCCAACCAATCCCAGCAATTATCGACCGATAAGTTTACTGCCAAACATTAATAAAGTATTTGAAACCTTAATAAACGACAAAATTTCAAATTATGCAAATTCAATCAATCTTATTCCAGAAAATCAGTTTGGGTTTAGGCACAAACATGGTACTGTTAATACTATAACCAAATTAACCTCAGATATCTGCTGGTTCATAAACAAGAAATACGGCATTGGTGCCTGTCTGATTGACTTTGAAAAGGCTTTTAATTCAGTTTGGTTGGATGGATTAATCTATAAACTAATAAAATATAAGTTCCCGCCACGCTTAATTATACTGATTAAAAATATGTTATATAACAACAAATTTTTAGTATATAGCAAAAATAACGAGTCTGACAAATCATTCCTAATTGAAAACGGTCTTCAGCAAGGTATTGTTAATGCACCTATCCTTTTTACTATATATACAGCAGATCTTTTATTTTTGCTAGAACGAGTAAAAGGAAATAACTACGCCCTGGCATTCGCAGATGATATTATAATATACTCTGCGAATGACACTGTAAATAGCATACAATATAATGTACAAAAAATGTTTAATATTGTGCAGGATTATTGCAAGATATGGATATTAAAAATGAACTTTAACAAATGTGAAACCATATTATTCCGTAATACGGTTGACAAAACTAGTTCAGACATTAGAAAAAATTGGAAACAATTTAAAATTAAATCGCCTATGTCAACGCTCGCAAACAAAAAATTCGTTAAATATCTTGGAGTTTAGTTACATCGAAACTTAAACTTCATAGATCATGTAAAATACTCAATAGATAAAGGCAATAAATCCTTTATGGCAGCTAAAAAACTCTTTTACAACAAAAATATTAGCAATAGAGTTAAAATAATATGCTACCAGACATTAATTAGGCCAAATCTTGTCTATGGGGTACCAATATGGTACAACATTAGTGCAAGCTTAATGGAAAAAATACGTAAATTCGAAAGAAAATGCATAAGAGTTTGTATTAATAAACATAGAAAGCCTGATTCCGAATACAAGCATTTTTATTCTAATAAATATTTGTACAAGGAAGCCAAAATCATGAGAATAGATAATTTTATGATAAAATTAATCAGAAGTCATTTTGATAGAGCATTAAAAACTCCAGAAAATGGTTTAATATCACATATATTTTACCACAATGAGGAGTACATTAAGAAGACCTTGCTCACGGGTTTTATAGCTCCTGAGCATTTCATCTTCTTAGATAAATATAGATACACTCAAAACCAAGATCATGTCCCTATACTATTTCATTATAGTAGACGGGCTACATGCAAAAAAATCGAGTATATCCCAGGCAATATTAACGGAGATAATTTAAGATATGAAATGTCCATATCAGAAAAAGATAAAGTTATAAATAAAGATTATTGGTGGTTAAATACATCTTAATATAATTTCTAAAAGCATTTGTGCTATTTTTTAGTCATAAGTTAGTTTATTTAAATTTAAGTTCAGGTTAAGTTAGGTTAAGTTAGCTAAGTTTTATAAAAAAAAAAAATTATTAAACATTGATTTTTTAAATTTTACAATGTATTTATAAGATTATATTACAATAGTTTTGTTCTTACAGAAACAGAAATAATTTTACTTACTATATATATTAAATTTAACAATAAAAAAATCCAAATATTTTTAAATGTTAAAAATAAAAGAGATATACCTTGTTTGTTAACTTTGTTTTGTAGGTTAAGATACTCATATGTAAAAAAAAATATAACAAAATAAAAGTTTATTTAAAAAAAAAAAAAAAATTTGCCTTTTATTAAAGTATAATATTGAAAAACTCAATTTCATTTTAAATTTAAAAAACAAAAAAGCAAGAAAAAATATTTCTAGATAAATTTTTTTGAAAATTTACTCAGAAAGCTGAAGGTTAAATTCAAAGTAAAAAAAAAATAATACACTAAATGTAAACTTTACCTTTTTAAGTGACTCTTTAACAATTTAAACAATTATTTAAAATCAAAATGTTTTTTTTTTTTTTTTGGGTATTGCACACAAAAAAATTGTCCTTGAAAATACAAGAATTTCTCATGAAAAAGTGAACCTTGGGTTACTCAATTAAAAAAAAAATTAACCTTGGTTATTAAAACTCAAATACCCCTGAAAAGTTTATAAGCTCGTTTAACATCAAACAAATTACTTTCAATTCACCTTAAATAATTTTCAATTGAAGTCTTCTTAAAGACTTTCTTAATTATACAGAGCAGTCTTAAAATTGAAAAAGGACTCTCTTGATTTTACACTGAGTTTGAACTCAAAAAATTGCTATTAATCACTATTTAAATTTACTTTAAGTCATATTGTACTTAAGTATATTTCCTATACTAAATATATCCTTTAAACATAACGGAACTTAAAATTCTACTTTTGAAACATGTTCCGCAAAAACTCTTTATTCAATACTTTTCTGGAAACTCCATTAAATGACGTTATCAAAATACTAAGTTTAAGCGACTCTTGGTCCTGCAAAGTCACTTGTTTAAATTAATTTTCTTAATTTTCTCGTTAAATATGCTACGTTTGAAATATTAAAACTTTTTTTAAAAAAAGAAAATTATTATAAATATAAATATAAAATAATTAAATTGGAGGAGTTAATTGTTATAATATGTCCTTCAGTATTTGAAAACCAAAAATAGCAATTGGTTCAACGAATTTAAGTCCAGAAAATTGCATTGTGAAAAACTCAAAGAACATGGCAATGAGTACAATAAAAGGTACATTCAAAGCGTACATTTTCAAAGGATTTTGTTATTCCGATTACTTGAATGTAAAAATTTTAAATTCCGTTCTAAAGGAACTAACTTTTTTTAAGTTCGTTATTTAATTTGTATTATAGGAGTTACTTAAAAAACTTCATACACCTACTCGTTTTCAAAGATGCAGATTCAGCGTGGTTGGTCAAAACTCCCTTATACAGTTCTCAGCTTAAAAATTATTAGTAATATTAAAAAAAATATTAATTTTAATTATATAATATCAGTGACGGGTAAACATTTTGGGGTTGGATTCGAAATCAGAGTATTCCCTTTTCCAAATTTAAGAAAACTTTTACATTTAAAAGGCTGTTTTGCAAAAAGGGTAATCCTGAGCCAAAGTCTCGCTTACATGAATTCATAAATACTCTGGAAAAAGGGTCAACTGTGATTTTTAACAAACCTAAATATGCTGCCTAATATAGTATCTCGCATAAATAAATATATAAATACATATTGCTGTACATCTAATTATTTTGCTTATATACATTTTTGTATTATCATACTTTAAATTATTAAGATCAGAAAAGACTTTCAGATTTAATTTCAAAATTTTAAATTTAATATATTACACTCAATCACACAATTTAAGTTAACCATGTAAATCAAAATTTAATAAAGGGAGTTATAACTCACTTAGTGGGTCATAACTCCCTTAAGGAACTAAAAATTTAATAAAGGAAGTTATAACTCACCTAATAAGTCATAACTCCCTAAATAGACTTATGACCCACTTGTAAAGGGACTTATGTTCTACGTAAATATTTTAAAGTGGCTCATAAGTCCTCTACCGACCTACGTCCCACTAAGTGAGTCCTCCCTAAGGGGCTTATGACCCTGGAAGTTCTGGCCTACACCTTTTCAAATGCTGAAAAATCATCTAGTACATAGTACAAACATGTTATTAATTTTGTGTGGTTAATAACTATAAAAGGAAAATTAATCCTGTTTAAAGAACCAAAACCACTTGAGCTCGTAATGAAATAATTCAAAAAAGCATTTAATACAAATAACTAAACCTACCCAGATTGAATTGCTTTAAATTAAATAACTTCTAGTAATTCTTTTTTGAAAAAATTTTTTGAAAGAAAATAATCTTGTATGATTACATATAATTTTGTAAAATATTTAAATTCCAAGGTAATATATTTTACTCTATTATACTATTTAATGAAAACACTTAAGATAATATTCCATTTAAAATATTTACTTTTACTTAATACAATAAAATATACATTTTAGTTATTCTATACTTTATATAATCATTATGTTTATTTCATTTTTGAAAAAACAAAAACAATATTTATCCATTTTCCTTTTTTTTTGTATTTCTTTTATCCTTTGAGAGGAAAATTTTCTACTTTGTTTTACTATACATACGAGTATATATATATATCCCATCTTACCATTGCATATATTATGTCTTTTTTTTGTATTTAAGAGTCCATCGCTTCAAGATATTATTTATCCCTTTTTTATTTACATTTAAAATGCATTAAAAAACGAACCAGAAACAATAGCAATAAAGCGAAAAATGAAAACAAGGAAAACAAAAGAAAAACCCAGAAGTCATCAAGGATTTAATTTTTATTAAGAATATAAAATAAATAGAAAAAAACAGAAATTTTATTTCTTTTCCGTTTTATTATATATTCAACATCACCACCACCACCGCCACCGCGATACACCCTTTACCAACAATATTACAATTTTTCCTTCACCCTCCACCTTATCATTACCATGTTCTTTCGCCTTGTACCCTTTGTATCATTTTTAATACGGTTTATTACTAGAGGGCAACTTTAAATTCTCTTGAATTATTTAAATGAGCATATGACGCCTAAATATATGCAAACAATTTGAATAATGTTTTAAAAAAAGTTCTTTTTATAATACGAATGTGTTTTTTATAAATGTTGTTGTATTATTTGATATTTTTTGCCATTATCTTTGATTAATGTCCTTTTGATGCTGTTTTTTTTGTAATTTTCCTTGTTTTTTTTCGTTGTTGTTGTTTTTTTTTTTTGCTTTTGCATAAATGTTAAATGTTGGTTAAAAATAAACTATGCAAAAAAACAAGAAAATTGAAGGAATTTATGATAAAAATATATTAAAAAAAAATATAAATGTAAATATAATAAATTTCATAAAATTACTTTCACTTTTTATTTTTAATAAAGAAGGAGGAAGGGTGTAAAGTATACTGTGTCAACTGTAGGATACCATAGACTCCCTTTGCTAACGCATGATCTATTTGACTACTTTCCGAAAAATTTCAAATACATAAAAGTTTTTTAAGCTCAGAAAAATGAATAAGAGGAAACTATAATTCGTAAGTCAGCCTAAATATATGCAAACAGTTTAAATAACGTTTTAAAAAAAGTACTTTATATATATGAATGTGTTTTTATAAATGTTGTTGTGTTATTTGATATTTTTTGCCATTATTTTTGATTAATGTCCTTTTGGATTTCATTCCAATCTCTTACATCTATATTTTAGACAGACGTTGACTTTTAAACTTAATTACTTTTGACAAAATTTAATATACTATAATGGAGTTCGAATCGATCTCTTGAGAAGACGAGACGTGGATAGACGAAAAAACTGTATCGGTCTTAAAAAAAAAAAAAAAAATTTTTTAAGAAATTTATTTGAAAAACGCGCGTAAAAGTGCAAGAAACATTAACATTTAAAAAAAAAAAAAAAAAAAACTTAAAATTATTTATATATAATAGTGAAAAAAAGAAAGCATAGTTAAAAATAAGTGCAATATTAATTTTCTTTTTTATATTCATGCGGTATAATATACCGCATGTTTAATGACAGTGAATGCAAGAATATAAAAAAAGATACAATACATAAAATGGTATCTAAAAATATAAAAAAAGTACCAAGCAAAAAAAACATTAAAATTATAAATAATGAAAGTATTAAAAATGAATTATTATCTATGAAATCTAAAGTTAATCAATTAATAAATGACAATTCAACTGAAACCAATAGATTTCAATTATTAGGAGATGATGACGATCTTGATATAACAGATGATGTCAATGACGTCATCGTCAATGTTGAAAAAAATAAAACATGTGGAAATGAAATTGCAAGTAATGTTAATTACTTGGACATTTTAAAAACAAAAAACACTGATAAAATGAATAACAATACAAATAATAGCACCAATATTAATAATGAAAATATAAAAAACTTACCCGGTCCATCTAATATAAAACCATTAAACAATAATCCAAATAAAAAAAATCCAAAAAATTCTAACCTAAATGTTGAAACTAACTTAAATTCACAAAATACCAATACTAATAATAATTCAACTAATAATATTAAAAACAAAAAAGTGCCACCAATATTTATTACGTCTAACGACTTAGACATAATAAAAAAATTAATTAAATTTCAATTAAAAATTAAAAATTATTTTATTAAATCAATAAAAAACACACGCCATATTCTGTATTTACAAACCGAATGTGAATATAAAAAAACTTTTGAATCTTTAAAAGAGGCTAAGGTAGAATGCTTCTCTTATACCATGAAGAGCCAAAGACCGATTAGCCTTGTATTAAAAGGTCTTCATAACGATTACGCACCAGAAGTAATACTAAACTTACTTAATTCAAAAAATGTAGAACAATGTAAATTCTCCAAAGTATTGAGAATGACCACAAAAAAGTCAATAAAAGAAAATATAAAGTTACCAATCTACATTGTCCAAGCGGAACCACAAAGTTCAATTAACAACATTCTTAATATAAAACATATTGACCATCAGATAATAAAATGGGAGAAATTAAAAAAACCAACTATAACACAATGCAAAAGATGTCAGCGATTTAACCACTCGGCTTATAATTGCAACATGGAGTTAAGATGTGTAAAATGTGGCGGTAACCACTTACCAGCAAACTGCACTATTAAAAAAGAAAGCCCAGCAGAAAAATTATTTTGTACTTTGTGCAAGTCATATGGTCACCCTGCATCTTACACAAAATGCCCAGTCTTCACAAAAAAAATAAATGATATTGAGATAAGTAAACAAAATAAAATAAAAAAAACAATAAATAAAACAACAAAAATTGATAGTTTTGTAAAAAGCACCTGCTCCTATGCAAATGCTGTTTGCAACAACAATAACAATACTAATAACAACAACAATAACAATATTAATAACAACAATAGCAATATTAATAACAACAATAACAATATTAATAACAACAATAACAATGCCAACAATAAAAATAATATTTCATCTGAAAACAATACAAATAACAATAACAACATAAATTTAGATAAAATACTTTTAGCTATAAGTGATTTAACAAAAAATGTAAACAAATTAAATGAAGATTTTAAAAATGCACAAAATGAAATGCAAAAAGAAATGCAAAGTTTATCTGCAAGGGTAGATTTCTTATTTGAAACTGTCCATGATGATGAATAAAACTTTGCTACAATTAAAATTAAAAATGTTTTCTATAAATGTAAATTCTTGTAGATCTTATTTTAAACAACTTTCATTAATAAATTTTTTAAATGTTCACAACCCGGATGTGGTTACCTTATGTGAAACGAAATTAGATAAAACTAGTCGTATAAAAATAAAGGATTATAAATTAATTCGACATGATAGATCTGAAGCTACTTTAGGTGGAGGTACGGCCATTCTAATTAAAAATAATTTAAAATTTGATATAATTAAAGAATATACTCTAAATAGGTTTAAATGTTTAGAAGTATGTATTATAAAAATAAGACTTTTAAATAGAAATAAAAATCTTTTTATAATATCTGCTTATGCATCACAAAATCATAATGCTAATTTTAATAAAGAATTACTGGAATTATTTCAAACTCTTCAATTAGATAATATTAATAACTATTTTATATTGGCAGGAGACTTAAACGCTAAACACATAAAATGGGGAAATCAATCAAATAATGCTCGAGGATCTATTCTCGAAAAATTTATTGAAAGATTTAATTGTATGTATAGGATTAAATTATATTCTTCCGATATACCGTCATTTCCGAGAGGAGAATCGTATATCGACATATTCCTAACTGACATAAGAATTAATTTAAAAACTAATAATCAGAACCAAATAAAAACATATTCTTATGATAGTGACCATTTAGCTTTAGGGACTGAAATTAGTTATAATAATAGGGAAGAATATTTACTGGCTCCATCACCTGAAAAAATTTACTTATTTAGGAAAGCTAAATGGAACAAATTTAAAAAAGTGTTAAATAATTTAGTAAAAAATGATGATGTTCTTAAAAATATTCCTAACAATAAAAACCTAACAGATAGGGACATTGACTTTTATATCGAAAACATTGAAAATTCAATACTGAAAGCAATGTCGTTAGCAATCCCATCCAAAAACAATAATTTTAATAGCCTAGATATTTACTTAAATCCAACTATTACTAGACTTAAAAAATATAAAAGTGAATTACTTACAGCTAAATTTAAATTAATTAAAATAAAAATAGACAAAAACGCACCATCATTTCTAAGAATAATTCATTACTGAAAAACATAAATTCATTAATAAAACAAAATATTAAACTCTCAATAAATAATTATTGGACTAACAGAATCCAAAACATAAAATTATCAAACAATAAAAACTTGTTCTCTGAAATTAAAAAAATTTATAAAAAACAAACCTCAAACAAAATTGACTACTTAAAAATTCCAATTAACAATACGCAAATTTTAAACGACGCCCAATTAAATTTAAATAAACTTAAAATAGAAAACAATAATTATATTATTAAAGAAAACGAACACATAAATGAAGTAATGGCAACACATTTATACCAAGTTCAAAAGCAAGTTACAAACAGATTTTCCCCGATAAGTAACAATGTAGAGCAAAGTATTAACAATTTAAACCAAATAATTCAAAATAACAAAACAAATAAAATATCCCTTGTTAAATTTAACAATCATTTACATTCAAATAATTTACTTGAAAATGAAACTTTAAATAATTATTTTATAGCTCAAAATGAACTCAAAGATATTTTATCAAAACTTAAAGGTAAAACATCGTCAGGTATAGATAAAATTCCAAATATAGTGTTAAAACATCTTCCTATTTCAGTAATTAACTTATACACAATAATTTTTAACAATTGCCTTAATATAAGCTACTTCCCAAATAAGTGGAAAAAAGCAGTTGTTATTACATTAAAAAAACCAGGAAAAAGTGCTTCAGATCCTAGCAGTTATAGACCAATAAGTTTATTACCAAATATAGGAAAAATCCTAGAAATAATAATAAATAAATTTATAGTCAAAATAACTGAGATTAAAAATATTATACCATCAAATCAGTTTGGTTTTCGTCATAAACACAGCACAATACATGCTATGACGAAGCTTTCATCGGATATATGTAGAAATATAAACGATGATAAGGTTGTAGCAGCATGTTTTGTGGACTTTGAAAAAGCTTTTGACACCGTCTGGATTGATGGTATAATATACAAACTCTTAAAATATCAATATCCCTTACATTTAGTTATTCTGATTAACAACATGATAAGAGGTAAAACTTTTAGCACATGGGGGTCGGATAATCATTTATCCAAAGAATTCAAATTATCCGATGGGTTACAACAGGGTACCGTAAATTCCCCTATTTTGTTCAATATATACATAAGCGAATTACTGAATTCTCTAAATAAAAATTTAGAGCCCAATTACAGTATAGCATTTGCGGACGATCTGACAATTTACGCAACAAGTAATAATCTAAGAGATGCACAATACATTTTACAAAAAATGTTTTATAAAGTGATATCTTATAGTAATCTTTGGAAGCTAAAAGTAAATTATCAAAAATGTGAAACTATGTTATTCAGGAATACTATTAACAAGGTAAAATATAATGTTAAATCATGCTGGAGAGATTTTTATATATTAACTCCAGACAAAACAAAAATTAAAAACTCTGTGAACTTCAAGTATTTAGGAGTTCACTATAATTATATGTTAAACTTTAACTATCATGTTACAAATCAAATAAGAAAAGCAAATAACGCCTTTATTAATTTAGGAAAACTGTTCTTTTCCAGAACACTTTGCAACAATGTTAAATTGCTCTGCTACAAAACCTTAATCCGTCCAGTACTAACATATGCCTGTCCAATATGGTATAATGTTAATGCTTCTGTGATGGAAAAATTAAGAATATTCGAACGCAAGTGTTTAAGAGCTTGTACAAATTACAATAGAAAACCTAACACTAATATGCACTATTATTCAAATAAATTTATATATGATAAGGCGAACATAGTTAGAATCGACAATTTTATCATTCGTCTCATACGTAACCATATTCAAAGGAGTAGTGAATCATGCGAGAACTCATTAATCTGCCATCCATGGTACGAAGATTTTGAGTACATTAAAAACTGCCTAGTTACAGGTTTTTTGCCTCCAGAAAGATTCGTGTTTTTGGACAAACATAATTATATTGAAAATAATCAAAATATTCCGATTTTATACCACTATAAAAGAAACGCGAAAATAAAACAAATACCTTTAAATTTAAATATAATAAATATTAATGACAATGAGTTGTTTAAATATGATAAGTATATTCCTGCAAAAAATAAATTAGAAATTAAAAAACCATACTTTTGGAAAAATTTAGATGTAACGTAGGTTATTGTAGGTTTAGGTATAGGTATAAGTATTAGGTTATTTTAGTTTTAAGATTTTATAAAACATATAAATAAAAAAAATTGGTTTTTATTAAAAAAATTTTTCCAATAAATTCAATTATATTAATATTAAATGAAAACTAAAATTATATTATGTGAAAATAAAATATCAATATTAAAACATCAAAAGAGGAATATATTAATATGGTTCTAAATAAATTGTGAGAGCTGACATATTGGTCAGCCATGTACAAATTACATTTTAGCATATAAGAATTCTTTTTAAGTTTTTGTTTTTGAATTGTAAAAAATAACATAATGAATAGAAAAATAAAACACTAAAAAAAAAAAAAAAAAAAAAATATACTATAATAAACTAATAAACTTCATTAAATTTTAAGTACTTTTCATATTCAAAAAAGAAATTATGTGGCACCCACCCGAATCCTGGCTGCATTTTAATTGCAAAGTTGACTCATAGTATTAAAAACAAATTACCTAAAATTTCAGAATCTTATAGCTTTTTTACGGATGGATAACACATATAATTAAATCGATTTTCTTTTCGATTCTTCTGACCAGGTCCATACACTTGTGTTTAAGATTTGTTTAATCTTCCTTCAGAGCGGCACAAACGGTATGACAAAATTAGTGTACCATTTGAACCACGTTCATACGAGAATTATTTTTTTAAGGATTAATAAAATACATATGCTCTTGTTTATTAACCTTAGTTCGAGTTTCAAAAAATTATTCAAAATACATCCTATACTAAAAGCAATTATTATTTGAAATCTTTATATTTATTATTTAAAATTTTGCGGATGAATTAATCGAGTCCTTTATTATTTAGAAAACATATTATCATTAAAGTGTTGAATACATTTTAGAATTATATTGAACCAATTGATAACAACGGATTCATATTCGGAATAATTAATTTTTTAAAATAATAGTTGATGACCAATAATATTGTAGCATGGAGATTTGCTTAAATATTTTGGATAATCAAATAGTACTTGGCTATTGAATACTATGAATAATAATAGTACAGTCAGTCAAACATACCCTCATATATAACACTATAGCCAAAAACACCCTCTACAATGGGTCAGTTAAAACTATTTTTTTTGAAGAAAACACCACATATCCTGTAGCAAAATTAAGGAGTAAAAGTGAGTTTGATTATTAAGACTCAGAGATTTTATATTTCAATAATATGGCTTTACGTTATTCAAAAATAATCAGGACTTTTTCCATTTGATTTAAAACTTCAAATAATTTCATTGTTACATAGAAAATTTATAAAAATATAGATAGCATTTAGTAAATCTTAAGTTACAAATATCTAGGACTGAAATTTAATAAAATTAAGTAGTTTTTCCCACAGTCAGTTCAGTTTTATTTACAGGCCAGGCCTCCTTTAAATTTTCTTTCCAAAAACAATAAAATTATATTCTAATATTAAATAACATATCAAAATACATCACACATTAATGATGATTTACTGGACTAATTATAGATATTATATTTTTTAACCTCAATTTTATACCAAACACATTTTTTGACTGGAAAACCACCATACAAAATTATGTACGTTCTACTAACCTAAAAATCATACTTTGATTAATTAACTCGTTTATTATTACATAAATTTTGTTTTTTCTCTTTCCCTTTTTCTTATTCCTTTTCATTTTTTGTCTTACTCCTTCTTTTTTTTTTTTATAACCTTCCGAAAAATATATATGGTGGATGGATGGTAGTGTATGGACTTTGATCCTGCCAATCCTTATTTTGTATTCACCTTATATATATATATTAATTTTCATTTTTATTGACAACCTACACATAAAAATGCAAGAGAGAGAAAAAACAACCAAATTGGTAAAAAAAATTATTATACACTACACACATACATACAAACTTATTTACATTAATGTATAAGTATATAATACATACATTAAAACGAAAAGGACGAAATCTGTCATTTGCAAAATAAATTTTTATAAACTTATATAAATATATTTGTATTATGTATAAATGTGTATATATGTCTATGTGTACATATAGTATACACGTGTTCTTAATTCACTCAACAATTTTCATGGGATCTAATGAATTGTAACAATCAATTTCTGTTTGTATAACTGTAATTTTAATGTTATGCAATATAATGTGAAATTTTATTAAAAAAAAATAAGAAAAACAGTAGAAAAAAATAAATATTTTTTTTAAATAAAAGAATCTGAATTTCAATTACAGAAAAATGACTGACATATTTCAATAAATTTTCGTATTTTGATTATGGAATTTTGTTCAGTACTGTTGTTGCGGAAAATCTTTTTAAACAAGTTTTCCAAAGAAAATAAACAAATTATTCATTTGGAGTTGCAGCACACTCCAGGAAGGCAGGTTAACATACTCATAATTTCTGTCTTGTTGTAGTAGCAATAAGAACAAACGTTTGACTTCGAAATATGAATATTATTAGGAGCCGTGAAATAGGGTCCTACAAAAAAAAATATGATTTCGAATACAGTTCTTAAATTATGCCAAATTTATAACTTTTTATATGAAAATGTATAGAAAATTATACTCCGGGTGTTACTTCATATTTAAAGTTAAATTGTCCCTTTTTTCGGAATTAAAGCCCAGGGATGTAATTTCTCTTTTAATTCAATCTTCCAATTCTTCAGAAATAACACCCCTGGACTTTAATTCTCAAAAATTCGAAATTAAATCTTAAAGAGAAATAACAACTCTGGGTTTTATTTCTTATTTAATATCATATAATATCCTAGGATCTTATTTCTTATTTATTAGTGTGAAATAATATAATTAAAAATATATAAAGAGAAATAATTTCCCAAGGCTTTTTTTCCTGACTCCATATTATTTACTGGACCCTAAAACCACTGGAACTCTTTTAGTTATAGACATTTAAACAACAAATGATTACACTGTAAATTAAAATTTTCTATAGATAGCCTGTAAGTATGCAATTTTTTTATATTCCTGATTTACATCTTATGGGACTTTAATAAACGAATGATTAAGTGTAGTGGATGAAAAATTTAAATTTTAAGACTCACAATTTTTGCAAATATCTTAATAAAGAATCAAATTGACATTTTGGATTATTTAAATGATGATTAATGAATCAAAATGTCAATTTGAAGTATTTTGTTTTAAGCTTTGAATTATGTACGAAATTTCAAGGGGAAGTTCAAACTTTTAATCTTAAAAGTGGAAAATCTTCGAAATTTTTAGATTACTAGTACCACAACAAGTCAAATTAACTCATATTACACTAGTAACAAATATTTTAACCAAATGATTGTACCATAAATTACAATAAGAAACAAAATGTAGACAAAACAGGAAGAAGCCATAAGATAATATATGTAAAAGAAAAAAATGAAAGTATATTTCATAAAAAACGGGATTCATAAAATTTGCATTAAAATCTCTTTAAAACGATTTAAAATTTTATATTTTTTTTTATTTTTCATAAGAAAAAATTATAAAACAAAAATATTTTACACTTTTTGTATATATAATAAGTTAACAAAGTGGTGAATAAATTGAAAGTTCTTAATGTTATGCATTATATAAACATATTTGCAATTTAATTTTTTTTAGCTTCCTGTGTTTTTGTTTTTATTATGTTTTTTTTTTGTTTTTGTAGGTATAAATAAGTATAGTAAGGAATAAAGTAGGGTCGGTTGAATAGCATCATATATACATCATATTGTAATGACACAAATAGTGTAAGGAACCCCACAACAAAGATTAATGTTTATTTTTAAAAATAAATTTAATAAATAAAAAATTGTTTCTGGAATTGGCATCATCTGGTCCAAATTGTTCTATTTTGCTCCTTGTTTTTAATCCTTTGTTTCCACAATTCTGGAAAAAGGGAATACCCTGATTTTGAATCTATCTCTTAGTTTTTTCCATCCATGAAGTTTCCATAGACATTTATTTTAATAATAATAATATATCCTATAAAAGGCGTATAACCCTGATTTGGAATTCAACTCTTAACTCTCTTCTAATTCAGGATTTTATGGTTCTCTATTGCCGAAGTCTCGTTGGAAAGCAATTTAGATAAACAGAATATTTATTTCTTATAAAAATAGATTCTTTGTGGTTGTTTTTCTTTTAAATTACAAAAACTAGACTTCTGACCCTGTCTCCTTTTAATTAGTGTAATGCCAGTAAAAGTGGAAAAAAAACTCTTTTATGGGATTTTCGGCTCGAATCCTATGGTATGTATATCCTATTCCTATGGTATACTATAAAGAATAGTTGTCATTTATCTTTAAATAGATCATATATAAATTCATGATTTCAAATTCTAGTTAATAACTAAAATTTTACTTATTCTTATTTAGTTTCAATCATATGCTTTATATCTTCCTTTGAAATACTAACACTTTGATAATATCCAATCAATGTCTAATCAACCTAACATAAAATATGAAAGAAACCAAAGAGTCTCATTAAAACTTATTTTTAGGCAACTTTTGTAATTACAAAAAAAAATTTCATCAAACTAAAACGATAAGATAAAGATAAATAGATAATACAGAAATGTTCCTTAATACTCTGAACTGGGAATCCCTAAATATTAATCCAGAAATCCCATTTTTGAAACAAGATATATATTAAAAAATTTGTACTTAATAAAGTTTATTATCAAATTTTATTAGTTTTAGTAAAGCGAATCAAAATACAACCAATTACCACTAGGTTAAAATATTGATTTGAGAGAAAGATCATTTGGGTGAGAGATCCTTTTTCATTAAAATGTTTTAATAAAATTGTTCATATTACAAATATTACAAAAACCGAGTCTAAAATCAGTAAATAATTTTTTTTTTTAAATATATATATATATATATCAATTTTCAAAAACACTTCTAACTATACTATAGACCATCGAGTAATAAAATTTCATTCATGATTTGGAAATATTTTAACGTAGGATTTCTATTTTAGTTAAATCCCTATCAAAGTTTTATTTGTTTTATTCCTCTTTTTTTTTTGGTATGCATTTAAATTTTATTCTCATAGGATACATTTTTCGGACATTGACCAAATATTGAATCAAATACATATATACATTAATATAAGTTTACATTTATATACTATCGAATCCGCCCATGCAAAATCAAAAATATTCACCAGACCTATGAGATATCTTATTTCAACAATTTTTTTTCTTTTTTTTTTTTTATTATCTATCTTTGTCTTTCTTATTTTCCTTCTCTTTGAACGCTTTTTGTATTCTAATGTTCAAAATATTTGGGAAAGTTAAAAAAAAAAATGTAATATAACATACTATAACTATTATAGATTTAAACTATATATATATATATATATATATATCCCTTTATACTAAAATACAAAAATAATAAAAAACTATGAATTTAAATACATAAATTTTTACAATTCTTGAGTTTTGTAATTCCTGACTGCGAATATTCACAAAAATTGTTATACTTCGAATTATTCTTCGTATTTTTTTCGAAAATAAATGTTCAAAATAATGCTCACTCATCAGTCATCAAATTTTTAGACTTATATCGGGTAAGTATTACATTTCAAAGAGTTGCAAGATAAGTAACACCAGTTATTATATAATTTGTCAACCAGGGTCTCATTGAACCAGTCACTTATTATTAATCAAATCATCATTTCTGATAAGTTTCGGTTGCTCCAAAACCATATTTGATAATGACTCAATGTAATTTCGATTAGTTAAACAAACACTCACTTATCAACAAAATTATTACTTGATCATTTGATTTGTCATGAGTAATTGGTGCAACAGGATACAGGACTTAATTAAATATCATATTATTGATAAATTTTTAATAAGTTTTTTTTGGTTGAATAGGCCAAGTTCCAGCAGACTAAAAAGGGCCACTTAATTTGTTTCTCATTAAAACTACAAAAAAAAACCTTTTACATATTACTTAACTACGAAATCATTAGAAATAAATAAAAATTGTACAAATTGTGTGTTTTTAGATTGTTAAGTATTATAATATAAAATTATTTAAATTTTTTAAATATTAAACAATTTTGTTCTTAACTGTCATAAACAATTTTGAAATATAAATATTGAGGGAGGTGAAATAAATTCGAAGCGGCTTACTTACCAAAAACAATGGAAACAAAGACGAATTACCAATTTTATCTTATTTCCAAAAAAAATGTTCAAAATATAAAGTCGAATACAAAAAAAAGAATTGAAATCGAATTATATATCTAATATCCAAAAAAAAAATTTTTAGATTTCATTATCAAAAATATCAAATCCAAAAAAAATGAATAATCAATAATCACCTATTTTAAATTCACTATCTTGAGTATAAAAATATAGAAAAATTCCGGAAAAATGGAATACCGCCATGATTTTAAAACAGTCCAAGACCCTTCCTTATAGTTTGCTTCGTACATATATTCTCAAGAATTCGAAGGCTGCGACCCTACAATCCCCACTAAACAAAATATTGAAACTTTTGTTAAGCAAATTTCTTAAATTCTGATTTTGAATTCAATCTTTATATATATTAAAAATATTGCATATAAAAATATGTTAATATTCTAAAAGAGGGGATAAGCCAAAATTAATAACTAACTATAAAGTTCCTTCTAGCTTATAAATATTCTGAAACTATATAGTTTTTCAAAAATTTTTTTCTAAACACTTTTTAGAGCTAGAACCAAGTCATGGTATTTCCCTTTCCAGAATATTTATATGCCTACCTATTTTTGTGCTATTGTAAATTCAATGAAATCTTAAAGAAGGAGGAATCCTAAAGTAACTGAACTCAAATTAGGGTTTTCTTTTTTTTTTCAGAATATTAATACGAGATTTGTAAATTGAAGAGATATTTGAGTTAGATTTAAAATCAGTTGTCCCTTTTACTTTATTTTTTAACTATTTTGTTTTAAAAAAATAGGCCAGTTCGACCTTATTTCTTTTTTTTGCATACGAATTTATTTTTTGAACATTTTTTTGGAAATAAGATTGAATTGCCAATTCGACTTTATTTCCATTGTTTTTGGTAGTAAAGTCGATTCGTCTTTATTTCGTTCGACTTTATTTCACTTCACCCAAATGTCGTACAATAATAGTTTTAATTTTTTTTATTTTTTTCTTGAAAAAACTCTCAACAGGATATACGTGAGGAATATATTAAATTGTTAAATTATTATTCACAGTTCTCTAGAGATAATTTTCCAGATTCGTTTATTCCTTTGCTCATTATTGCATATTATTATAAATTTTTTTTAGCTTTTCTTTATAATTTTCTTTTTGAAACAGATGGAAAATTTTTTTTGAAACCTGATTTATTTCTATTGGTTTTATATAACTATATATTCAGAAGATTGAACTTTTTATAATACTTTCTAAGTTCACTGATACTTCAGAAAAATAACATGTAAAGAAAACTTTATCATATATTGAAAATTTCTTATATTTTATTCTTAACAGATTCTTTTACAAAATATTAAATTATCTTTTCTTTATAAATTTCTAATAAAATTTCTAAAAGTTTTGTTTTTTTTTTCACTATCAAAGAAAATTATTATAACCTTGAAAAAAACAATTTTTACATTATTAAATTATATAACGTTTAAAACAAAGTTCGTGCTTTTTATAAGGTTTTTATTCTAAAAACAGATTTTAATATCAAGACGATAATTTCAATAAGGCTCATTACACTTTTATTATTAATTTGAGTAATTTTTTAAATATGCAACTATTAAATTTCATTCAAGATATAATCTGCAACTAAAGCTGAGCATTTAAATTAAATTTTTCAAACTAAATCTAGAAAAATACGTCTGTTATAAACAGAATTATTAAAGAAAATCTTTAGTATCGCCTATAAGTATGCAATTTTTAAATTTCTTGTTTAAAACAGTTATAATGAAGTGGGACTAACAAAATTTCATATATTCTAACAAAATAAAGCATACATTAGAAAGACCTTGCTCAAAGACTTTATAGCCCCTGAATATTTCGACAATTTGGATTCGAGAATATCTAGCTGAAGCTATTAAGAAGATATGAGAGGCCAAATATTTTGTAGAAACTGAGTTGCGCGTAACGTCTAATTTTAGTACCGTATGACATTTCTATATAACAAAGCGACGCTATATTCAAGAAGCATATATAACTCGGGCGATATAAATGGTCATATATTGTTCAAATGTCAATATCGGGCCTAGATAAATTATAAAAAGGGATCCCAGGTACTTGGAAAACTCTTGGGGTAAGCTATAACTGAAATAAAAAAAATTAGCCTTAAATATTTCATATAAATTATTTTCAATTAGATTAGGTTATTATATTTAGGGTAAGTTAGGTTAGACATCATAACACAAAATTCCTTTTCAATTCCTTGTGAGTATTTTAAATTCAATACATATAAACAACAACATCAAACATATACATTAAAATAAAAGAAAATTATATAAGAGCTTTCAAAAGAAAATTCAATTGGTAACAATATTTTTTATACTAAAAAAAAATATAATAAAATCATATTACATGTTTAGTTTATAACAAAAGACGACACTAAAACAAGCCTGACACAAAAAAAAAAAGAAAAACAAAATCAAAAAAACATAATATATATATACACATAATTCAATCAAAAATTAAAACGTAACTTGATTATACTATATCCTTTAAAAAAAAAAAAAATAAAAGAAAAATGTTCTATAGAATTTAACACATATTGATAGATTCAAGGACCTTTTTACAACTATTATCATACAGAATTTTATTTTTTTTTTTTTTTTTGTACTAAATTTATCAAATTATCTTTTCATCTTTTTTTTTTTTTTACCGTTATAAGTATACAAAGAAAATTTTTTTCAAAGTTTTTTTAAGGTCATTCTGGTTTTAGTATCTATGAATTTGATTTTTAAGTCCTTTATTCAACACTATTGTTTTATTCCTTTAACTGATTGATTGCTATTCAGAATTTTTAGATTATTTTCTTCTTTGGTTAAATTTTTAATTGTTTATGTTATTTTGTATGTAAGAGTTTTATGAAATATTTATTCTAGTATGTACTTAATACATATTAAATGAGTATAGATTATATAATGCATGCATTTTTGTAGATTAAAGATTTTCTATGGAATTTACAAAAATATCTTAAAAATTATGAGTTATGAGAGTATAAGTACATATTTTACCTTAACTTAATATTGTATAGTTTTTTAGAGATATTTATCTATATATGTGATAATATAAATTTTTAAACAAAAGATTATTATTCTCTTTTATATGAGTAGAGATATTATATGCAGATTTACTAACTAGAATGAAGAGGCAAAATTTTTAGAATTTAAAATTTTTTTATGGCACTAGTATAATTTTCAAAATATTTCAAAATTATTATTTTCATGATATCCTTAATAAATTTCATTAATTTGTACTATATGATAGTGTTATAATGCATTTATAACATATTTCTTTAAATTGTTCCATCTGTTATCATTGAGTTTATTTAAGATCCTTTTTTCTCATGTTACATGTACTTTTAAATTGTTTGAACAAAACTTTCTTTTAAAAAGTTTTAAATGAAAATTTTAGAAAAGGAATCAAAAGTTTTTTGAATTTTTGTAAAAAAAATTGAAATTTAAAAAAATTTCTGGTATTTTTATAGAAATTTAGAAGTTATAAAGGGTTTAAAATTTAAAGAAAATGAATAATCTTGTGTGATACCATAATTAGATATTTTATGATTAAAACTGAGTTTTTTTGAAAATTAATAATATTTGAATAAGTCTGGATTTTGTAAACCGTGGAAAATAAGGTATATACCAGATTCCGAATTTAAAAGAATGTTTTAGTCCTAATTCAGAATCTGAGCATAAGCTCAAAAGTTTACACTAATTTAAAATCTCCATATTATATTTTAAAAATTTTTAGTAATCCATTATACAAATTTGGAAAATTCATTTAGAAAAATTTTAATAGATCGAATGGATTGTTTTCATTAAAATTTTCTTTTAAAATGCGTTTTCGAATACGAATTCATTACAGTTATTACTTTATATATGTACGACTCCTAAATGTGAACATCATATCACATTAACATTAATCTTAATCACATTAGTTTCCATGTTAATGCATTTAGGAAAAGATGCATAAGATGCATTTGATAAAATAAAAGAACATCGTATAGATCCTTAAAAGGATATCGTTATATATATCGTATTTTTTTTAAAATAAAATATTTATCTTAACACTTTGTTTTTTTTTTTTTTTTGAAATATCTTTAAAAAATTTTTAATTTTCTCTGTTATACTCTGGATATTAAAATTAAAAAATATCATTCAATTAATTTTCCATTTTATCACTATTTTGTTTTTTCATTGCATTCTTCAAAAAATGGATCAGAATAAAAATTAATTGAAATTTTTGTACACTATCTGCACTACTTACAATCTATTTTGATATTAAAAAATTGTGATCTGGATTTCTTTGATTTTAATAAAATTTTAATTCATATATAAGAAAATACAAGAATATGTATGTAAAAAAAATTTAAGAAACTTCCATTAAATGCTATTATCGAATAGAAATTTTTTATTCAAGTTTTTGATTTAGATGTCTAATATACAATTCCTAATATTTCTATTTTTCCTGATACCTAATACACAATTGTGTATTTTATTAAATATTTATAAAGTAAGTTTAAATTAAAACAGCTAAAAGATCTCTTAATAATTTCATTAAGTTATCTAAGTTAGCTAAAAGTTAAGCTTCACTTTATTTATTCGTCTACACTTTTACAAAACCTTCTTAGCTTTTAAAAATACATCATACCAATCAAACCCTTCATTCCTCGGTTAATAAGCCATGTATTTAATAACAGAGCAATCAAAGCCCCTTTGTACAATCAAACTTCTAATACAAATTTAAAAATTTTTCTCAAATTGCATATTTGTTGGCGCAATCTAAAATTTTGAATTATGTAAATGACAATAACAGTAATAACACCACCCTTTCTTAACATTCTTTTGCTTAATCCTAAATTATTAAAATTTGATTTCCTTCTTTTCTTAGGATATCTGTACATTTTTTTTGTAAAATTTTTTCAGATAACAAAAAAAAAACAAAACTCAAAAAAAAAATCTAATTTAAGTAATTTTTAATAAAGAAATTCTCTTAGATTCGAAAATAAAAAAGTTAACAAAGATCAGAATGTAGGACGAAACTCAATTCTACATCATATATTTATATATATACATAATATATTTACATAATTTTTCTTTTTTATTTTTTGAATCCTTTTAAAAAAAAAATTATCAAAAAAAAGGAAGAATTGAAAGAAAATGAAAAAAAAATTAAATTTGAAAATTCCTATACATTTTCATCATTAATTATTAAAATTCAGAAAAGCATATAATTGATTACAAATACAAAGACAAAGAATGGAAAAAGAAAATTTTTAATTATTTGTTTTTTTTTATATATGTATATTTTTTTTGTAATTAAAACTTTTTCATTTTCAATAAAATAATAAAAAATGTAAAATCGTCCTTGTTTAAAATTGGAACTGCTTAATCAGAATATTCCTCACAGAATAATTTTTGACACCCTTTTGTAAATATACACCCTTGGATACCCTTGAATAATCTCGGAAATTAAGAAGTGAATAATGAACAAAAAAAAAGGAAAGCAGAAGAATCCTGAAAATTATCTTTAGCCCATAAGTTTGTTAAATTAATATAATTCATAACTAACTAACCCAAAATAATTTATTTGAAAAATTTTTATAGAGTAGACAGGGTTCAATTGATAGTAGAAGTAAAAAGAAAACTTGCACCAACAGTTTTAGGTTGGAAAACATCAAACATCAGTTACAGTACATGCATGAGTTTCCTCTAGATAGTTATCAGCTTTTCGAAACTAAAACCACCTCCGGTTTTTAACTAAACGCCTCGGTTTTTAACTTAGAAGGGATCTTTAAAGCAAATGGAAAGTTTGGTTTTTGGAATAGAGATTATGAAAAGATACTTATAAAATGTGAGCAGTAAAAAAACGGGAAAATTTTAAGTCGTGCATGTCCAGAAACAATCAACTTAAGAGGAAATATGGTTCACAATCGCAAAGTTCCCTTAAAAAATTAATTTCGATGACCTGCATTGTGCTGTTTTAACTATTGTTTTCTGCAGAGATCTGCGTTACTCAAATCAGACTGGGAAACTATAAATGGAGGCTTCGATTTCTTGAAACCTTGATTTCTTCAGAAGGCTTTGATCAATGGAAGCCTCGATTTCTTCACAAAATTTTGTTCGATTCTCCTGCGTGTATACAAAACCAGTAGTGACTTTTTGTTCCGTCCAACATAAGGTTCTTACTACTTGCAGCAGCAAATAAAAGAATAGCTATGCCTTGATAATTTGATGAAACAGTTAAACGAGCCTTGAAGTTATTTAAAAATTTATTTATTTTATTTATATATACAAATCTCCTACCACATATAATGTGATTAGCAAGTGAGTCAGCTTTTCCTTTTTAGGCTGGTGTATATTTTATAACAAAAGCTATTTCAGGGTTTGAAAGCCTAAGATCAGGGTTTGAATCAGAGATTCTTCGAATGAAAGGCCGACGACCTAACTACTTCCCCATCGGTCAGATTAAAATCAGACAAAATGGTTTTAAATTTTTTTTTTTAAATTTCAATTTTCATTTGAATTAAAACCATTTAACAATTCATTTTCATAAATTCAACTTATCAACTGATAAATAACAAATTTTCATATTTTCAAATAAAAAATAAAAAAAAAACGCTAAATATAAAAATATACACAAGCTTCGTGAAACGCGAACAACATTAAATAAATTAGAATATATGACAAATTTCTTCCGCTTCAAATTTTAAAAAAAAAATTTATAAAAGGACTAAAAAAGTTTTTATTTTTACTTATGTAGTCCTTAAAATTCAATTCCATATAGATTTCATATATTCATATATTAAATATATAATAATACTAGCTAATTCCCGGTGCGCGTTGCTGCGCCTCTCAATGGAGGTTTAATGTAAGTTGATGTTACTGCAAAAAGATTCTAGTAATTTTTGAAACTTTCTGTAATTCAAAGCAGACTACTTTCCAAAATTTGACGTAATTAATTTCCAAAAATTTTTTTTTGACCAAACGTAGGACTGACTGTTAACAGACTCAACTCCATTTTCAAGTTGCTTCACACATATAAAATTTGAGGTCAACCGGTCAAATCGTTTCTAATTTAGAGTTAAGTATTGAAAAACCCTATAAAAAGCTGTTGGGCCGCAATGGGTTAATGGAACCCAACAAAATTTTTTTTGGGGCTTTCTTTTTAGCCAAAGCAGAATTTCGTAAAATCGGACAAAATTTTGACCCAAAATTTTTTTTGACCACCCGTCGGCCCGGCATGGGTTAACAAATTCCAAAACTTTTAACAGGGTCAACTCAATTCTCAAAGAGCATCACGTATACAAAATTTGAAGTCAATCGGTCAAACCGTTTTCATTTTAGAACAAAGAAGTTTAAACACTTGCACCACAGCCCCAACTTGGCGGTCCGTTAGAGCAAAATTTTTGGGCCACGATTTCTTTCCGTACCCAAAAACCTCTATATACAAATTTTCATGAAAATCGGCTGGGCAGTTTAGGAGTCTATTCGCTACAAACAAACAAACAAACAAACAAACTTTCCCTTTTATATATATAGATTAATTATGTATATGTATATTGTACTATATAACTAAATATAATTTAATCAAATTCTCATAAGAATGTTAATTTTCTTTTGTTTTTATTTTTAACTTTTTTTTTCGGAATAATTCGTTATAAATAAGTAAAATCCTTCAACTTTATCATTAATTTCTTTCGAATTTAATTTTTTTAACCCCTACAAGTATGCAAATATTTTTGACATTTTGTCATTTCTTTATTTTTTTCTTTTTTTACAATTGTATGAGAAAGATCACTACAATAAAGGAAATAAAATATAAGTATATCTAAATTTTACTTGATTTTCTTTTTTTTACATCATTTGAAAGTAGAAAAGCATGGAAAATTGTCATTCAAGTATTTTAATTTTATTAAACAAAAAAAAGAGAACCATTCCAAAAAACTCAAAAAAAATATTGAATAATAATCTTTCAAATATTATTAGATGTTCGGATTTATGTTATGGGATCTTCCGAGTGGAAAATAAGGAGTCAGGATTTATAAGACCAATGAGAGTTTGAGAGGAGGAGTGAAAATTGAAGAGGGGCGAGCAAGAGATTAAATCAAATAAAACTATAAATAAGTCAGTTTAAGTTGTTATATGATCTATGATCTTGTGGGACCGACCACTCTCGAACTAAAAAGAAATTAGTTCCAATTTCTAAATCTGAAGGTTTTTCATGCAAAATTCTCTTCACTTATCTTTTTTAGTTATATATTTTTTAAATATAATAACTGCTTAGTTACTGAACTAAAATGACAAGAAAGATACCATATTCTGCATACAGTTATGCAAGTCAAATGCTTGTCTGAATGTTTTAATAGTATTAGAATACCAACTAATTAAATGGACCATGTAAAAGTTACAAGTTCTAAAATTCTTTTCATTGAACCCTTCAAACCTGCCAGAGCTACCAATTTTAATAGACATGGCTAGCTGAATGAATAACTGAGTAATAGTGAAGGGGTAATTCATTAAATAAGTCAGATTTCAAACAAATAATGAATTTGAATCAAATTTTTTCTGTTTTAGCTTAGGACATGATTTAATCCGGAGTAATTTGTCTATATAATATAAATTTTGTTTAAAATTAGCATTCTGAATATTTATAATCATATAAACTTTATTCCTTTTTTTATTATTTTTTTTTTCTTTCTTTTTGAAAATTTTTAAGAAAACTTTTTTAATTTTAATTCTTTTCTTTTAATTTTCAAGGGAGCATCAAACATTCCAAAAAGTATTCAAGAAAAACAATAATACTAAACCTTCTTATATTTTATTATAAATATATATATAAAAGGGATAATACAAAAATTTATAAATATATGTAAGCATAGATAAATGTGCGCATATTTGCAAAGGATACGCAGGATATTAGAAAAACATAAATAAAACAAATTAATATTAAAAAGACATATTATGAATAATTTGTTTTTTAAGGGAATAGCGATCCGTTTTTTATAAAAAAAGAAAAAAAAAAAGCTTTTAAAAAACAAATTTACGGCTTTTTAAGTTTATGGAAAAAAAACGAGGATATACGAGTTTGTGTGAGTATTAATATATTTAACTTATTTTATTATTTAATAGAATAAAATTCTTTAATCTGTTTTATAAATTATGAAGATATCCGGTTCGGGACTTAACCACTTCACTTTCACGGCCCCTAATTTAATATCAGATTAAACTTCACTATCAACTTTCTATATTAGGTATAAAATATAGTTATAATCAAAGTACTACCCTAATTCATATTATTTTAATAGTTCTAAATACAATTAAGTAGTTCTTAATATAATTTTGTTGAATTAAAACAACTAGTTTTACCCGTGTCCGAAATTCCCTCAAAATTCCCATCATCCAACTTATTCCATAACTCCCAAATCCTATCCCATATTTTTTCTCCCAATTCCGATCCTAAAAACCAAACACTACACATGTATTTAGGGCTCATTCCAATTTTGGTTCTAAAAAAGGTGGGTTATAGGTGATTAAAGTCAATTACAACCCAGATGAACCTTGTACAGTGAATCTGGCGGGCTTTCGATGCTTTCCATCAACCTTCGTAAAATTCATTCAATGTATTTCATTTATTCTGTAATTCCTAAAATAACGTCCTAATTAAAAAGTTGAAAAAACAGTTTAACTCTCTTCGGTCATTTCTTTTAATACCCTAAATATCATGTTAAACCATCCAGCAGTTTTCTCAGAAATGGGACCTGTACAATGTTGTTGGCCTAATTACTAATTATAAGATAATAAATTTTTTTTAAAAGCTGTTATAAACAAATAATGAATATAACAATTAGTTATTTCTGTCCTAGATAAATGGTGCACTAGTATATTAAAATAAAAATGCTAAATAAATATATAGAACCGGTTTATTCAAATAATCAACTATAATTAATATTGTTATTAATAGAGATTCAATAAACAAAACTCAGTCCAAAAAACAAACAAAATAACGTGAATATCCTTTGTGAATATCCTGATATCCTACAACCCAAATATTTTCTGTGTCAGTGATATATAAATTAAAACTGAATTCTTATAAGGTAAACGGCTATATTATCGTCCTATAATTTTTGATCATGGCACAAAATGAATTAATTTGACTGGTTTTCAAAGTAAACTTTATAATGTTATACTATTTTATGAAAGTTTAGGGTTTCTTTTTTTCAATTACGTTTTTATTTCGATAATTTTAATAAAATATATTAAAAAATTATAAATTTAAAAAATTTGGGTTGCTTGTACATAATTTCGTCCGTTTGAAAATTTCGTGTTCCTATTATCGTCCTATTGCTGTATCTAATTTCGTCCTATTTTAAAATATACATAAAACAGTGTGTTTTCATATATTATTTATCTATTTCTGTAATTTTTCATAGCCATTTAATATAAAAATTGAAAATAAAAAATAATTAATTAAATAATTTAATAAATTATACCATAAATTAAAAAAAATAAATAATTATTAAAAATCAGAATTCATTAAAAAAATTTAACGTTTCCGTCATTTATTTATTACCTACCAAGGTGGAGACATTTTTTCTCCTTTGAGATATTTTCTTTAATTATTTTTTCATAAAAATTATCAAAAATAAGTATAAATTGCAATATTCCTAATATCGTCATACTCAACCTTATATCGTCCTATTCAATTTACATTAAAATGTTCCCAATATCGTCTAATTCAAAGTACGTCCTAATATCGTCCTATTCAATGTACGCAAAATCGTCCTAAACTTTCTTTTAATATAACTTTCAAATTTGAAAAAAAGTATAGGACGATAAAAGGTTTTTATATTATATATTAAATTACCTATCAAATGCTGTTAATAAATAAAAAAACAAAATGATTTAAAATAATAAAATATTAATTAATTAAAAGCTCTTCGCAAACCTAATTTCGTCCTATAGGACGATATAATGTACATTTTTTAAATATAATGTCCGTAATTCCGTCCTAATTTATTTTCACTATAATAATCACAATTAGTAACCAAATTTAAAATTAATGAAAAAAAATATAGTTTAAACTTAAATTTATTGAATGTAATTAAAAATTTTATTTTCCAACTTTTATTTCTCTCACAAACACGAATTTTGTTTTTCCCTTAAATTTAGAACTTTTTAATAGAAATTAATCAAAACAGAGCTGCATTAGACACTTGCCATTTCAAAATGAATTTTAAAACAGCTAAATTGTGAATTTAATCGCGATATTTTAATAAATGACAAAAGAAATATTAGAAAATATTTTGCAGAGTCTAATTTTATTTTATTTCAATTTTTAGCGAAGTTATATTAAAAAAACTGTATTAGGACGATAATACCGCCATAGGACGAAATTATAGCTCTTTACCTTAACTGTTAGGAAGGACATTTAACCCGGTACCTAATTACATAATTATTGTCCAAAATAGAAGACTAAATATTAAAAAACTTATAAAAAACTAATTAGCATAATCTCATAGCGTGACTTAAAACAATTAATCATTTTTTTTAGCTTTCACTATTTTTCTGATGTTGTTTAGATACAAGGATAAATAATTATTAAAAATCAGAATTCATTAAAAAAATTTAACGTTTCCGTCATTTATTTATTACTTACCTAATAATTATTTAATGATATTTTAATCAACCATAATTTTGTAATTTTGTCTTCCATTCATTAAAAATTTTTTAAACCAAAAATAGTTTTACCCGTATTTTTTTTAAACTCTTTTCTAATTAGCTTTTAATTGAAGTCATAGGCTATTGAAAATGACCATATAATTTTTATAAATGGAGGAAATTAACTGGTAATCTATTTCAATCATTTCTAAATTCGATTAAGCCCTTTTTAAAAAAAAATGTTTAATGGTTTTCTAGGATCAGAACAGAAGCGAACCAGACAACTTAACATAAATTGTATAATAAGACTTTACTTTTTTATTTGGTAGGGTAAGCAAGTTCTTTACTGACTTTACTTTGTTTTATCGGCATAACAAATTATTATTTTTGATCCGAGTCCAAAGCCTTCCTCCATTGATTTCTGTCTCGCGCAGCGCAGCGCTATCTCAAGTGCTATGTTGAATACATCGCACGAGAGCGTTTTTCCTTGTCTAAAGCTTCGGTAGTTGGAGCAATCTAGCCGATCACCTTTCTTAAATATGGGTATAATAATGCTTGTGTTCCACTCATTGGGCATATTTTCTGTAATCCAGATTACGGTCATGATTTGGTGTATGCACCTTACCAAATCATCTCCAGCTGCTTTAAATAGTTCGACAGCTATGATATCTATTCCCAGAGACTTGTTTTTCAAACACCCGATGGCAGTTTGAACTTCTTCCTATGTGGGCAGTGGTACATCGTCTTGGATATTGAGTGGTACATAATTATGAGTAGATGGTGCGGTATTTACTGATGTTATTCCGGCATGTAGTTGCTCATCAAAGTATTCAGACCATCTACAAAGAATAACATGGCTGTCGGTAATAATGTTCTCTTCTTTGTCTTTGCAAACGATTGTCCTGGACTTGAAACCTTTTGTCTCAGAGACTTTTTTATACATTTTTAGGATCTCGTTTCTGTCTCTCATCCCGTCTACTTCTAGCAACTGCTTGTCTTCATAAACACTTTTCTTTCTCCATATGAAAGGTCTTTAAAGCTAGGTCTTAAGTTCTTTAATAGTTTGCTCTGGCAGAACTGAACATTTTAAATAAACTTACAACATTTCAAATATTAAAGATTGTAAAAGATTTCACAATTTATTACCTTGCGTGAAATTATTATTTGATAATTTAAATTAATTTCACATTGTTTAACAACTTAAAGTGATCCTTGGAGCACAAGATTCTATTTATAAACACACTAAACAGCAAATCTTCATATTTTGATAACAACTTAAGCAGAAGATAATAACCTGCGCCATATGACGCACTAAATCAATGTATTAAACATGTATTAAATGTAATTTTTACAAAATATTAATTTATCCTTTCATTTTCACATAAGAAATTAGTGAAAGTTAAAGGGAAAATAATATACTCTTTGCATATGAACTAGGTCCTTTTTCCAATCAATTTAATCCTTTATTAAAATAACTCCCGTATCTCGGCGCCCAAAAGTTGTACTGACATGATTTATAAAACCTAGTCTCCAATTCTGTAAAAGAAATTTTAAACGAACAAAAATTAAAATAAATCGCAAAAAAATAGAATCTACATTTTTGAGAACAATTTTTTAGGAAAGGCTTATGGGTCGTATTTTGTGTAAGTTTTTATGTTGTATTTAAGCCCGTTAGTTATTTCAAGAAACTGGACTGATTAAAAAATTTTTAATTATAAATTTAAAAAATTAGGACTCCTTGTATTACAAAATACACCAATTTAATTTGAATATAGACAATTTTCAAGTAAAAAAAGGGCCAAGTTCATATGAAAGGAGTATATATAATTTGGTTGGACTGATTAAAAAATGGTTAATTATAAATTTAAAAAAGTAGTCCTACTTGTGTTACAAAAAATACTAATTTAATTTGAATATAGACAATTTTCACGTAAAAAAGAGCCAAGTTCATATGAAAAGAGAATATAAAATTTTGTTGGACTGTTTAAAAAATTGTTAATTATAAATTTAAAAAATTAGGACCACTTGGCACTTGTATTACAAAAAAGATCAATTTAATTTGAATATAGACAATTTTCACGTTAAAAAAGGACCAAGTTCATATGAAAGGAGTATATATATTATGATTTTAATCCATGATTATTTAATATCTTTCTCATTTTTTTTTTTAAATATTATTTTGATTTACTTTTTATTATAAAACAGTGTATAATACAATTCTAAGATTATTTTCTGATTCAATTTTAATACTTTTCATGTAGGAAGTTGTAAGAAATCCGTATTTAATATAATTACTTGAAAATACTTACTTCAATTAAAATTTAAATTTTTCTTCTCTTTTCTTGGATTTATCCTTTTCTTCGGTTTTCCTCCGTTTAAAACCACATGTTGAAACCAACATATATATATGTTTAATACTTTTTGATCTGATTTATTTTTTTAATTCAAAAATTTTCCGAAAATAAAAACAACACAAAAAGTTTTCTGGAAAATTAATTCATTAAAGAAAAATAATGAAACAGTACTCGTATATTCAATCGTTATTATCTGTTTAAAAATTTAATCTTATTTTTAAGTACTTATACTAATTAAATAAAAAATTCTTTGTATGAAATTAATTAATAAGATATTTATATATTAAGATAATCACTTTAAAATACATTTCCCAAGTTAATTAAGAAGTGTTAACATTTTTTTTTAGGAATCAAACGATTACTGCTAAAATTAGTTATTTTTGATTTTGAAATTTTGATTTCCTGAAGTACAGTGAAATAAAATTTAAAATGTATTTTATTATATATAACTTAGAGTATACAAATACAAATACATCCGAGATCCTTCAATGTTATTCATCTTAGTTATATCAAACCTCACCCTTCTTCATAATATTTTCATTAAACCTTTAAAAATACCATCAATTATTTATTGATCCATATTAAAATATAAATAAAGGATTCTTTAGAGACATACTTTTCAATCAATATTTATATATGTATATAAATTAGTTTTTAAAAACATACGAACAAATATTATTGGTATCCTTTCAAATTTGTACACCCGTATGACTATAGGTAAAAAGGGTATACTAAATTTGCCATTGTGATGCAGAGGGAGGATAGATATTGACTCAAAGATGTGGATCGGATCAGAATCGAAAAGTAAATCGATTTAGCTCCGTCCATCCCCACGACAACCCAAAAAATATAGGAGGCAGGATTTGGAAATTTTCACAAATTCGTTTTTATGCAATAGCCGTCATCGCTATTGAAATCGAGCCATTTTAGTCCTCGGGTTCGAATTCCTGCCATATAACTTCTTTTTTTAAATGAGTATTACAATATACCTGTAGAAGGTAGGTGTCTGAAATTTTTCCAAAAGTAATTTACCTGATGTTATAATGTTTATATTATGGTCATACGGCTATACTAGAGTTGACACAGTCTACTCTAACACACTCTCCTTGTTTTTAATAATTATAAATTTTAAATTAATTTTCGACATATTCTTTGAATTAATTTGATTTAATGATAAAATATTTAGTTACTTAAACTATTTTATATTAATTTTTTTAAATTTACAACTTTCACTCCTCTAAGCATTCGTCGTCATTTTTGAACTTAAATTATTTTTCCAAGTGCTCAAGTCTACACAGTGTGAGAACTGCTAAAATATGGAACATACCATCCAATGTGTTTCTAATCCATCCAATTTCTAATAGAAATATCCCATTATACAATTTGTTTAAAAAAGAAACCTATATAAATTCGTTTCTAATTTTCCCTTCAAATCTCCTGTTCTATTTTATTTTCCTTCCAATTCCGTTGCCTTAGAGCCAAGTCTACATATCTATACAAATGGTTATGTATAAAGGAATTTGTTCGATTACGTTTTTATTGGAGCTGCGAGTGATAAGAGAGTCGATAAGAGCATAGCGCTTTGATCATCAATAAATAATATAAATTTTTTATGCTATACTCTTGTCGACGCTCTTATCACTTACCATAGCTCAAACATAAACTCATCCTTAGAGTTTGACTATGTTTGAACAGAAAACGGACTATAAGATAAGCTTAAGTCCCAATTTACCTTTGGGCAATATAGATGCAAAGAATTGTTAAATAAAAATAGAAAAGATTTGGAACAATTGACAAATAAATGTACATTATTTAAATGTACATGAGCACTATATACATTATGTATATACAAGATTTCTGCAAATTTCTAAAAAAAACCAAGTTAATAATCAATGATCCAAAGAAAATCAAATTTTCCTAAATCATACATTGTAAATTTCTTCATAATTGAGCTTTAAAGGAAATTTCAATTGAATGTGTTATTTTCTTGTGTATTTTTTAATTTAATGTTGTTTTTTTTTTGTATGAGTTATATGTATATGTATACTTATTTGTACTTTTCTATACATGTATATATTTATATATACATATATATTAAAGCAACGCTAGACAAATAAAGAAAAATTAGAAAATTAAAAAAATACTTCTAAAATTTGTTGTTATTTTCATATATCCTCTGTGTATATCCTTCCCCCGCTGTATATAAATAAACAATATATAATATAGTACATAAAAATATATATATACATATCTACATATCTTATTTATATCAAAAGTTTGTAATAAGAGTTTATTTATGGGTAGTGTATTTACCAATGCGATTTTGACTTAAAAACGAAAATAAGATTCGAACGAAAAAGTAAAAAAAAACAAATGAAGTTAATATTTATTATATACTAGCTAATACCCGATGCTGCGTCTCTCAATTGAGGTTTAATTTAAGTTGATGTTAATGCAAAAAATTGTAACACATGCTGTAAATGTTAATTTTCAAATGTATTAAAGCAATTTTTTTTAAACGATATTGCTAGAATTATTCTAGCAATTTTTTAACGTTCCTGATGTAATTCAAAGAAGTACTAACTACTTTCCAAAATTGGACGTAATTTACTTTCAAAATTCTTTTGTGACCAATCGTAGGACCGACATGGGTTTACAAATTGCAAAACTGTTAATAGTGTCAACTCAATTCTCAAGGAGCATCACGTATACAAAATTTCAAGTCAATTGGTCGAACCATTTTCAATTAAAAACAAAAAAGTTTAAATATTTTCACCACAACCCCAATTTGGCGGTCCGTTAGAGTAAAATTTTTAGCCCACGATTTCTTTCCGTATCCAATATACAAATTTTCATGAGAATCGACTGAGCAGTTTAGGAGTCTTTTCAATACATACAAACAAACAAACAAACAAACTTTCGCTTTTATATATATAGAAGATGTGTTGTTATATAGTTATGATACTCGGAATAAACAAACTGAACCCAATTGTAAATATTTTCTTTTAATAATATCGACGTTTTTATATTTTATTTTTTATTTTTTAACAAAAATTTTCATCAATATGATGAAAATACAAATTTGTTTGTATATTCATGTATATAACTATATATGTATATACATATATTACATGTATATATTACATATGTATATTATATATTTTTCATCCTATATTATATTTTTGATTCATATCTTTGTCTTTCAACATATTAATGGTTTATTCTACGGTGCCATGACTTAAGGCAAACCTATCATAAATTCCTAATGACTTTATTTATAACATCGTTTTTGATTTGAATAAAAATAAATGTCTCAAATTAATATAAAACAATATTCATTCAAATGAGACCTAAAACCATATTCCATAAAACGCGATTTTTGCTTAGTTTCTTATTTGAAGCAATTATTGCTTTATGTCGGATGGTCTTAAGTCATAGCACGATTTTTTTATAATTCTTTAAACAGATTATAATTTAACGTATTTCAAATTGAATAATATGACATATTTTATTTTTAAAATTTGATCGAATTTTATTTTTCTAAAGTATGACTTATATGACGAACGAATTTGAATTTCAGAAGTCACCAACTTTACCACCCGGCCACTATAAAAGTTTTGGATGTTTCAAACATATTTTTTTAAATTCATTTGAACTCGATCTCTTCAGTTTCTTGAAAAACTTGTAATTTCTCAAACTTAAAGCTTTTTATAAGATTTTCAAATGTACAGTCTAGCGTTATTTAAAATTTGAGCACAAAAGAGAGGTTCAAAATTCACACTCAAACTAAATTTTTAATTCGCGATAAAATATAAATTTTGTATTATATATTATTAGAAAAAAATAATAATTTATTAAAAAATGTCATAAATTAAATCAAATATTAAATAAACTTTAAATTTAAGTTTAAAATATGTTCGTTGATTTCTAAAAGTTGCTATGACAAGTTTAAAGAAACGTTGAAACGCATATGAAACGTTGTTCATACATTTCCATATCAACTAGATTATCAAGTCCAATATTAAGAGAAATGCTTTATAATCGATTTTATTTATTATTGGAATTTAAAGTCGATTTTTATTTACATACTAATTTTTTTTAATAATATAAGGATTCTTAATATCGTTTAATAATATCGTTTCTTTAAACTTGCTAACGTACAAAAGAAACTCAAGTCCTTCCAATTTATTAAAAGCAAACACAACTTAGAATAAACTTTCATTTTTATTAATTAACGTTTAAATTACAAGCAAACGTAAAATTTATAATTTTTTTGAAACTTTTGTTGATTTTTAAATTTTCGATATAAAAGTCAAAAAGTAGTTGTCAGTTAATTATGCTCCATCGGTGTTGTCATATTGCTTCTGACAAATAAAGCATTGAGTGCGCTTTAAAAGAAAAATACATTTTACAAAATTTAAGTTTTACAAATTTACAAATTTCAAATTCTGAACAAACAACGAAAAGGGCACTTAATTCTCTCTTTTGAGAAAAACAAAACGCCTTAAAGATCCATCAGTATACAAAACATAAAAATATAAAACAGGGGTATGTAAAAATTTTGAAAAAATCAATACAAAAATAAAAATTTCAGAACACTTAACAATGATAAAATATTAAGCATTTGAAATTGAAAACTAATTATTATTTTACAGACCTATTTTTGTATACGAAATAAATAATAATATATTAATACTAGCTGATACCCGGTCTGCGTTACTGCTCTTCTCAATGCGTTTTTAATTGAAGTTGATGTTATTGAAAAATATCCGATAAAAAATTTTTTAGACTTTCTTTATTGTCAAAGCAGTAGTTCGGAAAATTGAACGTAATCGGCTTCCAACATTTTTTTCAACTAATCGTCGAACCGATATGGCTTACCAAATTCCACGTCTATTAATAAAGTCAACTCTATTTTTAAAGAGCTTCACGGACACAAAATTTGAAATCAATCGGTGAAGCCATACTTGCACCACAGCCCTAACTTGACAGAAACACCGGAAACACTCTCCGTGTCCAAAAAACTATATATACAAATTTTCATGATGATCAACTGAACAATTTAGCATTCTTTACGCTATATAAAAACAAACATAGATATATATATAGATAGATAGATAGATAGATAGATTATTTTAAATATTAACTTTATATTGCAAAACTAAAAGTTTGGCAACACACGAATCTAGATTATTTTCAATTCAATTTTTGAAAATATTTTAGAACATGGTTTTCAAATATATTATATAACTATATATATATATATATATATATATACATAGTATATATATATATATACATATAAATAATCCTAATATTCCTAATGAAAATATACATATCTATTATAATCACATTATTTGGTTTTCATTTGTCCTTTTTTGATTTTTTAGTTCAATATATACGTATAATAAAATAAAATTTCATTGATGACATATCCTGACAATATTTTATAACCCTTTTTTGTTTTTGCTTTTTTACATATTTAAAACTACCAAGTAAAAATACCTTTTTATTGTAATCACCTTTTAAATAATTCCTCTCTCAGGATAAAAAAAAAAAAACAACAATCAAAACAAATATTCCTTTAATATTAAAATTTTTATTGTTTCAAATTTTTTTTATTTTTATTTCACTCTTTTTATTTTATGTATATAAAATACCTTTTCGATCTACATATATATATATATATATATATATATTTATATAATATATATATAATATTAAATGTATGTATATATATATAATAATAACGAATGACACATATCAAAACAATCTGGTTTATTTTCCTCTATCATTTTTATCCTGCTGTTGATGATTCTGATGATGATGATAATGATGATGCTGATAATGATAGATAATATGCTGCTGTTTTGAAACCATTTTATATATGCCATCATTTTAACTTTAATCTATTTAGATATTTTTCGTATTTATTTTGTTTTTTTTTTTGTAATATATTTGATTTTCATGTTGTTACTTATTTTATTTTCTTTCTTTCTCTTATTCTAATTTTGTGTTTTTTCTCTCTCTTCTTTGTTTTTTTCAGTATTACAATAATGATGTCCTTATTTTCAATTTTAAAATATCAATTTAACACATGTATATATATTGTGTATATAAATATGCAAAATAAATAATAAAATACACAAATTTAAAATTTAAGTCACAAATCAACAACAAAACAGCAAAATTAAATAAAAAAAGGTCGTGCATCGTAGTAGGTATGAATTATAGTGTCCATATTTTATGGTATTAAAATTGTCCTGGAAATTAAATAATCAGAGAGAGAGAGAATAACAATAATAAAAGACATTTAGGAAAAATGAATTTTAGGTCAGTCTGATTTAGGACTTTTCTTTTACGTTTTTCAAAACATTTTAAAATGTTTTCAATGTACAGGTAGTTTTATTTTAATTTTCAACGTAATTTTATTAGAGAATACTAAAAACTTAATTTTTTCTTATTTATATCTAGAGAATTAGAACTTCTTCAGATATTGTAACAGTGAATGAGAGAAGAGTAGATATATCTCTCGATTTAAATTGTTTTCATCGAATTGCATACTTTTAGGCTAAAAATCAAAATATTGGTTTTGACTTACATAATATAGCTTCAGATTTGTAATATTATTATATTTTAAATATTTCAACCCTGGTTTGTTAAAAATTATAAAAAATTGATTAATCGTAAAAATGGTTACTTTGTAATTACAATTACGATTACTCAGTTCATCGAAAGTTTTGGTCACCATTTTCTATAACAATTGGCCTGAAACTGTTTAATTACGATTATTAGTAATTATAAAATAATTTAAAATACATTGTAGTTATTACTTTATTATTAATTCATTGATTACTTAATATATATTCTTAAGCAAATCCCGTTTACTTTTTAATTATTTTTGATTACTAGAAAAGAATTGATTATGAGTATTCAGTAAAACGAAATAAGGAATAAGAAGTACTAAGATGTTTTTGATTACTGGAAAATAATCAAAAAATTTTTAACAAGTATTGTAAAGGTAATTTAATATAATAGTAATCAAAGTCTACAAAGTCCTTACATATAAAATGTTTTGTTTTTTCGATATACACAATCACCTCACACGATATGTAAAAACTAAAGTGAAACATCCTGTAAATATTGCGAAATATAAAATATCTAATTTTCACAAATAAAAAAATGAGTTTAAAAAATGCAAAGATGTAAAATCAATAAAAAGAAATAACCAACAAATATTCACGACTAAAAAAATAATCTTTGATTTAATATCATTCATTACATGTGTAATTATTTGTCCCAGTTCTATTTAATAATTGTACAAATTAATTCTAATCTTTTCTAAAATAAAATCGATATGATAAAATGAAAATATACTCAATAATATAGACATTCTTCAATTATTTAAATGAAAAATGTGTCCTAATTTCAATTTTGTTTTTAATACATTGATTTCTGAACTGTTTTTTTAATCCTTTCGTAAAAAATGTGTAAGTAAAATTTTACGTATATGTAGTGATTAATTACTTGTCTAACAGTTTTACAACATTCAACTGGACATATTTTACCTATATTTCCTTATGACACATTAAAGCAATGCTATTATATTAAAATAGCACAATAGTCATACACATGCATACATATACTTACAAAATATATAAAATTAAAATTACTTTGGAATTTTCTCTACAAACGTGTAATGGTTTTAAAATAGTTTCAAAATATATAAAAATTAATGGAACAATACACTTTTAATTGTAATAAAATAAATGGCTAAATGCGTTTTAATAAAATAAAGGGCATGTAAAATTATGCGGAGTAATCACCTCTAAGACTCTGCTAAACAAATTATGATTACATTGATTTTGAAGTCAACTCTAAATTTGCTCCTAACTCAGAATATATCATATGGTGACATGTCATAACTCCTTTTGGAGTGTGACACAAGTTTAACTCCCTAAGGGGTTAAGACATTTTTTTCAAGGGACTTGTGTTAAACTTTAAAATTTGAATAAGTGTCATAAGTCCCTTAGGGAGTTATGCAAAAGTAGAAATGACATGCCACCGTATTAAACTTTTGTTTCATTATAAAGACCGAACTATAAAAACATTAAACTGGCCTAAGCTAATATCAAACCTGAAAGATAATTCAACGAAAAGTTTTGTTAATTCTTAAAATTACTGAAAATGTTTTGATTTTACTACAATTTGTTTGACTTAAATCTTTGGTAAAGGGTCATATCGCCTTTTCCAGAAAGTTAACACGAAAAAATTTTGGCTTTACTACAATTTTTTTTAACTTAAACCTTCTGGAACACGGGTCATATAACCGGTGACGCTTCGCTGTGCCGCGTCGCCAAAAACCCGTAGACGGACGCAGCATCGCGCGACGTCATGCCTCGCAAGGAGAAAGGGATTCGGACACCCAATGCTCCGGCTTGAATTGAAATTATTGCTAATTTTTTTAAGTTTGAAATATTACAAAAAAGAATTATGGCCCATAGCCAATGGACTTCAATTCTTATTTTAAATGAAAAAGGGAGTTGTGACACACTTTACAATTTTATTTTGTGTCATAAATCCTTTTGGGAATTTTTTCAAGGAACTTATGTCACACTTTAAAATTTTAATAAGTGCCTTGGAGAGCTATGACACAAAGTAAAGTGTCATTGGGAATTAAAAGGAGTTATGACATGTGACCATCTCATATACATATATAAGTATAAATAATCTGGAAAGGGGACATATTTTTACATATTGAAAAAGTCCCCAAGTTTAAAGGCTTTTACAAAAATTGTACTTTTGAAATATGAACACGAAGGTAAAGTTACATAATTAATTTATCATTGATTATATTAAATATATTAAAAAAATTAAATATAATATAAATATAGATTTAAAAAAACAAACACTCACCTTATCATATATCCATATTTATGCATTCTTTTTGAATTTTCCATTTTATCAAATAATACAACATTTTATATATTTCAAAAAAATTAATTTCATTTCCATAAAAATTTATATTAGTTAATTTTATTATATTTAATAATGATTTTTGATAATTTTTGCACCAACATAACGATATTAAAACGTTAAGTAACATTTAGATAAAAAAAAATATTTATTTATATTTTTTAAAAATTTAATAATAATTTTAAAAAATTAACAAATTATATATTCAATAAAATTAATATTTAAATTTAAATTAATTAATTAATTTAAAATCAAAAAAAAAATATTTATTTTATTATTTTTTTTTTTTTTTAAACACGATTCTTTAATTCTTTTTTTTTTTTTTGAGTAATTTTCCTAAAAAAAAAACAACAAAAACAAATAGAAAATTATTTAAATTATATCACAACCACACAATATACAATTCACTTGTATTTTTTCACTTTAGTCTTTTCCCAAAAAAAAATCTCATTTAATTTCAAATATTTAATAATGTCAATTTATTAATTCAACATAACAGTTCAAAATTTTTTCTAATTTTAAATATATATATATATATGCTTTATTTTGCTTTTGAATTTTTTCTAGTATTTTTGTATTAGTTATAAAGTGTTTCAAAAATCAGTACCCGCATTTCCATATTTTTAAATGAAAATTAAAAGAAAAACTTATTAAATAAAAGTTAAATTTTTAAAAAATGACCATTTTTACCGGAAATTTTTAAAAAATGTCCAATTTTACCGGAAATTTTCAAAAAAAAAACAATCTGATAGAACCGAACGTATAGCGAATAGAAACCGAAAACCGAACGGAAACATAAAAAAAAATAACAATTTTTTTTAAATTTGAAAAAGTCTGTGTTCTAAATAAATTTTCTGAAAACTGCGTCTTATTTTCCACGATAAATTATCAAAGTTATCAGTTATCAAATTATTGAACTTCAAATTTTTTTGTTTAAATTCAATTATTTTTAAAATATTTAAAATTCGAAAATTTTCGAAATTCTATTTTTATTCTTATTATATAAATTCCACTAGGCAGTCTTTTAATTTTTCTTATTTTTTGTTGTAATTTTTCATCCAATTTGTTTTTTTCTTCAACATTTTTTGATTATTATCGAATGAATATTGATGTTGATGATAAGTTTTTGATAATGATGAAACAACAGTATCTTACGCGTTTACCTTTCTCTTTTACTCTCTGTTTTGTTTTTGTTATTTTATTTTATTCGTTTAAAAAAAAAATAACAATAAATAAATAAATAAAACTAGAGGGAGAGAGAGAGAGTTTGAAAAACAATTTGATCAAGGCTGTGATGTCCTTGTCAAGGAGACAATTTAAAAAAAAAAATATTTGTATTTCTTTAACTTGTTTTTATTTATAGATATTTTGGAAATACTAAAAAAAAAAATAAAGTTTTTTTTTTTTAAAAAAAAAGACAGGTAAATAAATATACCTGAAAAACAAAATAAAAAAACCTTTTTTTTCTAACTATATTTACAGTTATTTATTTAAGTGTAAATTTTAACAATCGATTTTTCAGCAAAAACAAACCGAAGAATTTTCCAATTGGTAGACAAAAATGATAAATGTAATAAAAGAACTGTTTTATTTTATTATTTTATACTAAGTATTTTTATTTTATTTTAGTAAGTTAGTTGATGTTGCTAGGTTTTGGTGACAGAGGTGTTGTTTTATTATTTTACAGAACATGGTATTTTGTACACCATTTTATGCTTTTGTTTATACTTATGTGTAGTACAAATAGAATATTTTTTGTACCCTGATGAATTTTACTAGTTTTTTTATTTTTATTGCTGTATTTTGTTTTTTTATCTGTTTTTTTTTTTTAATATCGTTTTATTTATATATATTAGATATATACATATATATATACTTATGTTATAAATTTTATACACTTTTATTGTATTGTTGCTGTTAATGTTGTGTAGTTATTTAATTTTCATTTTCATTAGAATTTGGTTATAATGAAAAAAAAAAAAATCTTTTACAATAAAATACAACTACTATTGTATGTATTGTATATACAAAAAAATAAATTTATATTAAATGAATGTCCTTGTAACCAGTTTTCAAAAGGATTTTTTTGTTTTATTTTTTTTTTAAATGATTGCTGTTGGTTGCTGTTCTTTTTACTTAAAAACTGTAAGTTTTAAACAAGGTTTATTTGTTTTTAATTTTTTTTTTTTATTTTTAAATATGTAGTGGTATTTGTTGCTTTTAAATTCCTTTAAACATGTTGAGATTTGACAATGATAATGATGATGTTGTGCTGTAATAAAAGAATAAAAGAAAAAACAAAAGAATTAATATTAAAATATATTTAAATACTGTTAAAAAAAAGAAATATTTAAATTTGAAAAAATTGCATACTTTTAGGATACATTTTTAATTCTTATGGTTGGAGTAATTTTAAAGAGGTATGTAGATAGTAGTAATGTATATTTTCCATTAATTAGTACAATATTATTAATAAAACAAATTTAGTCCAAAAAAAAGCTTAACAGCGATATATCTTTGGGTGCTTTTCATTTTCTAAACAGATATATGCACAGAGCAAATGTCGAATTGTTAAAATTAAAAACAAACTCAGATTAACAATGTTCAAAACAGAATTTTGTCCAAATTCGGATGCTTTAAGTTAAAAACCTTAGAACATTACATTTTGCCTAGGAGATTTTGAATACGCGGATGGCATTGCCTACTTACTCAAACGCAAAGAGATATTCAGTGAAAACTCTGTTCCCTAAACATAGAAGCACAGAAAGTTGAATTCATAATTAACATAGCAAAGACAAAGTCTCTAAGTCTCTAATGCTAACAATTCTAACCCGCTAATAATATACAATGTTTCAATGGAATCCGCAGGGAATAAAGGATGCGGGTGGACCAAAAATAGCTTGAAGAAACTCAGTTGCAAAGGAGACAGAAAGTTGTGGGAAAACATGGGCAGAAATCAAGCAACCGACTAACAACAGAGTACGATACAGAAGGTTTGTGGAAGCCTTGTGCTCATCCAGGGAGTGAAACAAGAAAAAAAATATAAAATATAATATTTAAATTTAAATACAAGTACGAGTACGAGCATATATGTGTTTTGTATTAAAATATTTGTACATTAAATTATTACTCAAAACTTAATTGTATTAAATGATATTATCATATTTTTAAAGAAAATATTAGGTGTGTTTCTTCCTAAAAAACATTTGGCATTTAGCATAAAAAAATCACTAAAATTTCTACAATTTATTAACTTAAAACTTGAATATAGAATAAAACGATTTGGAAAAGTTCTTCAAATAACTATACTTAGATATCACCTTCTATATTTCAATATATAAAATTTTTTAATATTTAAATACAATTTTAAATTTTATTTTACTTTTTTTTTCTATTTATGCAAAAGTAATAAAATATTTTCAAGAACATCGTAATATTCTCTTTCTTTTTTAGCATATTTCGAAAACGATATTCGAAAAATATATTGACCAAGTGAGATAGGTTCAACTATACATTCAGTGACTATATGCAAATCTTTGAATTGATCCAGATAAAAATTTATAAGATATTAAAAATTGTAAATTTTTAAATTTGAATTTTTCTTTTCTACACTTCGAAATTTATGAAATTTTCTTAGAATCTGAAACAAACTAAGGATGAAAAATTTAATAGTTCGATCATCTACACTTCACTGGTCGTATGCTTTAACAACTAACAATAACATTTACAAGTGTAACATTCGACTTTTGAGTGAACCGCTGAAGAAACAAGGAGACAAAACTCGCACACTATGTCTCAGTCTGAACTAACCCAAATATTGGGTTGAGTTTGAGTTGAGTGACTTAAATTAGCTCAAATTCATTTTATCAGATTACAATTAAATGCAAGCACATAATAATATTGAAATATTTATAATATAAAATTTAATTTTAAATTAGCTTGAGTTTATTTGAGTTGCGCACAACTCAAAATTTATTTAGTTCACAATGAAGAGTCAAGCTCAACATTTAAATGAACTCAACGGGTGATTTCATGTATAAAGTTCAATAATGAGCTCAACTCTAAGCGTATTTTTTTTATATAACTTAAGATATAGATAACTCAAAGTATTGGTTTGCTCAAATATGAGCTGATTTAGATTGAGTGAAAATTTGAGCATTTTTCAACCCTAATAATAACTTGCTTTCTTGTCTTGTTTTTTAGAATTTTAAAATCAAATTTTTGTAAATTGTAAAATTTCCAAGTATTTGCTTATATTTTTATATCTTTTTTATTTAAATTGTGTCTGCTTTTATTCTTTTTTGTTGTTGTTGTTTATTACTTTTAGAAAACCATTTAAAATTTATAAGATCTTTAAATATTCCATCATAAAAAAACACAAAAATGGATGATAAAAAAAAAATTAAATTTTAAATGAATAAATTTTTAATAAAATTTTTATGGAATTTCTTTGCTTGGCATCATTTTGTATCTTGCACAGGTCACAACTCACAATAAATAAATAAAATTATAAATTTACAAAATGCATATATTTTTAAAAATATCAAATAAAACTGACAGTGGCGTAACTTAATCCTTTGTCGCAAAGAAATTGAAAACATCTATTTTAATTTATGGTTCTTATTTTAAGAATTATTTCAAACTAAAATTTTAGGCATTTTCCTAATTTTTTAGAGCATTTAAACTAAATTTTAGCCTTCAACTGTCTTTTCTTATTAAATGCGGGAATGCTAATGAGCTCATTAACGTAAAGAATACTTTCTGAGGTGATAGAAGTTACCTTGTAAGCAACATACCAAATCACCAGCTATCATATTGGTAGACCAGTAAAGTAATGATTACTTAAATACTATTTAAGTACAATTACTTGGTAATCATTACTTCCTAATTACCACTAAAAAAATTTTGTAATGATACTTCGAAAATTTAATTACATGTAAAAGGGAATAACTATTTATCTGATATTTCCTAGAAAGTAATTATCAAATTTTGATTTCAATTACTTTTGTAAATATATTTGACACTTAAATTACTTTTGTAATTGTTTTTGATAACTAATTACTTTATAATAATTAAATACAAAAAATTTCAAAATTATCATAGGAATTACAAGAATTTTCGAAAAATCAAAGTTTTCGAATAACTACAAAAATAATTTAAGTATCAAAAATTAACAGAAAAGTAATTAAATTTAAAAAATAATTACAAAAGTAATTGAAATCGAAATTTAATTATTATTTAGGGATTATCAAGTACAAACTTAATTGTTTTTACAAGTAATTGAATTTTCAAAGTACTATTACCAAAAATTTTCATTTTCTATAATTAACAAGTAATGATTACCAAGTAATTTTACTGGAACTTGAAATTTCAGATACAAAATCATTTATATATTCTCTTGTAAATAAATTATTTACTCTAAACTATCCTGCTATTAAATGTAATAGCCAAGTTCCCTAGGTAATGCTTTCGTTAACTTCCTAATTACGTTAACGTCATAGTAGAATTCGATATGTTTGCTTGGCATCACTGATTAATAAGGTCTTAAATTAATAAATTAAAAGTTTCCTCGGAAAAATATGTTATTCAAAGGAATTTTATGTTCTATAAAATAGATGATTTAATTTCTAACTAAAAACAAAAATTTTTTAATTAAATTTAAAAAGTTTTTAAAACGAAATATTGCTTCTCTATCTTCAATTACTGTCCACTTTTACTTTAAAATATTCATAATATTTGATAAATTTTTAAATTCGTTATGAAATATTTTTAAAATTAATAAAAAATCTTGAAAAAACAAAGTAATAAAATAATATTTTTAGTATTTGTTTTATGTTGAGGAATCAAATAAATTCGTATTCATACAAAAATACCAAAAAAAAAAAAACCAACATAAAAAATAAATTAATAAAAAAAGAACAATTTTATTGTAACCAACATAGAGTTTTATTAAATTGTTTACTGGGTATGTTTTATTTTTATTTTGCAATAGAAAAGATCCAAATCTACCATAGAATGTAATTTACACTTTGTAATCCGACTCATATGAGTTTACTGAACCCTTTAAAATTTTTATTAAATATAATTTTTTTTTTATGTAATAAAACATATAACACATAAATCCAAGACACTAATAGCACATAAACCCAAGACAGCAAAGCTTATTTTAAAAAAAAATTTTCAATGGAATAAAAATGGAATTTAAAGAATCCCTACTTTCTTTTAGAAATTTAAAAATTCAAAAAATCACAAGAGCTGTGAAATGTTGGTTTATAATAATTTTGAACTAAAGACAAATATAAACTTTAAACATATATATATAAATATACACAAATATTCTGAAAAAAAACCTGGAATTGTCGGATTTTTGAAGAAAACCCTAAATTCCCTCTGAAATTCAGGATCTTGTGTTTACATGCAAACATATTTAAAAAATTCTGTAATATTTAGCTTTTTAAGCACAAAGCTTTTAAAATTATGGCCAAATCAATCGACTTTTTTGTGCGCTATATGTCACCCATAAATTATTTAAAATAATGAGGAATCTCGCCTTTGCCAATTAAATTAATGGAATCCTCATTGTGGATCTAACCCTTAAATCTCTTAGTTCAAAAAATATTGTAAATACTCGAGATGTTAATTCATTAAATTTCAATATGAAGACTATGTTTAGACTATGTTTTCCCTATCATAAGACTATGTTTCAATTAAATGTACAGCATTTGAACATATTTAATTTTATCCAATCGATAGATCAGTGGTTAAAGTGGGTCCAAGTCCTGGTCAAATCATATCTAATAAAAAAATATAATTTATAATTGAAAATCGTAATAGTTTATACCATAATATAAAACAAAATTAACTGCCAGACCTGAAAAGGAAAGGAAGATTCACTAACTTAACACATTGTATGTGGTAGGAGACTGTATTTAAATGAAAAAAATATTTTATTTAACCCTTCTGCCAATTTTACTGCATTGTCATTAAATGATTGTAATTCATTTGATTTTATTCCATTTGACTGCATTTTATTTCACTGGATGTCGACATATATTAGCTCTTGAAAAAGGAAACATTTACTCTGCCATAGTAATTTGAATCCAACGTCTCCAAATTCAGAATTCAAAACCATATGTCAAATATTCTGAAAATCTTCTGGTCAATGGATCACATGTAAATATGCCTTGAGCAATTATGTAAATAGAACTTAAATTTTAAGAAGTATTCTTACTAAGTATAAAAAATTGGAAGTAGATGGTAACACTAATGTTAAACATATTGCTTTAAATTTTATAGTTGGCAGAACACATATTTAAGTCAGCCATATTGAATTGTTAGACAATATCTAATTGTAAAAAATTAAAGTTGTTAAATTTTTTATGAGCTCAATAAAGAAAAAAAAAAAAAAATGTAATACTGTCAGTGACAAAAGATATGACAGTAAAAATGAAGGAAATACAGAAATATGATACACTCCAACGGTCTAAATATTGGAAAAATCTGCAATTATTTTTGTTATTTAAAACAAAATTACTGCGAATGTAATTTTAAATTTTAAAAACTTGACAATGCAACTAACTAATTAATTGTAAATTTAACTGCATTAATTAAATTATTTTATATTTCAATTTATAATTTTAATGACATTTCCTATTTCCCACTAGATATTTAATATAAGATTAAATAAATAAATAACGTATATATATATACGTATACTTATCAAATATGCAAAAATTTTCATTTAATATTCTACCATAATATTTTAAACTAAAACAATTATTTTCTTTTAATTGTTTCAAATTTATGCAGTATGTTTTTGTTTTTTTTTTTTTAATTTTTAATTTATAGTTTATAATTTATACATTGTATTTATTTGGAAAAAAAAAACCACTAGATAAATTTTATTTTCGCGTTAAACTTTTATGAAGTTACTTATCTGTTTAATTTCAAAACTTTGCTGCTGCACTAAATTCAACTTTAATATGCAGTGTAGAAAATAAAAAAAATTAAATTTAAATTTCTCGATGTATTTTTTTTAATATTTGGTAAGCAAATAAAAATTTTAGTCAATTTTATTTGAAAAATTGGATTTAGAAAGTAGAAGTCTATTATTTAAGATTTAAAATTGAATAAAGTAGTAGGTAAAGTGGTTTTTAGTTAAATTTTACTATAGATTGTATAGTTTCCCATTGTAAATGCTGTAAGTTCCCATGGGGTAAATTCCCAAATTCCAAATGTCGAATTTCGACACAACATTGAAAATTTAAGCTATAAATTTTGTACATTAGTGTGGCTTCTGCAAACCCATTAAATGGTAGGTAGGAAAAGTTTTTTTAAATACATTAGCTCATTCCGGGACGAAAGCCTCTTAAATACTTTACTCTTTTTGCACTTTTTATTATAAACGGTTTAGTTTTATGGCCAAAGTTTCAACAAAACTTGGTTGGTCTACCGCAATGGGTTCAAGTAGCTGTCATACAACTTCTTCTTTCATATGAGCATTACTCAACACCTCATGTTTGAAATTTTGCAAAAACTAATTAACCGGATGATATAATGTTTATTTTACGGTCATACGGGTATCCTAAAGTTGACACAGTCTACTCAACAACACTCTTCCTCGTTTTTTTTTTAAATAAACGTTCAAATCAATTAGAACATCTACAAAATCTTGCAAGTAATGTTGGACATGAATTGAATATCAATAATACCAAAGCAATAAGAATCAATGACCAAAGAACTAAAACAACTATACTGGCAGCATCATATGAATCAGTGGAATAGTGAAAAATGAAATAAATAACCGAATGATAACCGAAACAAGGAAGCTATGGCAGCTTTTGGTATAGTTGGCAACATATGAAGAAACTCACAAATCTTCAGAAACACTAAGCTGCAGTAAGAAGGATCCTCATGTATAGTAACATAATATTAAGGATATTCTGGTCTAGAACAATTATGAATAGAGATTTATGAAAATTAACGGACGAGCAACCAATAGCGGCCCATCATCTTATAATTCTAATATTTCAACCAACCAATATAATTGCTATTAAAATTAAATGATAGTAAAAAAAACTATTTGCCTACCACATTTATCATCATGTAAATTATAAACTATAATAACTATAATGGTGTATAAAATACAAAAAAAAAAATACAAAATTTCCTTCAATATTATTATATTTTATTTATTATTGCCTTCCCATTTTTTATATACAATTTAATTTTTTATATAATATATAAGAAAAAATTTTCATATCTCATATTTTATTATGCCAAACCATTTACAAATTTTTTAACAAAGTTCTTTTCTTGCTGCACAGTGCACGATATGAAAAAAAATTTTTTTATTTTTTTAAATAAACCTTTCAATGAATCCTTGTTATGCTCCAAACCATATCCTTTTTTTCCACTTTTTCTCTCATCGCAATTCCAATTCTTAACAATGAAAAATATAAATTTTCATAGAATGGAGTAAAACGGAGTAAGAAAAAACTAAAAAAAAAAACCTCCAATTTTTAAAATATTAGATTGCAAAATAAAAACTATGGTTATCCCGCAAAACTATATGGTCAAGATATTTATCTTACCTCAACTATTGAAATACTTAATTGTATTTAATTAAAACTTAAGATTGGAATACATGTGGAATTTATTAAGATCAACTGTAGTTATAGGAATATTATATTAAGGTTTCCCATTCAAACATTTCAAACCTGCGGTGTAGATGGGCTTTTAACAGTCTCTCAATTGGGAAGAAACTAATTTAATTAACATTTTATTTAGCCTCTATAAGCTGTTAACAGTAAGTGTTTCAGCTATACAGCGTTTGCCACACATTTTCAATTTGCTAAAAAGCTTTATAATTTCAAATATATCCTTCAATTAAGGCTCAGTCAGTAGGTGTGACACCTCTCAAGGTGACAAATTGATACTCAAGTTGTCTATTCAGCTATATAATTTAAAAATTAGTTTAATTTATATAATCTTAAGATCATTTGTCGCACGCTTTCAAAATGATATATAGCCGTATGACTCCATATAGATCCTCTTTTAAGACTCAGTATACATCATATTTAATTTTTCGAGTAAATTGAAACAAATTGATACCCAAGTTCTCTATTCAGATATGCATTTAAAAATTTAATCAGATTTTTAAAGTCCTAAGATTAATATGTAAGCAAATAAGGTAAGTACATCGTTTTAAAACATTCTTTAGTTAAAAATGCAATTTAAAGTGGTTTTCGTTGCTTAGCAACCATTGGTAACCATAGAAAAGTGAAGTAAAGTCTAAAAATAATTTCAATGTATCAAACAACCATGCAGGAGGCATAACCCAAAATTTCTATAGTTTTAAGAGCTATAAATTACATAATCGTAAGTGTACTAGGATTGAACACACACTTCCTTTGCTAATATATACCAGATACTTAACCATTACGCTATCCGTTTGAAGCTTTTAAAAACATGTTGTTATAAAAGTACTAAATTTATAATAACTGAATAAGTATCACTAAATTAGTATATAATATACATATATATATATATATATATATATATATATATATATATATATACGAGTATATATCAAATTTCACTTTCAACTAAATAAAAAAGAACTACCAAAACTTTGCTACAGGCCTTGAATAACTTATTATAAAAAAAAACATATATATATATATATATATATATATATATGGACACTTAAATTTTTAATACCCTACAAACCATTTTTTACAGGGGTTTAATAAAAAAAAACTTTTGAAATAAATTTTAATTTTTTTTTTAAAATGAAATTTATAGAAAAATTTTTTTTTACCATAAAACATAAAAACTTATTTTATATAGCATAAATACAAATTTTATACATATAATTTATATACATAGACATACATATGTACTATATAGGTTCACATAATATATAAATTTCTGCAACGAAATAGTGTTTTTTAATAGAAATATAAAATGAGTTGTTTTTTATTATATGAATTGCCTGAAAATTCATTTGTAAAAGTTTCAAAATTAAAAAATAAAAATATATATATATATATAAGTAGTAGTCGAAAAATATTTTTCATTAGAAACGGAAACACTGTGACAAATTTAATATTTTAAGATATGGAATGCAATGTATTTAAAAAAATAACATTTATAGAAATAGTTAGTAGATATATTTTATGAGAGTAATAATATGCTTTTATATTTTCTTAAAATAATAACTCTTCTTAAATAATATTTATATATATATAATTATATAAAAATATATATAAAAACTTATTTATTATGATTATATTTTGTTTATGAGAATTATATAATTTAAATTATATAAAAAAAAAAACAAAATTAAATCAATGATAAATTTTCTTTAAAAACTTGGAAAAACTTTTCTTTATACCCGTATGACTATATAGTCAAAGAATATAATAAATTTGCCATTACGTTTGTGACGCATAGAAGGAGGGGGGTAGATATAGACTCAAGTGTATGGATCGTGTATATACTCGATTAAGTGTATATACTCTCCACCTAATAAAGCTGTATGTTTGAAATTTTGCCAAAAGTAATTAACCGGACGATATAATGTATATGTTACGGTCATACGGGTATCCCAGAGTTGACACAGTCTACTCTACTACACTCTTCCTCGTTTTTTTTAATTTTCATTTTTGGTTCATAAATTAACAGAATAAAAATTATAAAATATTAAAAACTTTTAATTATTTTGTCTTAAATAAATAATATTCCATAATCCACTTACTGACATACAAATAAGCGGAAAATTAAAACTTTTTTTATATTTTATATATATTTTTTAAAAATAGTTTAAATTAATAAAAATAATGAATTTTGATGTTTTAATTATAGAAATTTTTATGAACAATTTTCATACTACTAAAATGGCTTATATTAATGCATTTTTATATAATCATAATTTTCAAATATAAATACTATTCTAAAAAAAATTTTATATAAAATCAATGGTCAAAATCAAATATTACTTATTGATAACCTAGCTCAATCCACTTTTTTGAAATAAAACTTCCATTTATAAGAGACCTTGTACCATATTTATATTTCAGACTAAGATTCATTTTTTTTTTTTTTTTTTTGTTTATTTTACGTGGATTGGTGAGAATTCGAAAGATACAAACTTGCCCCGTAGCAGAATTGTATGCCGGGCTAAACTATTACCAAACTAAACCACACTCTCCCTTATTAAAACTAGTCAAACTGAATAACCATTAATTTTTTGCTATCTTTGGTTTGAGTATAGGTTTTGATAACTTTCTTTAAGGAAATTTGTACTTTATACTATATAATCTAAAGGTCTTTTTCTTTAAAGCCTTCCTGTCACAATCTGATTATTTATTAACTGAGCAGCTTCAAGATTTTCAATGCCCTACTAGACGAGCTTTATGCTTTATGACATATCTAATTATTTCATCTATAACTTTGGGAATTTGTAAATTTCTATGAATGTCACTATTACGTACACCAGGACGTACTTACTGTGTTACATCGGACTTTATTCTGAAAGATTTGTAGTTTTTTTATATGAGTTTGCTTGACACAACCCTCAAAGTTGAATGCCATATAAACATATAGGTTTAATTACTGAATTGTAAATTAGCACTTTTTCAGATTAACGCCGTACGAGCTATTAATTTTCTCTATATTTATTTTTAAGTTCTATTTTTTTCATCTTAACATGTTCATTCCACCTTAGCTTGGCATCCAAACACTGGAGATAGTATCATTCCACATTAGCTTCCACCTAAGCTGCTTGTATAAAGCAAGTAAAAAATAAGATAGGATAAACTAAAATTAATTAAAAAATAATTTGAGACAATATAAAATTCCAAAATAAAACTACGTTTAATAATTACTAAAGATCTAATGACATAAAAAACAAAGCCGCTATAGGACAGGTAGTGGCAAGTAAAATACAGTACAAAACTTTTATGAAATGGGGTTATATTGGTCACAATTTTGCAAATAAAAAGAAATACAATAACATTAATTCTACGTTGGGTAATATTTCACCCTTTAATAATCTCAAAACCATACCTAGTAGATGATGTTAGGGATCTCATACAACTTTCTAATGAACTCTACCACAAAGGAAACACTTTTGCGCCTACAAATATGCAATTTTTTTTTTTTTTTTTAATTTTTTTTATGTTTAAACTTAAAATCAAACTTTTTATGGGAACTCCACATCTGGGTGGTTTGTTATTAGGTTTTTTTACCAAAAAATTATTGCTTAATCAATTTCTAATTGGTATTTTTACATTGAAACTATTTTTTAGCAATTAAAAGCAGTTTTTTCTGAACAAATTGCAACTAGATTCATAATATAAACCAAATAAATAAAATTACTTAATACATTAATAATACTATTTCATAAAGCTGTTAGTAGTATTTTAATATATATATATATATATATATTTTGATATATATGTATATTAGAAAAAAAAACGCAAGCAAAAACAAAACAAATTTCTTGGAAAATAAATATTTCAAAAACAACTTTTTTGTATTAAATAACTTAATTTTGCATTCTTTTTAGCTAAAAAATGTTGTATATAAATATCATACTATTAAGTCTTACATAATAAAAGAAAATTTTTAACCAGAAAAAGCAAAACAAAAAAAGGCAAAGGAAATATTTTAACAGACAATTCATTATAATAAGTTGGTATTTCAGATTTGATTCACCCCAAAAAAAAGAAAACAAAAAGAAAATATAAAAAGTATCTCATAACGCCTCCACATTATTCTTTATTTTTGTTTTTTTTTTTTTTTTTGAAAATTTTTATTTTATAATTAATAATAAACTCCCTTGCAAAAAAAACGAAACATAAAGTATCTTTGATAACTTAACATTGATTTGACATAATATCTAACAAGGTTGTATTTAAAATAATAGGTTTTCAAAGGAGGACATTTTTTTAAATGAAAATATAAATTACTGTAGTTATTCTCACAAACTCAGTTTTCAATTTCTTAATTTATATTGTGGCGCTATGAATGTTCGTTCTAAAAATCATCTTTTTATAAAACCTCGTTTTATCAAAATGTATTATTAGAGTATCTTAAAACCAAGATGAGGTTTCTCTAAGTTTTTAAAAGTTTTCGAAAATCAAATTTTTATATTTTTTTCCGGAGTCATGCATAATATATGTAAATTTTATTCTAGAGATTCTGAATGAAAACATATTTTAGAGTTGGATTCCAAATCAAGGTATCACACCATTTTTATAATATTTATAACTGTAAATGAATATGGGAGAGATGTTTTAAATAAAAAAACAAGATTTTAAAAAACCACACTTTGATAAAATACGATTACTTAAAAATCGTACTCAATCTAATTTATATATTTCCCATAACCCCAAGTTTTTCTTCTTATAACTCCCAATTGGAATGGAATTTATTCAGATAATCCGGAACTCAAACGTCACGAAGACCGGAATAGCAGATTTTATAACGGACCAAAAACTGTACTGAAGATTTCATACTTAGGAGAAGAGAACTTTTTAAAAAAAAGTGACATCTTCAATTCTATGAAACATAGAAGATTCGTTTAAGTGCTTTCAATAGCTAGCTGGTAAGGAGTTATTGGCTTTCATAATAATATCTTAACTTTTTGAAAAAATATTGATCACTGTTTTTATAAAATAACTGTAATTTTTGCATTAATGTATCAACTTTATTTAATTTTTTACTAACCTACTTATCAGCCTCAATTTAGGCCTGCCCCTCAGTCAGCCTCAATAATTATATTGAAAAACTGCACAGTAAAAAAGAAGTTATAATTGTATACACTGCCGTATTCAACTTTGTAAGACAGTTCAGCCCCCAAGTTTTAAACATTCATTTAAAACGTTAATTAATTTATAATAAGTCCTTGACTACATACAGAAATTTTAAAAATATACAGAGAAAAGTCAGAACAACGGACAGACAGTGAAGTTAATAAACAAATTTTTTATTTTAAATTTCTGACGCATTCTTAAAAAAAAAAATGAATAAAAAATTTAACAAAACAATTCAAAAAAAACACAAAACAACAACCAAATAAAAAAATTTAAAATAAGCACAGACAAGAAAATTTTTACAAAATTTTTCCGCTTAATTTTCTGAAAAATTATTTTAGCGCCCTCTGATATTTTCCAATTTTCATCCTATGATTTTGAAAATAAAAACCAACCTATAAAATTCTACAACAAAAAAAAATTAAGAAAAAATTTCAAGGTTTTTCCAAATCAATATTGAAAAAAAAAAATAAAATCAAGTTTTTAATATTTTTTTATAATATAGATTTAAAATATAAAATAAAAAAAAAACAAAAATTTAAACATTTATTATCAAATCATTCTATCTCCTTCTGTAATACCCTGTAAAATAAAAAAAAGTATTGGAAAATCAATCTAAGTTCTCAACCTCAAATTTTTTTTTTTTATTTTGTGGGCTAAATTGATGGAAAATCTTAACTTACTACAATATCTATTTGCCAGGATATCTAAGGATATCATAAAAAGAAATTCAGTAACCACTCACCCTATACATTAAAAAAGATGAGTTATGTCAAGTTCTCTTTTAATATTATAAACAAACAAAAACTTAATTTAATAAAATATAGAAAAGAATACATATTTAAAATAATTTTCTTATATAAATAATTATGGGCCATTTAATTATTTTTTTTCCTTTTTTTCTGAAACAAAAAATGGGCAAATTATTAAAAATAAACCTTAACTTCAAAAATTAATACAAAAGCAAACTTTATTTCCCAGTAAATATGCCTTTTTTTCTTGAATTGGGTGACCATTAGCACATAATAGTATACAGCATTTTTGAGGAACAAGCATTTGTATTGTAAAATTTTGTAATATAACTTCTGAGCTGGTGGTTTTCAAATAGGAGTACCAGTACCACATAATAATGTACAGTATTTTCGAGGAACAATCATCTGTAGCGCAAAATTTTGTAGTATAACTTCAGAGCCAATGATTTCCAAGTAGGAGTACCAATAAAGTACAAGTACTAATACTGAAAAAAAATGTTTGAAAAAAAATTAAGTACCAGTAAAATTAAAGGTACTGCTACCCATCTGTATTTTTCTATGTACTTATTACTGATAAATCTATTGATAAATGTTGAGAAAATAACGGTTTCTTAATTCAAAGTCTAAATACTTAAATAAGTACTTAATAAATTCTTTCAATTACTCGGTTTTAATATGTAATATAGGTAAACACTGGTTGATGCTGGGAAGTAATACTTAATTCCGGTGAGTAGTAGTTAATACTGGTGAGTAGTAGTTGATACTGATAAGTACTGCTTGAAACTGGTAAGTACTGATTAATATATAAATTAAATTTAATACTGGTAAATAATAGTTGATGCTGGTAAGTACTCTTTGAAACTGGTAAGTATTGATTGATACTGGTGATTACTGGTTAATACTTTAATTAAATTTAATACTGGTAAATAATGGTTGATGCTGGTAAGTACTGCTTGAAACTGCTAAGTACTGGTTGATACTGGAAAATACTGGTGTATAGCAATACGAAAATACTTCTTTATATTTTGTAAAGTACCAGAACTAGTATTTGAATTTTCCTAAATATTTTTTTCGATTTCAATTAGAAAAAAATGACTTCAAAAATTCAATAAATTGTCTTTAACTAAAAGTAACTATGGTCACCTTAAATTGACGATTACTTCCAATAATATGAACTTAATTTTAAAAATTATATTGATATATCCTTATATAAAAGGCCAATTCAAGATCAAAATGAGAACCCCTAAAATCTAAAATATGTCCCACAAAAAAACATAAAAAAAATAAAAATTGAAGGTTAATCAAATACATAATTTTCATTGTATTTGGGTACCTACTCCTATATATATGCATTTGACCATACAGAATTTTAGCTTTTAAATTTAATAAAATTTGTAGATATTTTATTTTTTTTTAAGTTTTTTTTTGATTTGGTCACCAACAATCCAGCTATGACTGTCAACAAATCATTTCATATAATAGAAATTTAATCTTTCGTTTTTTTATACCCGTATGACTATATAGTCAAAGGGTATAATAAATTTGCCATTACGTTTGTGACGCAGAGAAGGAGGGAGGGTAGATATAGACTCAAGTGTATGGATCGGATCAGAATCGAAAAATAAATCGATTTAGCTATGTATGTCCGTCCGTCTGTCCGTCCGCACGATAACTCAAAAACTAAAGGAGCTAGAATCTTGAAATTTTCGCAAATTCATTTTTTTTCAATAGCGGTCATCGCTATTTAAATCCAGCCATTTTGGTCCATGGGTTCGGGTAGCTGCCATACAACTTCTTTTTTTATATGAGTATTTCTTTGTACCTATTACAGCTGCTTGTCTGAAATTTTGCCAAAAGTAGTTTAGTTTTATGGCCAAAGTTTCTGTAAAATTTGGTTGGTCTCCTGCAGTGGGTTCGTGTAGCTGCCATACAACTTCCTATTTTATATAAGCATTACTCTCCACCTAATGAAGCTGGGTGTCTGAAATTTTGCATAAAATAGTTTAGTGTAATGGCCAAAGTTACTGCAAAATTTAGTTGGTCTACTGCTGAGGGTTCGAGTAGCTGCCATACAACTCCTTCTTTTATATGAGCATTACTCTATACCTATTAAAGCTGGGTGTCTGAAATTTTGCCAAAAATAGTTTAGTGTAATGGCCAAAATTTCTGCAATATTTGGTTGGTCTACTGCAGTGGGTTCGAGTAGCTGCCATACAACTTCTTATTTTATATGAGCATTACTCTACACCTATTAAAGTTGGGTGTTTGAAATTTTGCCAAAAATAGTTTAGTGTATTGGCCAAGGTTACAGCAAAATTTGGTTGGTCTATTGTAGAGGGTTCGAGTAGCTGCCATACAACTCCTTTTTTTATATGAGTATTCCACTAAACTTAATAAAGTATGTTTGAAATTTTGCCAAAAGTAATTAACTGGATGATATAATGTATATGTTACGGTCACACGGGTATCCCAGAGTTAACACAGTCTACTCTACTACACTCTTCCTCGTTTTGTTATTATTTTCTTAAAAGTAGTCTTAAGAGTAAATCTTCAAGTAAAAGTAGGTTTCTGAGTGTTTGTATCGATAAATTGAAATATATAAAATCTCATAAACTCCATGTTTTCTTAAGTTATTTATGAAACTATTTTTGTATATATATAAAATAGTACTTTTATATATTTTAGGTTTCTAATTGATTATATAAGAGTATTGTTTTAGATTGAAATACAATTAGATTTCTGTATTACATAATTGTTGAAATAAATTATGGAAATAATAAAGTATAATAGGATTATTTGTACAATAAAATTCTTTTCTGATGATAAAAATATAAGGAATTCTGTTTTCATTTATCACTTTCATTTATGAGCACAAAGATTATAAATAAAACATGTACGCTTACAAATTATAATTTTAACACATTAGTTCTGAGTTTACTGTACACAAAGTTACAAATTAAACAGAAACATCGCTTAAAAATATCAAAATATCAAAAATTGCATACTTTTAGGTATAAATATATTAAATTCGAAAAATAATAATTAAAAAAAATATGATTATTATTATCGTTTAAGAACATTTTGGATATTTCAAAAAATAAGGTTACACTTCCAAAGTGGTATTTTTTCTGACTTGCTTTAACCACGAGTTTCCCAACGTGAAGTGCATGCTCTACAGGGGAAGAATATGATTGTTTGGGGAGTATGTAATCAAAAAACAAGTCAATCAATTAAAAATTCTATCGGCAGATTTAAAAGAATGATTAACTATTTTCTTATTTATGAGAATGTGGTTTTAGTGCTATGAATAATTTGCTTTGAACATAAAAAAAATAAATATATACTAATCTTTCATTACAATTTTTCTGCACTTGAATTTTAGTACTTCATCATTAGTTTTAAAAATTTACTTAGTGTATTAATTTACTTATTTCTTCAGCTATTTCTTAATAATTTCTTCTTTAAACATATAATTCAAGCCCTTTCAGTGAACAATTGCATATTGCAATATTCAAAATTTTTTATACGTTTCATAGAAGGTGGGCATAGGAATTTTAGAAAGGTTAATGTGGGACTAGAACTAAGACTTTTTAAAAAAAAAAAATCCTTTTCGTCGTAAAAATTAATCAAAAACTAGAATCCTATTGTCTAATGCTTATATTACTAAAAGGTCTAAGATTAAAGCCCCAAAATTATTAAAACCAATTTACACTTGTATTATTCGTGAAATGAATGTATGTTTCAATATTATTGATTTACAATAAAACAAAATAAACAGGAAACTTCACTAAATTAAAAATACCTAACAAAGTTTTTTGTCTTTGATTTTAGCTGTTCTTTAAATATCTTTAACAAATATAATATTTCTAAATAAAGAAATGTTTCAATATGTTTTACATTTATATAACTACATACATACATATTACATATTAATATAAAACACTCTTAAAAGATTTTCCTTCTGAGCTTGTTTTTTTTATCGTAAACAAATTATTGCCTTGTAAGGACATTCTTAAATATTCATAAATATCCGAAAAACATTTTTATATGTACAGTAAACGACAAAAAGTTGTTAGAATTACTTGTCCTTTTTGTACTTGTGATTTCTGAGGAAAGTTGTTTGGTATAGTAGTTTAAGAACAATCTGGCTTCAATTCCAAAATACAATATTTGGATTCAATGATCAAGGATACATTATAAAAATAAATTTTGTTACTAGGATATTGGAAAACTGTTATAACCCAAAATATAACGGTAATGAATAAATATATACTAATATCTGTTAATGCTACCTAAACTGTAAATCTTAAATCTTAGGACAAAAAAATAGTTGTATTAATAATAAAGTATGAAAGCATTTAATATTTTTTACTACATGATACAAACACATATACAAAAATAAAAACACAAAAATTTATTATTCGAAAGGATATCGGATAATAAGGATTTCTTTTTCTCAAAATTTGTTCTCCTTTGTTTTTTATAGTTTTTCTATAATAATAAAAAAGAAAACGGTAAAAAAGGATTCTTACAAAAAAAACAAAAACCTGAACATGAACATGAACATGAACTTATAATAATTTTTATAATGAAATATTTTTTTCTGTTTTCTGATTTTTTTAATAGTCAAAAAATACACACACATGAATAATAAAAAGTCAATTCTATTATAGAGAAATAGTAAAATCTATTCCTTTACGTTTTTTTTTCATTATTTTTTTTTTTTTTTGCTGTATTTGCATCAAACTTTTGTTTTTCCATTTTCTCTTAGGGTCATTACAAAAGAAAAATATCAATTTTTATAAATAAAAATAATAATAGATTCATATATAGGGCTCATATTATCTGGGAGAGAGCTAAATGTATCGTAAAAGTAAAACAATTTTGAAACTGTATAGAAAATTATATCGAAAAATTATAAATGAATTTCTTTTAGAAATTTCATTGTGTGCGGATCAAAGTTTTGGGAAAAAATATTTTATTTTAAGAAAATCTTGAAAGAAATAAAAGGGAATTTCGATTCCCGTATTTTTTTAGGAAAGGATAGTTTTAAGAATACATTATACCTGTCTGCTTTTCGGAATAAATATATTTGTGTAAGCTGAATGCTATTTTACCGTAATTTGTAGAAAACCATATTCTAAGGATGAGTCTTACTGTAAAAATTCAAAATATTTAACTTCATCTTAAACTCATTAATTATAATTAATGATATAATAGCTTATTTAAACATATTAAGACCATTATTTTCTAGCCCTCTGCAAAAGACTTCATATTCAAAATATTTGTTATACATAAAAATACATATACGGGAAATTAAACATTTAGAACTATTATCAAATCTTTGCTAAGATGCCTACTAATCCTTACAAAACCTTTCGTTAGTCAAAACTTGTAATTAATTATTAATAATTTTTTAATCCTTTTCGAAACACTTCAAACTTTAAAATCCGCCTTGTACTTATGTCATATAAATACATATTCTGGAAATGATCAAAGATTTATTAACGTCCCCAAATCACTGCTAAGTAAACTATTCGAACTATACCTATAAAATACCTTCTATTTCAAAAACTCTTAACTTATTCCTCCCAACTCCAGAAACTATTTAGTTTCAAGATTGTTTTTCAATATTTTATCTATCTCCCCAACCAAATTTGAAGACATGGTCAAATTACCAAATAGTACTTTTATATATTTTAAGTTTCTAATTCATTAAATAAAAGTACGATTTTAGATTGAAAGACAAATAGATTTCTTTATTACGAATTGTTGAAAAAAAATTATGAAAATATAAGGAATTCTGTTTTCAGTTATAATTTTCATTTATTGGCACAAACATTTTAAATAAAACATATACGCTATAACATTAATTTTTTTACAGTTTTTTTTAAGGTTATTTTTTTAATTTCCTTGTTTCTTGCATACAAAAAAAAAACCCGTTACAAATTTAACCAAAACATCGCTTAAAAATAATAAAATATAAAAATTACAAAAATTGCATACTTTTAGATATCAAATTTTAAGACATGTTCAAATTACCAGATCAACATTGGAACTACCATTTCTAAGATTGCCCCCAACAAAAACAAAAAGAAAGAACTTTATTCGAATGTTTTAAGATTTTTTTTTTTCCAACTTTTAGTCACTTTTTTTTTTATTTTACAACCCGCAATAAAATAACAGAAAAATTGGCATTTTTATTTAATACATATGTGAAAAAATTTTTTTTATTATCCTTTTTTTTTATTTTTTTTATTTGTCCTTATGAAAATTATCATCATATAATAAAAATAATAATGAAAAATTATTCAGGATTTCTTATATTTATTATCACTCATATAAAATTATGACTTTTAAATGAATTTATCTTTAATTTTACAGTTATTTTTTTTTTTTTTGGAAAATGGAAATGGAAATCTTATAGGTAGAATCCTTAAAGTAATAACTGTAAAAATACAAAATTTTATATAAAATAAAAATTTTTATATTTAAATCTCAAAAATTCTTTAAAAAAAATAATAAAATTTTAAGATTTTTAAAAAATAATATTTAGAATTGTTTAAAAATATATTTAAAAATTTTTATATGGAAAATTTTTCAATTTAAAAATTTTTAAAATGTTATGAAAATTTTTACTCAACTATTTTATAACTATTTTTTTTTTATTTCCATTTGTTCAGAAAAAAAGTATTTTAATTTGCAATTTTAATTTTGAGTCGTTGGTCAAGCACCAAAATTGCCTCTAGATAAAAGGCTATTATTTGTATAAATATTGCGGATTCCTGAATTAGCCTCGTAACAATCCACCAAAAAAACGCAATTGACACTCTAAAAATTTGAATGGGTAATAATACCCTATTTCTAAAAAAATATGAAATAGTTATCAAATATTGAGGAATTATTTCATTATTTTGATGGTTTACTTCACTCTTTATTTGGTGCCTTATTTCATATGACGAAAAAAATATTTTTAAAAAATAATTCATTTTAATATCCCCCGCAAATTAAATTATTGAAGCTAGATTTTGCATCCAAAACCATAATCAAAAGAATAATTTTTGAAATAGATATGGCATTTCAAACAAAATATAATCCAAACTAATTCTGAATCTCGCAAAAACATATATATAAGTATTCTATGAAAGGGGAATAGCCTGATTTTGAATATAATAATATCTCTCCTAGTCAGTCAGAATCTCGCATGAACCTATTTATTAACTTTCTAGAAAAAGCACATTCTCTGATTTTAAATATAACTCTAAAATCATATTTAATCCTATCTAAAATCCAACTGTAAGATACCTCCAATTCGTCTGAATTTGAACTGCATTTAAATGTAATCTATTTAATAATAATGAAAGCGAAGCTAAAGCCAAAGTGAGTATATTGGACCAAAAAAAACGCTATACAAAATAAAACGGCTGGGTGGCACAGTGGATGAGTGCCGACCTTTCATACGAAAGACCCGGGTTCGAATCCTAGTGCAAGTAAAAACTTTTCTGGTTTTCGAGTTTCGACTCGACTCAGTTACCATTCGCCATTGGGTTCAAATTAATGGCATAAATGCATTAATATAACAATATAAACAAATGCAAAATATAAACAAATAATTTAATTAAATAATATAACTCACAGATATAGAATTCCATATAACTCAAACACAAAATATTAAAAACAATATTATAAACAAAAATAGAATTGTAGCTATTGAAAATTTAAGACGTTTCTACTTGTTATAAGGCCTAGTACTATCTCATGTTTAAATTGTATTTGGAATTCAATAAGACCAATTCTAATAACATGAATATAATATGACCCCCTGTTCCAACATGTACCCATGGTATGGACAGGCTTATTAGCCTAACAGTTGAACAGTTAGCGCTTAAAAAAAAAAAAACAAAAATTAGAAGTATGTTATATTGTAGGAAAGCGTGGCCTTTTACTTTACCTTAAAAATGCACTTTGACATATACTACCTAATATAAAGGTATTCAGTTAATAAACCAATTATGTTAATTGTATATCTAATATATTACATCAGATTATTCTTGTTATTATATCTATTAGACATTAAGATACATTTCAAATATTGGATTTTGAATCTTGATTCTGACTTAATACCAAATTAATTGCAATTATTTACCATTTTGTTACTCTTGTTCAAATTCAAATATAAAGTACACACTTAATATAATTATTATTGAAACAATTTTATTGTAGTAAAAATTTCGAAAAAAAATTGCAAATGTCAAAATAGCAAAATTATACAAGATAAAACAAAGATAAATTAACAAATTTTCCATTACATTAAAATAAAATGAAAATCAATTTTTCTGTAACTACACATATACAACAATGTTTACTACCTATACCACTTTACGCCTACATTAGAAAAAAACAAAAAAGAAAATATCTCTATTAAATAATCTTGTTGTTTTTTTATTTTTCTTTTCTATTAAATCCTTGAATTTTCTTTTGGTTTTTTTTTTTTTTTTTGTTTTTCTTATTCTTTTCACTTTTGAAACATATTCACTTTGATTCAAATTAAATTTTTTCTTCAAGATTTTTCTTTAAAAAAACAAAACAAATAACGAAAAACAGAAAATCCTGTGAAAGTTATAAAGGCACGTGGATTCTTTTCAAGGATCATCAAATTAAAATATATTGGTGTTATTATTGAATTATTTACTCAATAAAAATAAAATTTTTTCGTCTTAATTTTTTTTTTTTTTTTTTTTTTTTTGTTTTTTAATTTACATATAATAGGCGAAAATTAGAAAAAAGTAAATTAAAAGAATTTACTTAAGGTTTAAAAAAATAGATAAGTGTAAGTGATTAACATAAAACAAGTTATCAAAAAACTTCAACTTAACACAAGATAGGAAAAATTATTAAATTGAGGAGCGTATCAAAATTTCGGGAATCAAAATCTCGTGCATTAAAATTTCAAAAGCTTTTATAAATCTCGCGTTTCATAAGTTCGAGTGTTAAAGTCTCGTATAATAAAATCTCGCGCAAGCCATTATAGAGTTGGTTCCAGGGTTTTAATAATTTGTTTAGCGGGGGCTAAGAGGCGGCAGCTCGCGCTCTTTTGAAAGTTTTATAGTTGAAATATTAATCTAGGAAATATAATTAGAAGCAATTTTAAAGTTTGTTTCAATATAATTTCTTTAGTAGGGGTTTGAAGATGCCAGCCCCGAGTACTTATATTAAAATGTGTTTTATTGTTTTAATATTTAAATAGGTATGCAAAACATAATTAAAAGCAATTTTCTACTAGGTACTAGGCCTTTTGCAGAATATGTGTATAAATCAATATGCGAGATTTTTAACTAGAAGAGATTTAAGGGTTGAATTCATAGGTGGGATTATATGCCTTTTTCAGAATATGAAACGCTAGATTTAGACACACGAGATTTTAAAACACGAGATTTTGAAAGGCGAGATATTAAGTATATGATTTTTATGTGGAAGGTCTCGGGTTCAACCGCCGGTAATATCATATCTTATAAAAAAATATTGTTAAATTAAATAATAATATCGTAATAATTTATATTGTTATATAAAAAATAAAATTTAATAAAAATATACAAATAACTCTTGTGTAAGATAATAGATGTCGCACAAAATTAACATTTGTGTATTCATAATCTTATACAATAGCTACAGGTGAGAAATCAGCGGCTTAATGAATATAACGATTAAAGAAACTGAAGCCTAGTCTAAATAAACTTGGTGAATGCCCTATACTCCTTAAAGGAGTGGAAAAGGACTTAAAAAAAGCAAAAATTAAACGTTTCCAATCCTTTAATAGACGGGGTTTTGATTCAAGCGGTTTCGTAAAAGCACCGTCAATTTCCATGGAAAAAATATAAGTGAATGAACAAAACCAGATAAAGGCTTGTGTGTGAGTAAATGTGCAGTTTTAATAACCGTGCAGTTTCCCTACCTGTTTACTAATAACCGTGCAGTTTTTCTACCATGCACATTCAGTTCTAATAACGTACAATCGAGTGCCAATAAGTGTACGTTTTTAGTTATTGATAATACTTTTTAAATAATTGTGCATGTTTCAGATACTATACGTCTTAAAACTTGCTATGAAATTGTAATTGAAAGTTTTAATTGTACGTTATTAACTAAAAATTTTAAAGTCTATATAAGTCTTTTTTCTGCTTTAATACTTTTTTTCATTTTTGTATTTTCCTTTCAAAAATATACGCTTTAAATTATTTTAAAAGTATATCGAATGTTTTTCAGTCCATTATTAAATAATTGTATAAATTTTCTGGATGATTAGTTAGGGATTCTCTCTGTTTTTTAATCAATTTTTTTTGGCAAATTATTCTTTTTCACTATATATTTTCCGATTTAATGTATTTTAAATACATTAAATAAAAACTGATGCCTTTTTTATTAAATTAATTTTTTAAATGTGCTCTTTAACTCTTGATACGTACAAATTTTTTAACACTCGCACACGCTATTCCTTTGTTTTGAATAAAACAACAATTTCCATGTAATAAATGAAGCTCTAAATCTCTTAAAAATATATGCGTGCAATCGCCCGAGAAATTTTATATATATAGTACCCACACCACTTAAAGTAATCCTCATGCAATCCTGTAGGACTAACTGCACGTCTTCCGGTTAAGGAATGCGTTTGGAACGGTTTGACCAATTGACGTCAAATTTCGTATACGTCATGCACCTTGAGAATTGAGTTGACACTATTAACAGTTTTTGAATTTGTTAACCCATGTCGGCCCGAAAAAAAATTTTGGGTCTAAATTTTGTCCGATTTTACGAAATACTGCTTTAGCTAAAAAGAAAGACGCAAAAATTTTGTTGAGTTCCATTAACTCATTGAGGCCCAACAGCCTTTTTCAATACTTTACTCTAAATTAGAAATGGGTTTGTTAACCCATATCAGTCCTACATTTGAAAAAAAAATAAACTCTTAATATAGATCCTGATATGGAAAGCACATTAAAATATTAAAGAAATTTAGGAGTCAATTAAGCTCCAAACTTTAGAAATTCATAAAGGAAGATGTTTGTAGATCAATCACTCTTAACCAATTGTTTTCCTTTAATTTGATTTTATATCCTATATACTAGACTACATAATACCTGGGCCCTATTTCATAAAACTATTAGTCTAATACTAATAAAATAATAATTATTAGAGCTAATAAATATGGAGTAATACTTTTTTGTTTCATAAAACTTTTCTGCAACTAATAAAATTTTACTAATAAATTATTACGGCAAATCATAAATTATTAGTATAGACTCGTCACTAATAATTATCATTTGAATGTTCAACTATTTGGTTTATATTAAATGCAAGACTTCTCCTTATTATAAAATAATCTTCAAAATCACTCTCACTATCAGAGCTTAACATGATTTTCAAATTTATACTGAATTATGTTTAAGTTGTAACCAAAATAAAATGTTGTTGATTAATGTAAAGTATGTATAATAATGCGTAATTTTTTTTTAGATTTTATTATTTATTTATTTTGTACAAAATATTTAAGAATATTTACTAAAAAAAAATAAGTTTATGGCATACAATATAAAGCTTAACCTCTATTATATATATATATCATAATATTTAAAAGACTAATAATGAATTTATTAGTCTTTCTAAACTAATAAAAATTTACTAATAATTATTAGTGTATCGACAAATAATTATCAGTCTAATAGTTTTATGAAACAGAAACGCGCTTTGCAGTAATAAAATTCACTAATAATTATTAGTGTAGCACTAATAAAATATTAGCCTTTATGAAACAGAATTTTACTAATAACTAATAAAATATTAGTAAATTCACTAATAATATTAGACTAATAGTTTTATGAAATGGGGCCCTGATATACTATTAATTGGCATATTTTTTAAATCAGTGACACTTAATAAAGTAATTACACAAATTTAGTTAAGTATTAATCCAATTTTAGTTAAATTAAATTATTATCTAACCCAATTTAAAATATTATTTAAATAATAAATTAAATTAATTAGGATTATATGCATCTAATATCATCGTCTAGTTTTGCAAAACACCTACTCCAGCCTATCAATTGTTTTTCAATTTACAAATTTTTTTAATTTAATTAATATACTAATTTCTAATCCTAATACCTGAAAAAATTTACTAATTAGGAATTCTTAATTAATTTACCTTTTCCAATTCAAAAATCTAGTCTCTAATAATATTGTAATTATCAAAATAAATTCAGAATATTTTGATCCAAATCTAATTATTCAAATATGAAAATAAAAAAAACTCTTCTTAAATACATATACTAAATTAAAATCTTAATTATAAATCTACAACAATTTAAATAAAAATTTCATACTTTATATTTGTATGTCTTTCGTTATTCAATATCTTATCAATTTTTCCAAAAAAAACAAATTATCTTCGATTTTGATTTCATCTTGTATGTATGTGTATGTATGTTTATATATTCATTAATTATTAAAGTAAAAATACTCAATGAAATTTTATTTTCTACAGAAATATTTTATATCGTAATTTAATCAATATCTAAATCTCAACATAATAATAATATATGTAATAAAAACCTTGAATTATCTAAATTAATTGTTTTTTTCATTTATATTAATTAAGCTCCTATAAGTATGCTATTTACTGAAATTTCAAGGATATCTCCTGTTATAGATATATACAAGAATTAAAAAATTTTTATACATCAATTGGCCTTGAAAGTTAATTTTAAATACCAATCCTGTTAATTAAAGTAAGCATTTATTTTTATCGTTTTTTGACTATAAAAAAATTGTTTTTTTTTTATATTTTAATATTTTTTTTTTTTTTTTTTTAATTATTTAAATTTAGTATCAATTTTATATATAGTATAAAAATATATCATTGCTTTTTTTTAACATCCAGAATATTCCCAAAATAAGTTTCTATTTTAAATTACATATGAAATTTTTCGTGTAACTAAGTATGATTACACGAATTGAAATAACGCGATTTGAAAAAATTACTAATTTTCCTTTTTACGCGATTGAATTGGAAAAATCGCGATTTAATAAAAAACACAATTTAAACGACTCGATTAAAACATTTTTTTTTAATTACATTTACACATACACATATGGAATTGAGATCCTTTGACTAAGTATCGTGAAATATATACAGAACTTACGAAAAATTAAGCGCAATAATAATATCAATAACTATATATATATATATATATATATGTGTCGCTGTATATTTTGTGACCAAGCCCACTCCAATATTACAGTAGCAACAGCATAAAAATGAAATATCGATTGAGAGTGTTACATTACAGCAGTGTGAGTATGAAAATAAAAAAATTTCGAGTGATACCCTTTGTTGTCTCGGACGGTCAGAGTAAAACTACACAGGCACATTTTTTTAAAAATTTTGAAGAATGTGCTAAATTAATGACAATTTTAATTAACAGTATTGGAATTTAAAATTAACTTTCAAGGCTTATTGATGCACAAAAAAAAATTTATTTTATATAAGGATATATCCTTGAAATTTCAGTAAATAGCATACTTATAGGAGTTTTTTTGTGTTTAAAAAAAAATTACTGTTTTTGAAATAAAAAAAATAATTTTAACTATACTAAATACCTAACATATTGCAAAAAATGATGTTTCATATAGTAACTTTTTTCTGTAGTCCCATCCGTTTCGGAACTACAGTTCCCCATCAACCCAAAAATGTGGCGGAAAAGTTTATATTAAAATTGTTATACATTAAAAGTTGTAAAACATATATGTATTTTCAATTAGGAAACTGTAAATATTGGTTTTATAAACTTTACAACTATAATTATATGTATAGGGTTGTAATACGGTTACACCGTTATACGGAACTAAATTTTTTTTTTTAAATCTTGACTTCTTAATATCAAGTGAAAGGTTTGAGTTAGAAACTTGAAATTTTGAGAGTTTAAACCTTTAAAAATAAGTATGAGTTTATTCCGAAAATTTTTAGTAAGAATTTCTGGATAGGAGCTGAAAAGATACATGAAAGAGGCTTTTCTATTGAAAGTTCAATGGTTTCTTTAATTTCTCTGATAAAAAAGGTCTTCTAATTCTGTAAAATAAATTTTAAATTAACAGAAGAGGATTTCAAGAAAAAAATTCAAAATTTTGTCAAAGGATAATTTTGGAAGAAAGATTGTAATAAAAGGATACCGAAGCACTTTATACTTCATCCGAACTACAAGGTATATGGGACTCTCAAGATAACTAAAAAAAAGCAGTCTAAAAAATTGTTTAAAAATTTTAAAACTGATATTAACTTAATATAATACAAAATTTGATCTATAATTCAATTTTTAACATTTCTAAAACTTAAAATACTTTTCTTTTGTACTAATTTTTCTAGTGGTCTTCATTTCCTATTCAACTTAAAGTTTTTGTGTAAAAAAAAGTATATCCAGACCATGAGCTTATATCATTACTAATGCCTATTTTTTTAAATTATTATTTAAAAAACTATTTTAAGAAAAACATTTTATTAATGAACATAATACACCTCTTAAACCTCTTTCATTTTAAAGTTTTTTTTTATATTCAATCGTATTTTTAAAAAAATTGTACAACTTTTTTAAACAAAATTACAACAACAAAATAATATCCCTTTTTAACTTAAGGACATTTTCTTCTAAAATGGGACCTATTTCAACAAAGGCTGTTTGTTGTGCAATATTAAAAGATTTTTTGAAATTTTACCCGTATATCAATAAACAATTTAATATAAAATAAAAATACTTAGAATACTTGGATAATATTATTAGAATAATACGATGAAAAACTATTTTGACACTTATTAAATATTTTTTATTTAAATCAACTTATAAAATTTCACCTTTTCCTGGAACAAAAAGGATATATAAATATAAGGATACATATATATAAATATAAGTAAATAAATATAAGAGAAAATTTAAATATATTAGACAATTCTGACAAAATGATAAGAAGGATAAGAACCCTTGTTAATAATATTTAAAAAAAAAAAAATAAAATGTCAAAAAAAAATTAAAAAAAATATTTTCAACGAATTTAAACATTGATTTAATATTTTTGTAATAATGATGTTTAATGAATTAAACACAATTGATATTATTCGCTTACCATATGGTAATTTTACCATAAACCTACATTAAAAACAATTAAAAATCAATAATTATAATTTTTTTTTGATTTAAATTGTTTATTTAACTAATTAAATTAGAATTGAAAAAAAAAATTTAAAATTAAAATTAATTAATTAATTATTTGAATATTTTAATTAGTTGTTTTACAAAACCACATTCCACTTAAAAAATTATTAAAGGTAACGATTAACTTTAATTAAAGGCAATTTTGATTCAATAAATATTTTAAATTAAATTTTGTTTTAATATTTTAATATAAAAAATAAACAAATTTTTGAATTCGTTAAATATTCATTTAAATTTTAATAATTAATATATAGGTGAAAAGTTTTTGATGGTTAATCTACAAAGAGATCTGACACTTTTTTGTCTAAAACATAAGTTAGCATAATTGTTGAACTCTAAAATTAAGAAACCTGTCCGCAACTATGGTACATTTTGGAACAAAAGATAAAGGATGTACTAGCCATACAATATTCTCACTATTAGAATTGATATGAATGACCTCACACACAATTACTAGATCTAATTGGATAATTTTAAATATTTGTTAAAAGCTAATAATGTACCTGTGAGTTATATATTAAAATTAAATTATTAGTTTATATTTTGTATTTGGTTATTTTGTATTAGGTAAGGACCTGTGAAATTCAATTATCATTTCAATTATCATTACTTGGTAATCATTACTTTCTAATTACAATTAAAAATTCGGTTTGTTGCGTCTTGTGTGTTAAATACTTGTAATTATTATATTGTTTAGGTATTTAGTTACTTAGACGTAATTAATTATCGAAAATAATTACAAAAGTAATTGAAGTACCAAAAATAATTACAAAAATAATTACAAAAATTTCAAAAATAATTAAAAAAGTAATTAAATTTCAGAAATAGTTGAAAAAGTACTGAAATCCAAATTTAATTACTTTCCAAGAATAATCAAGTAAATACTTAATTATTTTTACTGGTTATTAAATTCTCAAAAGTATCATTACAAAATTTTTCGTAATCTTATTTGGGAAGTAATGATGCCACCAAGTTGGCACACTATTTAAGTACCATGTTTACTTTACAAGTCTGATTAATAATATCTGAATATATTAGTTATCGTAAAGCCAATAATTAAATATTGCTAAATCAAGTGGTAAACTAGGTTCTTACTTTAACTGAGATCTTAATCAACCGAGATGTCATTACTTACAAAATAAAACGTCCTTTTTATAAAAGAAACATCTGATGGTTATACAACCAATTTGGATGTTTTTCTAAAATTATTTTATATAAAATAATTAGTTTAACGTGTCTTTTCCTAGATTTAAGAGCTTAAAACTCAATTATTTAAAATATTAAAGTTTAAACATCATACAAATTATAAATAATTATGTAATCCAATCCAAAATATTTAATTTAAACATAATATTAATATTAATTTTATATATTTTAAAGTAGACAATATACTATTAATATTGTATTATTTCAATAATATAACAATAACATAATATTAATATTACAATTAGCACTTCTATTGTATTTAATTTTGAGAAAAATAAAAAAAATAAATATATTTATTTAAATATTGTGGAAATTGTTCATTCAATTAGTAACAAAACCACTTATCATTGTTTTAATCATTGTAAATTATTTATTTATTATTTACTCTTTTTGTTTAAATTTTTTTGTAAAAACTAAATATGTAAATTATTTTAATACGAAAGAGTTAAAATTTTCAACAATATATCTATAAAATATTCATATAGTTTTTTTTTAAATACATTATCTATTGCTAATTATGTGGTTTTGTTCAAAATTTGCATTGTGTTTTTATCGTGTTGTTAATAATGAAAATTTAATTTGATAAGTTTTAAGGCAGTACTTCCAAATAACCACTTCAGCCAATTATGTATTAACAAAATTTTAGAGGTTTTAACTTGAGGAAATTATACTCTACCATACTATAATCTCATTATATTTTTTTTAAATATTACAAATTACTAATACCAACCGCTGCCATTTTTGTCATCGAATTATTTTTCCTGGAACGTTAATGATTAGTGATGTTGGTGCAATAAGATCCTGTACAGGAATAGAATTTGCATTCTCTTAGTTAATAATCAAAATGTTTAACTAATACGCAATATTTTAGAACAATCGATTACAGAGACCGTTATAAGTTAGGATACTGTTATTAAATTATATCAATACTATTTATTGTATTTATTTAATTATATTATAATTATAATTGTAATTAAAATTCGAACCCCCCATTCCTCGGTTGATAAGCCAAGTACTTAACCACAGCACCACCAAGGTTCCGGCTACTTTTATTAATTATTAATTCTTTAGCTATTGAATTTTTCATCGATTGCATACTTTTAGGATTTCGGATATATCTCAACCTTTTAGTCAACTCTTTAAGGTAATTATTCGGAAGTTTTGCCAATTGTAATAAAATATTTCTGATCAATAAAAAATTTTTCAAACACTGAGGTATTGACCAATATTTTGATGTAAACTAATTACAAATTTTAATTTTATTTATTTATGCTTTTATTTTTTTTTTAATTTACTTTCAGTTGGTCTGCAAAAAATTATTCAGTAAAATATTAATGAAAATGTATTTAAAAAAAACTAACAAATTACTTTTGGAAAATTAAATAAATATTTATTTAAATTTTTCAAAAAAAAAAAAAAATTTAAACTTAGGTGGGTAATTATATATATGATAACAATATGTCAATAATGAATAAATTATAAAATAAAATTTTTTTATTATAAAATAGAAGAGGAATTTTAAAAATTTGTTTTGGTTTCAATTAACAACCAATTCGCTAATGAAAGTGATATAATTCAATACCATTATTTGTAAGTTTTATTAATTATAAATATTTTAAATTTGTTAGATTTAGATTTCAGACTAATGTCAAAGACATTATTGAAATAATAATTATAAAATTTGAAATGTTTTGTAGTCATATATCATCAAAATATAAATCAAATTTTTGAAGAACTGTAATAATTGATAAATTAAAATAATAATTTCAAAATAATCAAAAAACGATATATAGCATTAAGATGACAGAAATATCCCCACAAATTTATCCAATTCAATTCATATACAGAAATTGAATTAAATATTTCCCAATTTTAATTCCCGCAAACTTTCTTCCCTAACCTCTACCTCCACAAAACCCCATCATAAAGCGTTTATAAATATAGGAGTCGTATCAGAGTGTTAAAGTCCAAGACTATCAAAAGAATGCTTTTATTTATATTTGATTTTAGATCAAGAAATAATAGTATTTGCTACTAATTATTTTAATAACATAAGATATATAATTATTAATAAGATATAACTATAATTAATTCACCAAAATTAAATATAATGAAACTTAATAGATACTTTAATTGTTAACTAATTTTACTATAATTAATTAATCGATTTAATTAAATAATCAAGTAAGATAATATCGTTGGGGCCTCGGTGGTGCAATGGGTAAGCATTTGGCTTATTAACCAAGGGGGTCCGGGTTCGATTCCCGGTCAGGTCATACAATATTTAATTAAAAAAAAAAAAAATTATTGAAAAATAATTTTTCTTTACGAATCCCCATGGTGACCAAATATAATATAAATATACAAATATATAATATAAACAAAATAAATAATATAGTAGTTATAAATAAATAGAAAGTATTTAATGAGGGGTGCACAACGGGCCGCAAGGCCTAGGTGTAAGGGAGACTTGCTTTCCCCCCCCCCGTCTAAACAACAACAACAAGATAATATCGTTATTTCATTTGATTTGTTTCAAATTTAATAGAGAATGAAAATAGGATAAATTTACAAAAAATGATGTAGGTGCATAAAATTTAGAGCATCTTCTCAGCCAAATAATATAAAATTCAAACATTTGAGGGAGTCATAGTATACATTGAAAAGATTTGATTTAAATAGTTAATAACCCAATCATTAAATTATTAGTTTAAAAGATTATGACAATCAATCTATTAATGGTAATTTTACAAGTATGAAATTATATTATTATTACTTATTATTAGATATCTCATATACATATATATATATATATATATATATATATATATATATATTTATATAGAAAAAATGTTTATATAAGCTTTTTTGTTTGTATTTAAATTTCAAAATTAATAGCAAAATAAAAAAACCATTTAAATATAAATATTATTTGAACTTAAATTAATTCCTACCCCTAAAAATATGCAAATAAAATTTTTTCATACCAAGTAAAATCTAAATTATTTATGAATCAGTGGAATACTTTTTAAATGCGATTTTTTATTATTTTTTTTTTTTTATAATTTTTATTATTTGTAACACTTGCTTTTTGCTTTTGTTATTTTCTTTTACTATTTCGTAATTTGTAAAGAGCTTGCTCTTGAAACGTAAGCTATAAAAAATTATTATACAAAGAAAAAAAACTTTTTTTTTATTTATTCTATTCACCATTAGAAAAAAAGACCCAAGTTAAAAAAAAAAAAATCACCAAAGACAAGTGCATGCTTTAAAAATGCAATGTTGCTTGTTTAAAGCAAACAGAGTAGAAAAAAAAACCAGAGGAGGAAAAAAAACTTTGATCATTTTTTACTATGAGTTTGTTTAATTTTAGAAGTACCAAAACCATTAAAGATTTCTTGAAGCTTGAAGTGTAAACAGTTAGAAAATACAAAAAAAAAAAAACAAAAAACCATTTTTCTTTTACAAGAATTCCATTTAAGAAAAAAATCAAATATTGTAATTGTTTTAAAAGTGTTAAAGAACATATACATATGTTTATATAGGAATCATTTTAAGTGAAGAGCAAAAATGAAAGCAAACAATTTAATAAAAGGATTAAATATTATATAAAAAACAGAAAACAAATATATAATAAATTTTTTTTTAGATTTTAATTTAAATATTATCTGGTTTGGTTTTTTTTTTCTTTTCTTTAAAAGGTTTATGCAAATTATAAAACATAGCATAACATCAGGCGGCTATCATTTACAATTGTCAATATAGAATGATCCAACATCAAGGAATGATTTATAGCATTGAAAAAAATTGATTTTAATAAAAACAATTTTCCAATAAGAATAGATTTTCATTTTAGATAATTTTGAATAGATGTTTTTTTTCTTTTTTGTATTAAAAATTAAATTTACTTATGGAAAACTTAAAATAATTTAAATTAAATTTAATTTAAATTTTATTTTAAAATAACCTTTTTCAGAATTTTTTATTTTTTACATTTCATATAGTAAAACATTTTCCAATTTAAATAAATAAATTTAATAGAAAAAAACTTCAATTTATAAATAAATTATTCAAAAAGTATAAATAAAATTTCTTATGGAAATTTTTTGCACTAATACATTTATTAAGAAAAAATACAGAAAAAACATTCAAATAAACATTTAGGAAAATGTATATAACAAGATTTTCATTTTGAATTAAATCAATTTTATTTTTCTTTAAAATATTCAATTGTGGATTAAATAGGAATTCGCTTGATAGAAGATATGATAGAAATTATATGAAAATTCAATTCCAATAAACTCAAAAATGAATTATACTACAAATGTAACCTTTATACTTATTATAACATTAAAACTTCATATTTAAATTAAATATTTAGTAGAAATAGATTATAACTAGAGGTTTTCAACTAATTTTATTTTTTAAGTTCGAATATGAGAACTTTTCTTGAACTTTTTTCCGCTAGATAACATCTCGCTAATATTTCAAATATTTTTAATGAAAAATTTAGAATTTCAAAACTTTTATTAGAATTTCTTGAAATAAAACATAATTCAATTCAATAGGTGACTACATGTCAACTTTAATATTTAAATATTGTTTTTGTTATATTGTGGGTTCAAGAATTCTTAAATCTTATTCTTTTAGATTTGTTACCAATTTTTAATAAACCAAACATAGTACGAAAATAATTATTGAATTAAATTTATTACAGAAATAAAGAGCTACAACTTTGCATTAGAAAGTTTTTTAATTCAACGAACTTTAGAATTCACTTACTTAGTTAAATTTAAAATAAAAATTGCTGGAGTATATTAATTGTTATATTACTTTGTTAAAATTCTCAAAATAATTCCATATTTGGCTTACTAACCGGGAAGTTGTGGGTTCGATTCCTGTACGGGTCATGAATTTTTTGAATTGAAATAAATTATTGAAAAAATTATTTTTCTGTACAAATCCCCATGGTATATAATACAAACAAAACAAAATAATTAATATTTTGGTTATTAATAAATAGAAGGTATTTAATTTAAGAAGTCCAAATGCCAAATAGGCAAAGGACTATAATAATATCATCCAATATTTACTATTGTCCTGGTACTAATTATAATCAAATAAATTCCATATTACGCTTTTCCTGTAATAGCGGTTTGTTCTATGGTGAACACAGAACTTTTTCTAATATTCTCACTATGTCAGTTTTAGTGCTCGAATACTGAGACCATTATGGGCTTGCAGTTAATTTTGGTTCTCACACTTCATTTAAATAATTGGAAAAAAAATTGCATACTTTTAGGCAACCGACCTAATTATTATTCAAAGATATCTTATAATTTTATTTTTACAGTTATTTTTAATTATTTAAGAAAAATTTTTTCATAATTTTTATTTAATTACTTGTAATTGAAGGTAATTTTTATGACGTTATACACAAAAAAAAAATTTCTATTTAATTTTTGTTTTAACTTTATTTTTAGTTGAGAAAATTTTTAGGAAGTTTGACATCACCTGTCATATTGAAATTTTGTTTCTTTTTGTTTAATTGGAATTTTGTTTTTTAATTTTTTATTAAAAAAACAAAACAAAACCCTGAAATAATTACAAAAACTTTTTTACCAAAAACAAAATTGCTTTTTAATTAATTATCCCTTAAGTAAATGCAAGAAAAATTTTTTAATTCTAATGAGAAAAAATAAAAAGCCAAAAACAATGACAAAATAAAGAAGAGAAATCACTCTTCATAATAAATGAAAAATATGCTAACAACCTTTATTAAGTGGCATATGACTAAGCAAAAAATAAAACAAAATTTATCTTTATCTTATGAAAGTAACCGACTCAAAGTTTATTAAAGAAAATTTGGAGAATAAATGGAAAACCCCTTCAAAATTGATGGTATATTTCAAAAAAAGGACATAAAATTTCTTAAATATTTCTAATTATAAATTAATTATTATCTAATGTCTAAATCAACTATTATATACTCTTTTTTCAAAGGAAATTTGTCTATTTTCAAATAAATTTGGTCTTTTTTTGAAATATAAATGGTCATCAATTTTAAATTGAATTGGCATTTTTTTAGTCAGTTCCGTTTCTTGGAATTTGGTTTCTATTTTTGAAAAAAAGTACTAACTGATTTTATAGAACAACCTAAAGACAACAAGAAAAAGTAAGAAAGCTCAACTCTTGCTTCCGCTTCGCGCTTCCTTGTGGTCACGGCAGTGGTAGCATAATGGCACGGTTTACATGTCACATATCATGCCACATATACCAATCAAATAGCTCTCAAAAATCTAGGTGCTATTTTTCGTACTTACTTTTCTCCCCTTTCTTAGCTTCTACTGCTAGAACCTTGTCCCCAAGTTTTTTCAAGTATGTTAATTTGACTCCTGTGCCACCAAATACTGGGAGATTTAAAAAAAAAGTAGTGAAAAAGGACCAAGTTCAGATGAAAAGAGTATATTTAGTAACTACTGGATTATTTTTATTTTGCATAAATAAACGCAAAGTTAATTTTTAATTTAAAATTCTTACTACAGGCAAAAATTGTGATGTGTCATTGTCACATTTTTTTGTTTTATTTTTGTTTTCACTTTATTTTATCATAATACCACTCTTCCAATCACTTGTTTTCCATGCAGATAAATACGTCATAAAACTTAAAGAAAACAGAAGAAAACAATTAAAAAAAATAAAATAAAAACAATATGTTCATGATTTTCAAATTATTCTCATAAATCGTAAATGAGGTTAAGTACAAAATTATTATATAAGAATAATACGAGAAAAAAAAAGAAAACAAAAACAAAAGAAAAAAGCATATAAGAAAATGATGAAAAAATTTCTTTAAAAACTTCATGACGCACATCCTTTCACCCACCTGAATTTTTGTTTTCTGGTTTTTCATTAAAAAACAAAACAACAAAATATTAAAAAGACAATTTTCTTTTTTTGTTTTTTTTTTTGTTTTCTCAAAAATTAATAAAATGAAGGACCTTATTATAGACATTAAACGACAGTTTTGTTTTTTTATAATGAGTGCATCTTTTATTTTATATTTATTACAAAGTTAAGTTGTTTTTTGGTTTAATTTTTTTTAAAATTCGGTCGGGAACTGTCCCTTTTGCCAAAATTGTCAATTTTGCCTTTTTTTGACGGTCTTTATGCAGGCCGGATATTAAGTTTGTAAAAACTTTTAGATTTGAGGCTTCTTTTGCTCAAAGAATTTCAGTTATTTATTTAAAATTTTGAAAATTTGCAGCTGTGGACAAAGAAGGTAGGTAGGTATGGTGATCTTCACGATTCTGCATGAAGACCCCTATTAGCACTAGATTGGACTATTTTGTTGCACTTATGTAAACTGGTTATCATTTGTGATATAAATCTGATTGGATATAAATCCAGCCCCTAGAATTCAGATACGAAATCAGTTTTATAATTTTGTGTTTAGAATGCTCGCCAAGATTTTAGAAGAATGGTTGACCAAGTGAGAAAAATGTGGCTCTGACTATGGCCAGACAAAAAGAGTGCTCCATATTTTCATTTTCGTTTACTTCTTTACAGCTCTTGAAGGTGTTGTAAGGTTAGCCCAATTTGTGTGCTTGGGTGCCTACAAGCAAAAGTTCCGTGATAGTTACCACTAACCTGGCGATATCCATATATGATTTGGAAATTAATTCATTTCAATTTCAGCTGCTTTGCCCGCTTTGGAAATAAACAAACTGTTTAAGGGGTTGTTTTAGATTCTACATTTTCTCAAACAAATTTTGAGATTCTCAAAGTAAGATTTTGGAAAGTTAGTTTAGAAAGCAAGATTTTCGAAACATCAAGTAGCGCCTGTTGTAGTTAATAAGTTATTGAAAAATAATTTATCCAAGTTCATTATATATTAGAGAAAGTTCCCTATAAACCATCTTCACTAACTATTACCAATGAAATCTAAACCATTTGCTGCAAGAATTTTTCTCATTTTCCGACAAATTTTCCTTTCTAAAAAATTCACTTAAAAAACATGAAATTATTATTGACAATTTCTCTGCACAATTTTCATTTATCACCTGTCTCGTACAAATTCAATTACGTTCATTTAAAATTCGCATGTAAATTGAAAAAAAAAATAAAAAGAAAAAAAAAACAAATATTACAAATAGTTGGTATCATTTTTTTGAAATTCTTGTGTTTTTCTTATTAACCAACATTCAGATAATCACTTATTTGTGATTACACACACACACATATCTCTAAACATGTTTAACGAATTTGTACAGTGAACACTATATACAATATAAAAAGGTAATTACGAAACAGTAAAGGTATTTTTAGGATTGGCTTTTACTTTTTCTAAGGACATTAGAAAAAACTTGGGAGAAAAATCAAAAAAAGAGAATAAAGAAAAGAGAAAAGGTAAAAAGTAAAAAAAATAACAAAAACAAATAAAATGGAATTGTGTAGGTGTGGTTGAATTTACAAAACATTATCATTATTAAATAGTATGAAAAAAAAAAAAAACAAAAACAAATAAAAACTTTGTACATACTAGGTAAATAAATTACAATTATGCGTATTGTTCTTCTTCTTTATTTCATTTTTTGTTTGTATTTGTTTAATTCTGAAGTTTATTAAAAATTTATGAAAAATAATAAAAAAAAAAACAAAAAAATAACAATAAAAAAAAGAGACAAAAATATTAAAATTAAGATATGGCATCATTGACCAAAATCTATAAAACTAAAACAAAATACAAAACACTCCTTTAAATGATTATGAGCTAGAAACTATTTACTATTTGAATAGTATGAACATTTAAATGTATTTATATGTATATATTTACATATGTATATATATATCAACTTTTTTTAATTTTAAAATTCCTAGATATAAAATACTTATTTAACCTGTTGAAAAACTCTTAGTTGTATATGATTGTAAAATCCATAAAGAAGGAAGGAGTTTTATTTAAAGTTTCCAATTTCCACCTTATTTGTTAGTGCTTCTTTTAATTCATTCCAGGACATTTCACCTCTGCTTAATTCTTCCAATTTCATTCTTTAAAATTTTGTTGTGGATATTCCTACCCAACCAACTTAAAGTTCCCAGTTTAGTATCATTTTTCTGAGGCATCAACTGCTATTCCATCCAATTGATTCACTAAAGATTTTTCATTTTTTAAGCCTATATTCCGTGTTTAAATTCTATTTAAATAGTCGACATATTATTTTTTCATGTGTCTTCATGGAAACTTGTGATCTTTCTTAATATCTATCAACGGTTTAGTTTTTACAAGGGGTGGTACATCCTGTTAGGGTAAATTGTTTGTCGTCTAACTAGATTGAATACGAAATTTAGGAAAGAGTCATCAACAAAGGATAAATATTTGTTGTTTAACCAATTGATTAGGTTTTCAATGCTTCAAGTATCTTTTAAAATATCATTTAGTATGTTGGCAATTTTTGCAACAAGGTGGGGTCATAATTTGTTCAACACACGCTCAACTTACATTCATTGTAAGTGTGTCACTATTATTTCCAACGTGTAATTCAGTTTTTGGTAATGATAATTTGCCTAATAAATTAATTAGATTGTGTTCATACGTGTGTTTCTTTTAAGTGGAAGATCATGGGTTCAAATAATATCAAATAAAACAAATATCGTAAAATTGTATAATTATGTCGTAATAGTTTATATCGTAATAAAAAATAAGGTTATATAAAAATGTATATGACTCTTGTATAAAATAATAGATGGCGCACAACATTTAGCACTTATGTATTCATAATTTTGTGCATTAACTGCAGCCGAGTGATCAACAGTTTTAATAAATATAACGATTAAAGAAACTGAAGCCTAATTTAAAGGACTTGGTAAATACCCTATACTTCTTAAACGGGTGGAAAAGGAATAAAATAAAAATTATATTTTTTTTTAAGACTTAGAATATAATTTTGAATTTGAAGACGTCAACTACATCTCATTTATATCTCACTAAACTAACTTTACTAATTCATTCATTTTTTTGATAATAATTATTGTTATATTAAATAAAACTGACAGATTTTTTTATTCAATTAAAGTCATTTTAATGTACAACTGTTTTAATTATGTTAACTATTATTTAAAAATTTATTTATAAATTTTCCAATGAATGAATAATATATAAAAAAAAATTGTAATTTACTTAAATATATATATATTAAAATAATACAATATGAATGATAATAAAAAGTTATTATTAAATTATTAATTAATGATCATAGATTCATATTTTTTTTTTAAATTATTTGAAATAAACTATTAATTCGATTAATATAAAATTCATAACATAAATAAAGTAAAAATAATTATGAATCAAAAAAAAAATTAATTTCATATTAAATATAATTAATTTAATTATATTATATTATTTTAAAATAGACTGTTATCATTAATCATCATTAAAATTATAATTGAATAATTTTTAAAATTTTATTAATTATTTTTTTTTAATTCAAAAAAAAAAATAAATTAAAAAAAAATGGGATTTTATAAATTTAATACAATGTATTAATTATTAATTAAAAAAACTTTCAATTAAATATATTTTAATTTTATATTGAAAAATAAATTGGAAAAATCTACTCGTATAAGTTAAAGTTTCTTTTCAAAAATAAATAATTTTAAATTATTATCAAAACTTATTTTAAATTTAATTTTATCGGACAAAATAAACAAAATGTAAACGTTGGTGATGGAAATCACTGATTTGGGACAAGCGATGCTAAGTCCTTAGAGCTCTACGGAAACAAAAGTTTCTTCTACCAAATGTTTACACGGGAGTGCAACGCTACAGAAAATTCACTCTACGAAAACTTGTTGTTGTTTGACGAACTTGCTTGACCACCTTGCTTGACAAATTAGCTTGACCAACTTGCTTGACAAATTGCTTGCTTGAAGGTCTTTCAATCAAGTCTTGTCTTTCAATCAAGTTTTGTCTTGAAAGACATGCTTGACAACTTATCATGTCAAAACTTGATTGAAAGACAAGACTTAATTGAAGGACAAGACTTGAAAGCAAGTCCTTCAATCAAGTCTTGTCTTTCAATCAAGTCTTTTAATCAAGTTTTGTCGTTCAATCAAGTCTTTCATCAAGACAAGACTTGATTGAAAGACTTGATGAAAGCTTGATTGAACGACAAAACTTGATTAAAAGACTTGATTGATAGACAAGACTTGATTGAAGAACTTGCTTGAAGGTCTTTCAATCAAGTCTTTCAATCAAGTCTTGTTCTTCGGACATGCCGATGGACTCGCTTGAAGGACTTTCTTGAAGGACATGCTTGAAGGACATGCATGAAAAACATGTTTGACAGACATGTATGAACAGACATGTATGACAGACATGTATGACAGACATGTATGAAAGACATGTATGAAAGACATGTATGAAGGACATGTATGAAAGAAAGGTATGAAAGACATGTGTGAAAGACATGTATGAACGACATGTATGACAGACATGTATGACAGACATGTATGAAACACATGCTTGAAGGACTTGCTTGACGGACTTGCTTGACGGACTTGCTTGACAAACTTGCTTGACAAACTTGCTTGACATGCTTGCTTGACATGCTTGACAAGCTTGCTTGACACATTTGCTTGACAAATTAGCTTGACACATTTGCTTGACAAATTAGCTTGACCAACTTGCTTGACAAATTGCTTGCTTGAAGGTCTTTCAATCAAGTCTTTTAATCAAGTTTTGTCGTTCAATCAAAACAAGACTTAATTGAAAGACAGGACTTGATTGAAAGGCAAGACTTGATTGAAGACTTGATTGAAAGACTAGATTGAAATACCTTGAAGCAAGTCCTTCATCAAGTCTTTTAATCAAGTTTTATCGTTCAATCAAGCTTTCATCAAGTCTTTCATTCAAGTCTTGTCTTTCAATCAAGTCTTGTCTCTCAATCAAGTCTTTTAATCAAGTTTTGTCGTTCAATCAAGTTTTCATCAAGTCTTTCAATCCAGTCTAGTCTTTCAATCAAGTCTTGCTTTTCAATCAAGTCTTGTCCTTCCGGCTTGCTTGAAGGACTTGCTTGAAGGACTTGCTTGAAGGACTTGCTTGAAAGACATGCTTGAAGGACTTGTTTGAAGGATATGCTTGAAGGGCATGCTTGATGGACATTCTTGAGGGACATGCTTGAGGGACTTGTTGGACATGCTTGAAGGACTTGTTTGAAGGACATGCTTGAAGTTTGTTTGTTTTTCTTTATATAATTTCTGTCTTTTTTTTTTTATAAATTATCCCCCCCCTCATTCTCTAATTTTTTAGGTTCTAGAAATTAAATTGTGAATTCCACAAAAATTTGGAATTTTACTTTTTTTAGTTTTTGTAAACATACGGACGGACAGAGTGAAGCACATAAATAGGCACATTTTTACAAAATTTTTTGAAAATGTGCTAAAAATTGAAATAAAGCCATTTTGATTTTATTTCAAATTGCTTATTTATTTAATGTGCAAACAATTGAATTATTTTTCAGAAATTTTGTGAAATTACATTTGTTATTGGTTGTATTCAAAAGCAGGGTTGTACGCTTTTTTCAGAATATTTGTGTACATGTGTACGTGCGATTCTGAATTAGGATGAGTTAAGAGTTGGATTCAAAATCAGGGTATTCCCCTTTTACAGAACATTTATATATTTATATATATTTATATAGACTTGGATTCAAAATCAGGATTGCCGATTTCCTAGAATATTTATATTTATATATGTGGAATTTTGAATTAAGAAAGATTTTAGAGTTGGATTCAAAATCAGGGAATTCCCTTTTGCCAAAATATTTATGTACTAAAAAATCCTTCTTGTTTCAGGATCTGGTATATTCAAATAATTATAATCTGAATTTTTATATGTATATACATAAATATTCTGGAAAGAACTACTATACTAATTTTGATTTATCTGATGAAAAATTTGTAAAAATGAAATAAAGCCGAAAATTAAGAAATTATGATTTTGGTTTTATTTCAAATGTGATATTGAAATAAAGCCAAAAAAGTGTAATTTGGCTTTTTTTCATTCGGGTACATGCAATAAATTATAAGCATAAATACAAAATAAAAACAAATTATTTAATTGAATAATATAACTCGCAGACACAAATACCTTATCAATATATAAAATATAAAATTATTACTTAAAATTTATAATAAATTCATAGAATTCTATGTATTGAAAATGGAAAGACTATTTAGACGAATTATAGATAGGCATATTAAAGGTAATATATAGGCATATTAAAGGTAATATATAGGCATATTGCAGGCACAGAATAATATATAGCAGAAAATAATTCCTTTACAAAAATTCAGGGAAAGATACTCCAAATTTAATTGTCGATTAACGAAAATAATTAAATCTAAAGAGATATTGAAGAAAAATACTAATATTATTTTTTTACATACTTTTCCACCATTTCCAAATTTAATTTCAAGCCACCCTTCGCCCTCCAATTATTTTACCATTTTTTTCAAAATCTAAATGCCAATTGTCAGTTTAAACCTTAAATTGAATTGTCAAAATTACATAGGCTCAAATATAAACTCAAATGAGAATAGTGTGAATTTCAAAAATTAAATTATACTCATTCTCTCATTTGTTTGACAAATAGGTTTCTCAAATTTCATTTGTCATTGGTTTGAAAAAATACAATACCCATTCTGTCAAATGTTGTTTTGAAAGATTTTATAACTCAAAAAATATGAATTTTTATTATTATTGAATTTAATTTTGATTCGATCAGATGTAAATCTAATGGTGAATTCACATAGTTTAAAATCTTCTAACTTAAAAATTTTTAAATTTAAATAATAATGCTCATAGTAATTATGAGCTATTATTATTGCAGTAATAATAATAATTAAAGGGTATTTATATCTAAAAAAATTTACTCATGTCCTTACAATTATAACTTTTATAGATTTTTAAAGAATCTTCCATTTAATACTTAAAAAATAAACATTTTAAGAACTTTAATGAATGGTATTTAAAAGAAATGACAGAAACAACATATTAAAAAACTTAAAAATGTTAAACTTAAAAAAGAAAATTATACAAAAATATTAAAAAATATTAAATTCTTTTTTTTTTAATCCTGCATTTATTCATAACTAAGACATAATATGTATGTTACTCGAATCATCATAATTATTTTTTATTACTTAACTCATTAAGCTCAGTTTATATATGTATATATATATATATTGTAGAACATCACCCGAACATCGTTATTATTTAGGTTAACCATCATTTTGTGGTTAAAAAAAAAACACCCAAATCATTTTAAATATCATATCATTTACCAAATATCTTCTTTCCTATTTACTTGTATTTTATCTCATTCCAGTATTCCACATCATTTCACTTGATGTCGTGTGTTGTGTATATTATCGAATTTTTGGATATTTTTACATTTAAAGTAAAATGGACTCCTTATATAGGATTCTGTTTTATAATATTGAAATTAGAACAGCAACTAAGTAATTTATAGAAACAGAATTTAAAAAAAAAAAAAACACAGAAAAATCTGTAGCTTTTTTGGCACAGGAAAATATTAAAACTGTACACATATATTAATAATCCATCCAATATATATATAGTCTTTTCACATAAACTTGGTCCTTTTTTAACATGAAATTTGTCTATTTTCAAACCAATTTGGCTTTTTTTCAAATTATATTGATCTTATATTTTCAAATGAAATTGGCCTTCAGGATCCAACAGTCGGAACAACATATTTGAAAAATACTCACTGATTTAAGACTGGAGCCTATGTTAGCAAGAAAAACTAAAAAAGTTCAACTTTAAAGACCTCCCTAAGAATAGCTCCCAAAAATTAACGTATCGTTTTTTGGACTCCGCTTAATTTTTTTTTCTTTTTAGTGTCTGTTACAGAAGAGGAGACTAAGTTTTTTAAATTATGTCAGTTTGTCGTCTCAAGGTACGAGTACTGTTTTAAAAAAATAGGGCCAAATTGATTTGAAAAAACACCAGTTTCATGTTAGGATTTGCGATCAATTTAATTTGAAAAAAGATCATATTCATTTAAAATCAAAGAAATTCCATATAAAAACAGACCAAGTTCACGTGAAAGGCGTAAATAGAGCTATTCTTACATGCATTAAAAATATGTAAAATCCCCCCCTTATACAAAAACAAAACAATAAGTGATTGTTTTGATAATAAACCATGTATGGTATTTTTTCTCCAACATATTGTTATTCTTCGTAAAATTTTTTTGTCATTTTGCCATTTAATTAAGCACATACATACACACATACATACTTTTAAAAGCGTTATGGCAGAGTGTTATACTCGAATTTAGCGAATGAATGAATAAATGAATGAATGAATGAATGAATTTAAAAAAAGAAATTATTGTAGTTATTTTAACGACTGATAAAATTAGGTTAGGTGGCACATAAAAGATTTAAATATTAAAATGTATATGCTTATAATGAATAAAAGATAAATTTTAAAAATGAAATTACAACAAAAATAGGAGCAATTTAGAGGAACAATTTAGAGGAACATTTTAGATAACAAAAACGGAAGGACGAACAATGATAAGATAAGTAAAAGATGAATAAAATATAACATTAATACAAAGTCATTAGAAACTTTCAAATATTTATAAATAGAAAATTTAAAATATAAATTTAGTACATCAGCTGCAAGATTTAATCAATAAATATTATTTGGAATTCTTTAAAAGATTTTTTAATATTGTTAGTAGTGTATTATATACTTAATAGGGTTATTGGTCGAAATTATAAAATTAATACTAAATATGTAATTTGTATATGAAGGAAGTTTAGTATATATATTCAATATACAATTTAAATTCGTTTTATGGTCTAATAGCAGTGGCGGGTCTTTCTAATGAACAAGGTTTTATGCTCTTAAAATGTTTTTTTTTTAATTTTTTCCAAGAAAATGGAGATGATCTATTATAATTTGCATTTTTATAGTATACTTTTAAAATTAATATACAATTATATAATAATAATAGAATTAAAAACTTCTTTTAACTTTCTTAACGAAATAAAACTGTTACGTTATGCGTGCTGAAGAGTTTTAACAATAGGGCACACTCAATTCTAGTAAAGTCCTTTATCGCAGTACCCCAGAGCAAAATGGAAAATTATCATAAGTTTTTTTTTAATTTTCAATTATCCATATTTAGACTTTAAATTATTCGCCACTGTCAAATAAGTTAGTATTCCTACCAAGTGTACAAAATTGATAAATTAAAGTGAAAAAAAAGTAGCAAAGAGTTCCCGCTATTTGTTTTCAATAGCCTTTTAATTTTATAATGCAGTTTATATAAAATATTGAAATACACCCAGGTTTATTCAAGCATTCTAATAAACAATTTCAAAAATTTTCTAACCTTTTAAAGAAATTTTAATAATATTGAAGTAATATTAAGTATTTAGATTTTTAATTAAAGATATTTACTCTTAACTTGCACCGCATCCGAAAGGGACAAGCGGGATAAACTCTCTCCTTTCACTTTGTATGAGGTTGTGTATATATGAGACTGTATAATAAAATAAACTAAAAAAATTAACTTTCCTTCATGAAATTTCTTTCCATCTATAAAATTCAATATTTTCCAACATTATTTTCTAAATTAACAACTTTTTGTATATATATATATATATACAAAAAACAAAAAATCCAAAGTGAAAGGTTATTTCTTGTCTTATTTTATAAAATATTTTCTTTTGTTTTATTTATTTTATTTCTTAAACTTCATTAGGCATCCAAAAATATAATGAAAAAAAATATAAAATAAAAAACTTGTATTTTTCTTTAAAACACAAAAGAAAAATATACTTCCTGCCATTATCAAAATTAAATCCCCCCCATATATATTTACAAAAAACACATATAAGTATATATAAGAACTATAAGATCTATATATATAATATATTATATATAATATATTCTTTAATTTTTATAGAAAATATAATTTAAAAAAAAACCACCCTTTAATCTTCTAAGGGTGAATTTCAAAAATTTAGAAAAAAAAAAAGAAATACGAAAAAATAACAAAAAAAATACAAAATACAGAATACTCATGTTTTTTCAACCTCCTATAATTATTTGGGTTACTCCTGTTTTTTAGTCCTGAAATTTTTTGTTTTTTTTTTGCCTTTTTTTCAACATCAGTTAGGCGAATTTCTTTAATATATATACATATAATTATAAATAATACAACAACAAATAAAAATAAAAACAAAATTATAAAAATAAAAAACTTAAGAAACATGAAAAATATTTTTCATTAAATATTATATTATTTGCATACCTTTAGGATGTTGATAATTAAATCCCCTTGAAAGCTAATATAAGAATAACTTTCTTTAAAAGTAATGTATATTTTCATATAAGTATTTATATGTATATGTACTTGTGTTTTATAATAGTACTAGTTTGTACGATTGTATTTTTACAATTATTGTTATTATTATAACTTATAATATATATATATATATACATGAAGAAAATTTCAATATTTTCATTTTTTTTATTTTGTTGTTTAATTAAGAAATTAGTTTTTTTTTTATTTTAAATAAAAAATAAATTAAATTTTTTTTATTTGAATTTTTGGAAAATTTTTAAGAAACAGGACTTGGAAGGATTTTGTACTCAAAAAAACTTTTATTACAATATAAGAAAATTAGTAATCTAATATGCAGTTGGGTTTTAAATTTCATATCTAATGTTATCGTTATACTTTTGGCAAAATTTCTATAATGACTTGTTATTCCAGAAAAAGCATTTGCTATTCAATTCCTTCCGTTCTTTTCATCTTAATTACCCAGTCATTAAAATTCAACAGTTTTTAGATCCTTATTCCGCTGTTGTGATTTCGTGGAAGGATAGTTTAAGTGAGGAACATTCTATTTTTGCAAGAAAATTTGAACGGACAATTTATGTTGACTTTGAATATATCGAATCCCAATTTTTGAAACCAACTCTAAAATCTTTCCATATTAACAATCACACACACACACATATTTATATATAAAAGGAAAAAGGGAATACCCCAATTTTTAAACCAAATTACTACATAAAATTAAAGAATCGGCCTTTTCATTAATAATTTGAGAGTCGACGTTTTGAGAATCGACATTTTAAGAATCGACATTTTAAGAATCGACATTTGAAAGTCGACATTAGCTTCATATCCCGGAGAGTTTGTTTCGAATATTAAAGTATTATGTAGCACTAAAAGATTAAATAATTCATAAGACCTATTGGTCTCATACCAGAAACACATTTTGATCCTATATAATTATAGTATATAAGAGAATATCTTGAAAAACTTATTTTAAAAATTATTTTAAGAAAACTTAAAATTTACTTCTAGTTATGAACAAGAGATTTATTATCAAATATCTTCTTGTTTTTTTTTTTTTTGTTTTTTTGTTAAATAAAAAAAAATCCTTCATCACTATCATAAAATGGTAACCCTTTGTAATCAACAGATTGTTTAATAAACCAACATAAGTATTATATGAAAAATGAAAAAAGGATATAAAAAGAAAATATTTATAATCCAGTAGGATTCTGTATGTTATATCCTTCGGGATGTAGGTGTTTTTTTTTTTTTTTTCATATATTAAAACTATTTTTATATGTGTATATAGAAGTATTTATTAAGGATTATATTTAAAATAAAACCCTTAATCATTATCAACATCAATCATTTTTTTTTTTGTTGCTTTTTGCAAGGGTTCATTATATATATACACATGTGTGAGTTTGTTTTTTCTTTAAAAGGTGTATTTATTTTAGTGTTGGCAGGATAGGATATACTCGTAAGTTGAGGATAAAAGAATTTTAAATTTTCTTTGTTCTAAATTAGAAGTATTTTTTTTTTTTTAATTTATGCATTAAATTTTATTGTTAAGTTCTAATTTCTTTTAATGTAGTTTTATATATTTTATTTATTACATAAATTAAATTATTTTAATAATAAGTCAAAAGTTCATTTGTAGTTAAGGAACATCATGGTTTTAAAAAAAAAAGGAATTTTTTTGGATAAATAGTTTGAAATTTTTAGAATTTTTTAATTATTTACTGGAAATACTCAAGTAACATGTATGAGTATTAGGCTTTAATTTGCCTTAAGTCACACCTGAATCATTGGGGAATATCAGTCAACTGTTTTAAAGTCTGATGTTCATCGATGAACACAAAAAAAGTTAGACAATAACCAATATATTCATGATAATTTTTTTTAAAGGATTTCGAAAAGCTTCATAAATATAGAGCCGTAGGGTTTATATAGGAGAATCTTTAGAGTTTGTATAAGCAACAGTCATCACAAACTAAGGGTGTTTATTGAATATTTTCCATAAAACTGTTGAGACCGAGGCCCATTGAAAAATTTAGATAATGTGCAATGGTGAATAAATAACTAAAACTCAACTAGGACTTAACTAGGACTAATTTATCAAATACGTCCAAAAAATTAAAAAAAAATTAATTGGAAAATATTTAAAAAGGAAATAACACAAAAAATTCTAAATGCCTTAAATATTAAGGACATAAGTGTAAATTAGGTACAAAAATTAGGTCTAACCCTAATAATTATTAAAATTTTTAAAATAAAATAGGAAAATGTATTAGGATTTAACAATTAGTTTTTCCTTTAATTGTAACATAAAAACAAATCGAAATATCAAAATTAGTTTACTTTGAGTATTTTTAAATTACAAAGCAATTCAATAATATTGAAATACATTTAATATTCATCCTATAGTCACATGAAAAACAAATTTCCAATTAATACAATATATATATAAAAGAAAGATTATTTTATTATATTAAAAAAATTAGAATGTTTTTATTTTGTAAAAGAAAAACATTAGAACCTTCACATAAAAAATTAATTTCTATTATAGTTTATTCTATTAGAAATAAAAGAAGAAAACATTTTTATAATAAACAGAATAATTTATCCTAAATTTCAAAAATGTTGCAGGAGTTTATGTAAAACAATATAAAATATTTAGACAATTTCCAAAGTAAAAGTATTAAAATAAATTTATTTAATTAAAATAAATTATTTTTTATTTTCTCAATAAAACTAAATATATACCATATATCACTTTTTTATATGTTATACTGTTGCTGTAAATGCCCGTTAATAAACTATTATTAAACCTACATTAAAAAATGGAAATAGATAAGTTCAAGCCTCATAAGGACACTGTTGCACAAATAACTTATCACTATTCGAATAATTAAATAATAAATGGTAGCATAGTGACTACTAATGGTGGTGCGTAGGCAAATTTGAACAACAGACTTAACAAAGCAAGGGCATCATTCGGACGGTTGTACCCAGTATTGAGGAACACCCAAATTTCCAAGAAAACAAAAGTAAGGATCTTTAATGCTTACGTAAAGACAGTACTAACGTATGGAAGCGAAACATGGATGATATCTAACAAAATCGTCCAAAAGATACAAGTCTTCACTAACCGCTTTCTGTGCATAATCTGCAGAATATTCTGGCCTAGCAGAATAAGCAACGAAGACCTATGGAAATTTACAAAAGAGGAACCCATGCTGAGGCAATTAAGAAAGAAGAAATGGAGGTGGATAGACCACACGCTAAGAAAAAATCGGAACAACATAAGCCGTATGGCCTTGGAGTGGAACCCCCAAGGAAGCAAAAGACGGACGGGCGTCCAAATAACAGCTGGAGGCGCACCATAATAAGCGAGCTCAATCAGTGCAACCTCACTTGAGAGAATGCAAAAACAGCAGCAGGAAACCGAGTGAGATGAAGATGTCAAATGGAAGCCCTAGTGAAAGGACGAAAAAAAAAAATATGTTTTAATAAACTTTTGTGGAAGTTGATTAGTGGAGACCTTTACTTATCAAAAACTGATTATTTGATTAGTGATAATTGGTTGGTGCAATAGGACCCAAATTTACAAATTAATTTCTATACAAAAAATAAAAGAAATAGTTAGTATTTGTGAACAAAATAATTTTTCATTTTAAGTATCCTAAAAGTATGCAATTTACATCATATTGATATATAACTTAATGCATTGCCTGCCAATGCTTTCTATGCTTTGAATAACATGGTTAGCTGAATGAATGGCTCAATTTTGTAGTTAGATAATAAATTAAATAGATTATATACTAATATATCTTCTAAAACTACAGTTATTTATTATATATTTAATATGAAATTCTATGTCTATTTTCATTTTGAATAACACAGTATAACTATAAATTTTACTTTTATTTTGTTTATGTCTAGAATATTTTTAAAAAAAATTTTTTATTCATATCCAAAAAGTAACAAAATAAAAGTAAAAATAATAAAAAAAAAAATACATATATATAAACAAAGTAATAAAATTCAATCCCTTTTTATAACCCATACACATATACAACAGACATAGTTATAAAACGTAAAAAAAAGGAAAAAACAAAATATATAAATGGCAATTTGTAACTATTAAAATACACGTGTGCGTGAAATATATTCAAATTGTTTGTTTTTCTTTTCTTTTTTTTTTTTTTTTAAATTTCGAAAATAATTGAATCAAAAAAAAAACAAAAAAAAAACATCGTTTGCCCAAAATATAATAAAATATTCAAAATCGCAACATTTATGAAGGTTTTCTTCATCTTTTATAGAAGTTAATAAATAAAATACATATATACCTACAAATATATTAACTATATATATAATGAAAAGATAAATTAAATTAAAATAAATTTCTTTTTTATTTATTTAGAAACTAATGAGTTAATTTATTCTATTTATTTTTATTAAACTATAAGATTAATATTAGGGAATTAGTGAATTACTATTTATTACTGTAAAGGGACGTTATATTTAAAACTTATCTAATTTAGAAATCCAATTCTTTAGAATTATGTTAAATTTTCTTCAAGTTCTTAAAGTTCCATATTCCTATTAATTATAATAAGAACCGTTATCCCAAAAATAATTTTTTTTATTTCAATAATAATTTCAAAAGCAGGGCAGGCAGTAGGTAGATTATTTGTAGTATAAAATATTGTTGTATGAATCTCAAATTTTAAGTTATAAAAAGATGGGAGCTACCTAATTAAAATATCGAAAATTCGATTTCGATATCAAGTTACTCCCAAACTTTAAATTTTTCTTTTTTTTCAATAATTATTTTGAAAGCAGAGCAGGCAGTAGGCAAGTTATTTGTAGTATAAAATATTGTTTTATGAATCTCAAATTTTAAGTTATAGAAAGATGGAAGCTATCTAATTAAAATATCAAATTCAAGTTACTCCTAAACTGCCCCATTAGGTAAAACTCTTTGTTAGATTAAATTTTAGTTTTATTCGAAAATATATTTTATTATTATAATATATGTATGCGCAAAATAAAAACATAATAAAAACCGAAGGAAGCAAATTGGTTTAATAATTTTTCAATTTTAATTCAAACTTAAATCTCACATATAGAAATTATAAACTTTTCACATGAATTTGGCCTTTTGCAAAATCAATATTATGCTTTTTTTAAACACGCCTTCGTATCTTGGGATTCAGAAGTCAAACTGACATAATTTTAAAATCCTAGTCCCTAATTGTGTATTAAAAATTAAAAAAATGGCACTTAAATTTCGGGCGGGCTAAAACCATTTTTCAAATAATATTTGATCCGACTACATGGATCCCTAGAAAGGCTGATTAAAAAAAAGGACGATTTAAAATGAAAATTAAAAAGACTATTTGAAAAAAGACCAAATTCATTTGAAAAAAAAACAATTTTATTTGAAAAAGGACCGATATTCCTAGAATAAAAAAAATTATAATAAACTAATTGTATTTTAGAAAAACCTAATTACAATATAAGAGCTTATTATTTGAGTTTACAGTTCTGTTTTTACATAATTTTAATTTCCTACGAAAAAAAAATACCAAGGAACCTTCAGATTTCCAATCGCTTGATGGAAACAAAACTTTTACAAAAAAAATTGTAGTTTACAAATTAATGGCAATTATAATAACTTTAAAATTAATTAAATACTTTTACTAAGTTGTCTTTTATATTACAATAAAATTTCCTACAATTTTCAATAAGTATATACTTGTATATATATATATAGTTTTATTTACATTGAAAATTTCAACATATATTTAATATTAAAATCATTTTATTGTAATATTTGTGAAAAAGGAAAGAGTAAATAAATAAAATAAATAATTTCAAATATTTTTCAATCAAATTTTGAAGCCCTTCTGTTGAATTTTTAAAGAATGTGGATGAAGATTTTTGTGAAATATATGGATATTTACAAAAATCCTCACCCGCATTCCATTTCATCTTTCTATATATTTTCTTTAATTAAATTTCAATTCTATAGAATAACACTTAAGATTTTACAATTCATTTAAGCTAATTAAATAACTAAAAACTTTTTATTTTATTTGAAATATATAAGAAAAACTTTTAATTTGTATACAAAAAAGTCCTTTCAAAAATGCATAACTACTTATTATTTTTCAACAAGTATATTTACAAGTATATAATGTACTTGAAGTTTCCTTTTTTGTTTTTGCTTTTATATAATACTAATGAAGTATAAAATTTTATTACTTCATTAATTCTTATTCAATTTATATGAAATTATGGTTTTATTTCATTCAATTCAATATTTGTTTAATGAAAATGAATGATTAATAATATAACTTTAAAAAATTAATTATTTTACTTTTTTTCCATTTAATTTTAGTTTTTCTCAATTGTAATTCAAATGAAAATTAATTTTCAGAATTTATAATTATATAAACCATATATTGAAATACTTATAAGTTATGACTCAATTTATATATTATTTACTTAAGTAAATTATATAAAATACTTTAAGATTATTTTATTTACTTAAAAATGTATCTAGTTATTTCAGTTATTAGGATCTAGGTTCTATAGGTACAACAAATTTACACGAAGGATACAGAAAACATCTAAATACATGAAGTCTATAGAAGTAGTAGTGTATTTATAGGTTTAATACACTTTAATTTGTGATTTAAAGGTATTCATTGATCGAAATAAAAAATCAGAAGTAAAATATATAAGGGTAGGTTGTATAATTGCATATAATATTTACTCTGAAGTTATCTAAAACCACTGGGATACCGTTACAGAGCAAAGTTCATAAATTACTTTCCAAAAAAAAAAGCTATTTTGATATTCATGTAAGTATGTGTATAGTCAAACTTTTACGGTACAATACTCGTAGTAGCTCCTGGGTTATATTTATATAAATAGTAGAATCTGTTCGAACTAGAACTCTGCATTTACAAATTCAAAATTAGAAATCTTTCTTAAGTCGCATCTCCAAATTGTTTTTAAAAAAAATGTCCTTTTCCATTATCCGCTCCATTCTAACTCCTTATTAATTATGCAGCGTCAGTAGTTTGGTTGTTTATTCTTCCATTTACGCAAGATTACGTAAGAAGGCCAATTTACCGAAAAAAGAACACACCAACTCTACAAAGTTGCCTTTTGTAAGGGTGCGTCTTCAAACGTCCTTTTTAGTTATATTTTTTTTTACAATTGATAATTATATATATTATATTAGATATAACTATTAGAGGCTTTACATTTGTTTAAATTGCCTTCCGAACCTCGGAAATATACAAAAAAGTACAAAAGCTTTAAATATTATTCAAAAACTTACTTTGGCAGCTAAACTTTATTGACCTAAACCATGTGCTAAAGGTTAAATTAAAAAAATCTTTTAAAATTAAAATCACAGTCCGGAGTCTTTTTACAGTCTCGGACTACAAAATTGACACATTTTTAAGAAACCATAATATCCTTTTTAAATAAACAAAAGTGAATCTAATTAAATGCTACATATTGAGCGTTTAAGTATATTTATTTTAAAATCTTCCTTTAATACCTAAAATAATTCCTACAAAAAAAACAAAGAATTTAAAATATAGGTCTAAAAAAATTTTCATTTTGTATAAAATTGTATCCGTGCATACATAAATTTATAAATACGTGTACATTTAAATTCAAACTTTTCTTCAGATTTTCTTCTTTTTTTTTTTTGACCTTGCATACGTTTTTGTATTCAAAAAAAAAAAAAAATAAGAAAAAAAAAACTCAACTCAAAATTCAATGAAGCATTAAAATTCAGCATATTTTTATTTTATTAACTTCCTTTTCTATTTTCAAATTCATATATTGTATACATAACACACATATATATAGATTTATATATACATATATATATATATATATATATATATATATGTATATTAAGAAGATTAAAGTATATAAATAACAATATTGTTTCTTATACCAACTAACTAGTATCCCTTATTTTTATTTTCTCTCCCTTATTGTTAATCTACGCATTAAGAATAATTCAGAAATTTTTTTTTTTTTTTTTTAATATTTCGATCTAGGGGAAAACTTTTCATCACTGTCCTCAAAAAAAAAAAAAAAACAGAGAAAAAACTTCTCACCTTGTTATTTTAACATCAAAATTTCATCATTTTTTTGAAGAACATCTGAAAGAAAATCCTGTATAAAAAGTGATGGAAATTTATTGAGGAATGGGAATAAGATGGTTAAGAAAGATCTTTAGGTATCTATATACCTTTTATTCAAATATATATTTATATATATATATATATATTTAATTTTATTTTATAAAGTATTAAATGCTTAAATAGCCACAAAAATAGTGTTAATTGAACCGTAAAAAGTAAAAACAAAAAAAAAAACAAAAAAAAGAAATAAGAAGAAAAAAGGAAAACTCTAATCACAGAACCATAAAAATAAACATAAACAATGAAAAGAAAATATGGAAATTTAAAAAAAAAAAGATCATTTATTTAAGAGAGAGAGAGAGTAAAAAAAAGTAAATTTATAAATACACACATAATATTTAAAATAAATTTTAAGTGAGGTTTTCCCAACGACTTATACGTTAGAATTTTTTTTAATTTAAACTGTGAGGAAATATAGGACTTTAAATTAAATTAGACTCTGTTATGGACTAATTGTTTGAGTTCTCTCAACTTCCAACCGCTCTCTTAAGTTTTAGTATGCTTTGGATAAAACAAGACGTTATTCGTACCTTTTGATTACTCGTAATGCTTCCGGATTCTACTCTCCTCCATATGGCATTCATATTTAAAATAAATATCTCCTAAGATCAAAGATTCCATTTCAAAAAAATTCAAGTGAATTGAATATTATGTGGAATTTAATATTGCCTAAATATATAAAGATTTCGCTAAAATTTGTATTTTCTGACTTAAAGGGTTCAAAATCTTAAAAAATTTATTTAAGGGATAGTTGGAAAAATTACTACTAAATATATTTAAAATTTTTATAAAAATCTTTTGTATGTCATAGACAACTACAATGTACACCTGATTGAAACCAAATTTTGCAGTAATGTTTATTTAACTCTTGTCTGGTTCTGATTATTGATGGACTAACAATTTTATGTGCATTTGGATCCAAATGAAAGAAATGGCGGTCTAAAAATAAAGTTCTTTTATCTTTATCTTTACAAAAAATTTAACTATAAGAATAAAGTTGAATTAATTTTACTTATTGTCTGTATAATTTTGAGGCCGAAAATTCTGTCTGCACCATACTAACATTTATGGATAGGAGGAAAAGGTACTTAAGATACAATATTCTTATAATTAGAACAAATCTTAATACATTGAAATAGAATTAGAACTAATAATACATTTAAAAAGGTTTTACAATCTAAGACTTAGATTACAACAGATAAAAATTAAAAGTTTATTTTGTAGTAATTTTAAATTATTTGAATTATAAAGTATTTCTACGTCTGTGAGTTATATTATTAAATTAAATTATTTTCTTTATTTAGAATTTTCTTTAAATTATTGTCTTTATTTTTTTTTTTTATTGATTTAGAACTATTAATTATTTATTATGCAAATAATTTGAGCCCAATTATGAATGGTAGCCAAATCGAAAGTTTATTAATTTCCACTGGAGTTCAAAACTGGGTTTCTTGAATGAAAGGTCAACACGCTAAGCACTGTACCAGTCATCAATCTATTTTAATCTAACGATGGGTTAAAATAATATATCTGCAAGAGAATAAAGTGTATCTTATCCCGCATAACCTAAAACAAACCAGAAGACCGTTAATTTATTGCAGCACAACAGAGGTATTCGACAATAGAATACAACTTCTAAAAGTTTATATTCATTATTCTTTATTTTCTGATACAATTTATTTGTTTCATATACAAAATATAAATTAAATATTTGAAAAAACTCGTGCAACGCTTAATAGCTTCCTAGTAAAATATTTGTACATATATATATATATATTTAAAAATTTCCAATTATGAATAAATTAAAGAAAGATAAAAGAGAAATTACTTTTTTTTATAAATGCGCTTTTTAACATACTCATCATCTGCTTTATTTTTTAATTTTAAATTTTTAACCAGTTAAAAGAAAATAAAAAAAAAACCAGACTAAAAAATTTTGTAAACATATTTTATTTATATATTATATACATATATATATGTATATAAATACAGCATATAATATCTGTGGAAAATATCCAAAACTTGATAAGCGCAAAATTACAGTTTTTCAATAAACGTGTTTGAAAATTTTTAAAAATATTTTGTGACACAAAATGTTTATTTAAAACATTATTAATAACCATAAAATAACTTGCTGTTGGTTTTGTAATAATAGATTTTTGGAATTAATGTTTTGTTTTAAGTTGATTTAGCTATTTTACTAGAAGAGCAAGAAGATTATAATCATGTTTTGGCAAATTATGAAAATTATCTTCCCATCTTAAGTTTAAGATCAGATTTCGCTCTTATAAACTTTTGAGGGATTTTTAATTAAATAAACGCTTATTTATTTTTGGCAGTGCAAAGATTTGATGTTAAACAGTCCACTTCAAATGTTATCTCAAAAAGGGAAAAATTACGCTTATCAAGTTTTGGATATTTTCCACAGATATAATACTAACCATAATAAATTGCGTACAAACATATTAAATAAATGAAGCGTTATACCTAAAAGTACAAAGTGAATTAAATATATATTTCGCTTATATATTTACTGAACGTGTTCTTTAAAATGTAAAAATTATTTGTATGTAAAAATTTTTGCATAAATTTACATATATATATACATAAATAAGTATAGAATTTCTTCTCTTTACATGAAAGGACTAGGAAAAAAAAACAAAAATATAAATTTATATAAAAATAAAAGAAAAATACAATGTTTACCTAGAAATATGCAAATTGCAAATATGTAACTATTACACGTGCCCATAAGCAATAAATGAAGATTATTGAAAATAAAGAAAATAAAAATAATATAATTTTATATTAAATATAAATATACATAATATATATATAGGAATACAGAGCCACAAGAGGAATACATAATAATAATTAAATGAAGTGAATATAATATATTTTTTTTAAATATATAGGTATCTGATAATTTATAAGGTATTTTAAAAATTAAAAGCAGAAAATAGAAAAATATATTTTAATTTATTTACATAGTATAGTATTTAAATTAATCTAAACACATATTTTATTATATGAAACCTAACTACATGGTCTTTGGCTCAAAAAAATAAATATAACGTAAGTTACTTATAATTTAGAAGCAGCCTTGTTAACTTTAAGTACCAATGCAATTAGCATTACCATTTCTTGGTAAGCATTACTTGTTAATGGCACTTTGAGATTCAAATTACTTTTGCATTATTTTTGATAATTAATTAATTTACAATAATTAAATACCATAAAATACCAAGGAATTGCATAATAATTTGAAAAATAATTATTTGTTAAATATAATTATATAATTTTGATTGATTTATTTAGTTCTATATTAAAGTACTTAATTTTTCCAAATTACTTGTTGTTCTTATGATAATTTAGTATTTTTTGGTATATTTAATGATTTTAAAGTACTTAATTAATTATCAAAAATAATTACAAAACTAATTTATTATTAAAAATAATTTAAAAAGTTCTAAATACTTCATTATTTTCATTGGTAATTGAATTTTCAAAGTATAATTTCAAAAAATTTTTAATGGTAATTAGGAAGTAATGATTACTAAGTAATGGTAATTAACACAGTATTTCAGTATTTAAAGTATTACGTCACAGATCTGCTTTGAATTGATCTTTTATTATTGATGTAGGTTTGTGTTACAATTCATTCAAGTTGTACATCCCAACTTACTGCTGGGAATCTTACTTTCAATTTAGTTAATATAGTTTACTTGATGCTATATTCCTACGATCTGCTGAGGCTTAATCACCTTACTTTATCTAGTGGAAAAATTTTTTTTTTTTTGTACTCAAGATACATCATAAGAATAGAATCTGTATCTACTGCTATATAAGTATTACAAATATGAATATGAATTATATACTTAATAATATGCATTGAATATATAAAATATTTTTTGATTTTTTATTCTTGATTTCAATAATTTTTAATTAAAAAATTTTCTTTTACCTAAATTAAAAATGTAAGGGTGTCATGGATTTTTTTTTAAAAGAACTCTTCTAAATTTATATTATAAGATAAATCTTAATATTTAATAATATAAATTTAGAATGCCATGACTTAAAAGTTTTTTTTGAATTTTTTATTTAAAAATTTAAATATATTTTATTAATATTAAATTTGAATTCCTATAAACTCTTTATTAGATCTATTAATTTTAGGATTTACGTCAAAGAGCTCTGAATGAAGTCCGAATAAACCAGTCCGTATAAAAATTTTACAGTCTGTAGGAATTTTAAATTCTCTGGAATCCGAAAAGTATAATTGAATATGTTTCCTTATTTTTGAGAGTTCCGGACCAAATTTGGATTTTGTTTAACTTTCTTTAATTAAAACAAAATTCTTTAAAAATTACTATAAAATATTTTTAAATTAAAAATTAATACTTATAGAATAATAAAATAAATTATAATTAATATTATTTATTTCGTTATCATATTATTTTACATTTTACGTAATACTTATTTGTTGATTACTTTATTCAGTAATCAGTAATTTTCCAACCAGTTTTTTTTGGAATCAATCCAAAAAATTTTTGTAACCTGTGCAGAAATCAATCTAAAACCATACTACCTCAATTATTAAACCATGCGTGTTTAAAAAACTACACCACCAAAGCCCCAGAGAATAATATTTCATAAGAAAATATTGATTAAAATTTATAACTTATTCGAGGTCAAATTTGTAATAAATTTCGAAAATTTTTTTTTTCATTTCTTGTGAATTTTTTTAAAATTACAATGATGTCAATTTTTTTTAAGGTTTTTAGGATTTAGGTTCAAAGTTTTCAGAGTCCTTCAAGAAAACTTTTATTGGAAAAATATACCAATACACATCCTAACAATTTTTATAAATATTTTTCATTTCATTTTGAAAAAATACTTTTTTTTAATTAATTTAAAAGAATTACTATGGTTACCTATAAAATTTATGAAATAAAAATTGAAAAATAGTTGAGAAAAATTTAAATTATTTTTGTTTTACCTTAAATCAACTTCTAAAAATCTGAAATCGAAAATCAAAATCTCAAAATTACAATCATATACTCATATATATTCATATTTTACACGAATACCATTCCAGCGGGATATATTAGGCATACATAATTACCATTTTAACTGTACAAATTGTAAAGTATTCAAAATTAAAAAAAAGGACATCATAGAAAAGGATTTCATAGAAATATTCAACTGATTGCTTAAAATTTTTGATGAAGGATGAAGGAAAAACTTTTTTTAGTAGTGAAAATATTTACCTTACATCTTTTTGTATAGTACTTTTCGTTTTTAAAAAAAAAGGTTATATACACAGTTGTTAAATATATATATATGCGATCTAATAAAAGGGATCTAGTAAAAGAATTATATATATAAGTATTATTTAATTCTTTTACATAAAACCTTAAATTATTTTTGTTAACACAAAATGTCTTAAGGGGTAGTGTTTAATAATGGAATTACTTCGACTTAGTACTAAGTAACATTATAAATATATTTGAGTAAAATATTATAATATAAATCTGCTTTTGTTCAAAAAAATAAAAACCAATGATTCCTAGAAAGTAGGAACCGATTAAGGTATTTTTCTTTGTCGAGTTATTTATTAAACCAATTTTATTTGATACATTTTTCTCATTGGAGGCACAAAGGTTCGAATCTCATGGGATTGTAATCTTTTAATTGAGTTACCATTTCTATTTGGGTTCAAATTAATGGCAAAAACAATGACTACTTAATACTTCTAACAATATAAACAATTTTTTTAATTAAAATTTACACCTCACAGATACATAAGTACAAATGAAACATTTTTCTGAATATGCAAGCAAAAGATATTGTACATGTCATTAAGCTAATTACTATCTCAAGTAGTAACTGTGTTCCAGTATATGTATTAAGATCAATCATTCATTTTTCATTTCCAGTACTATTCCTCTATTTAAAACACATAGCTACAAGACAGGCGGCGATCCAACAAAGGCTCGGGAGATTATAGCTCCGGTGGGTGAACATCTATCCTCTAAAAAATTAGACATAATTCTCTATTATAATTTCTTAGACATAATTCCTTATTTATGTAAAGTTAGCAACAAAATCAAAGTTTGTCCAAGGAATTAGAAGCCGATTTTTAAGTTGATTAAGAAATTGAAGTTTTGGAAACAGAGGAAATTCTCGATCTTTAATATGAACTTAATTCAAAATTTGATTGATACTGAATTTTAAATATTTTAGTTTATGACATTATAATACCCCGGAAAACTTTTGTCTCACTCATTCAGTGTTATAATCCCCCGAGGTTTTTTGGCTTAAAACATAAGCCGCAGAACTTTTGTAATATCAGCATACAGACTTCCTTAATACCCTAATAATTCCACAATTAGAAATTAAAAATAAAAGTTTCATAATAAAAAAACAATATTATTTAATATTCTAATATTATATACAACTTTATTTTATATTATATAATAAACAACAAATATTTATTACACAATAACTATATAATAACTTGAAACAAAAAACGATCATTACTTTTATATTATTTTAAAAATATTTTTAATTGAAATAATTTAAATACATTCCATTCCACTTATAAAAAAAATTATAGTACCCAGTAATTCTTGTACAAATACCCCCGCAAAATATAATTATTATTATATTTAATTACAGGAAAGATTTTAGTTACAATTTATGAAGAAATTCAATTTTTTTTTGTTCAACTTTCTTATAAACTTTATTTTTTTTTTTGTAATAAATTGACCTTTCAGAAAAATATGAAATTTTTATGATAAGCCTCATTACTTTCATAATGAAAATTTATTTTTCTTTTGTTTCTTTTTTTTTTTTTTTATTTATTTCAATTTCACAGAATTATTTTCTTCAATTTCAAGAGTCAAAATTATTTTCGAATATAAAAATAATCATAAGAAAAAGCAAAACAAAGTAATTCAATATTTCTTTATAAAAATCGTATACTGCTAAAAGCATATTTGATGAACAGAAACTAACACAGGGCGTATAAAAATTGGATGGTCATAAAGATATCGAATAGTATAAAAAATTATTAAAATAAGTACTGAATTTAAACAGTGCAGTCTAAGTCTGTATGTTTTAGTTCATGTTCAAAGTTAGATTCGGACTACCAATATTTTAGACATTGGAGTCGGAACAATTTTTGTCCGACTCCACAGCTCTGAATATAATATCATGATTTAATATCATTATGTGACTCTGTAAAAATGAGATCGATTTAGAAATATAACTGTAGGTCTCAGAGCAATATCGGAAATTGATTCGGTTTAGATATATGTGTTCGTTTGTCCTTCCGCATGATTACCCAAAAACTAAAAGAGCTAAGATTCTGAAGTTTTGCCAAATTCATTTGTGTATATAAAAGTTATATTTGCTATTGAACGGGTTTCAAACTCGAGTACATGCCATATAACTTATCTAACTTTATATACATAACCCTATATTGCACAAGGCCAGCGTTTGGAAGTTTATTCACAAATTATCAAATTTGATCTACAACATTTTTACCAAATTTTGATTTATCTAGCGCAAAATGTTTAACAAGCTGTCCTTCAACTTCTTCTTTTATATAAGCATAACTCTATGTTAAATAAAGCTAGGAGTCAGAAATTGTGCTAAAAATAACTAAATTTTATGCAAATGACTTGTGGCAAATTTTGTCTGTCTAAAACGACAGACTCGTCTTTCGTTAACAAAGCTGTGAATTCATTTAAACTTATGAATTTTACCCCTAAAATTATGCAAAAAAAAATAATCAAGCTTTATGACGAACATTTTTATATAAAATTTGGCCGGTCAGATAAAATATTTTAATAATTATTGTGAATTAAATTTATAATAAATATTTTAAATTATTATTAAGTTCTTACTCAAAGACACCCGTGTTTTGTCAAGGTCTACTCTGTTCTCTTCCTCATTCAAATTTAAAATTACATATTTTGATAATTACTTATTTTGAAATAAGCTTCCGTCTCGAAATTTTTTTTGTCAAAAAGTCACCTACTTATCCGAGAACCACTTGCAATTGTCAAATATTTATATATATATATTTATATACCTATTTATTTTTTTGTAATACAAAACCATTAAGTTACCAAAAGCTTATGGACTATCTTTTTCATCTTGGATGGAAAAAAAAAATATTCAAAAAATTGATTTTAGATAAAAGAAAAATTCAACAGAACAAATTTATTTTTCCATTCTTTATATCAATTTATATATAATGTATACATATACAAAAATGTATGTGTATACAAGTACAATATATTTTATATTATAAATTTTCTTTTTTTTATTTGCATTATTCTTTCCTTAGCAGACGTCCTTTTTTTAAAAAAAAAAAAAAATTCATATTTTTTTAAGAAAAGTGAAAAAAATTTTCATTTTTTTTTTTTTTTTTTGTATTTCTCGCACATTTGATTTTCAATTTAATGAAATCATTTTCAGCTCTGCCTACGCTTCAAAATACGCACATATATAACAAACATTCTGTATTTTTTCCATTCAATATTATTCTTTTATAACATTTTGCATAACATAACATTACATCAGTTAAAAAAAATATATATATATACAAATATATAAAATACAAGTTACAACAACAATAAATATAACAATGTGCTTGCATACATACTTATATAGAAAAACTGTATGTGGGCTGTACGTACTTATATAGAGTAGTTTAAATTGGGTAGATTTAAATTCAAAAAAAAATTAAAGCCTATTTAAGTTTATCAAAATTGAAATAAGTAAATATTTGGAAGAGTCTAAGTATATGTGTATATGGGTGAGAGAATGGTGGACAGGATAAAGACCACAATTCAAAACCAAATTAAATTTATATCTACAGAAAGAGACTTTTTGGCTCCATTTTATCTCCCTATATTTTTGTTTATTTAATAAATACTTGTTTTGAAAATTAAAATTGCTTGAATTCTACAAAAAAAATGTTTGAGCTTTTTCTTATAAACACAAAATAACATTTAAAAATATAAAAATATAAAATAAATTTCAGATATTTATTATTTGAGTTAGTAATAAAAAAGAACAATATAATTTAATAATTTTACTTGGTATATTTAGTTCGTTGACCTGCTATGACATTTTTATAACATTGGACTAGTAAATCTTGAAAAACAATAGGTTGCAAACCAATAATACAATAATTGAAAGCAATCTGCATAAATCAAAAACAACCCTCCATTGTTGGAAGCCACTTAACAAATTGGGCTAATCTGGATCCCAGGGCATTCAAGTTGTTCTGGCAACAGAAGTGTGACGCAATCGCTAAAAGAGCAATTAGTACCCAGATAGTATCCAGAGTGGACATAAAGTCAATAGAACTCTCACACTCGGTAGTGAGGCGTACCACAAAAGGCGTAAAAGACGAAAGAGCATTGACTACTCTCCATTTATATTACTTTACATTACTTTACATGAAGACCTTTTGGGGAAACGCAAGTAGCAATAAAACTAAAAAGATCTTAAAACTGAAAAAGAGTTATCTTAGATTAATAACAGAGATAAATTCTTAGAGCCTACGCAGCCAGAATAGATAGGGCTACTACCAGATAATGCACAGTTGTGGACGGAAGAAGGAAATTGTTCTTCATATTCAGTGCCAGTGGGAAGCACTTAAGAATCTAAGAATGTGGGTATTAGAAGAAGTATTCATAAGAAATCCAAAAAAAAAAAACTTTAATTCTGTTATTTTATTAACGGTAAAAATTTTCTTTATATTTTTCTTTTTTTCAATATTTACTGTTATGACGTAGATTTTTTAACAGTATACGTATTTAAATGAATGAATAATAAAAAGAAGCAGTGATTGGGCATTTTATATTAGACGTATATTACAATATACAAACTCATATATATGTACATATATATATACAAATATTTTTTTAGTACATTTTACATATAAAATTCATAAATGTATAACTTTTACAAACATTCTGACGAATATAATGTTTGTTTTTTACTTATACATACTTGTACTCATAGATATTATATATAATTGAACTAAGCTTATTATAAGTAAAGAAAACTTGAGATTGGTATATAAAAACAAAGTGTTTCAAAAAAAAAACAACAACATAAAAACTAAATTGAAAGTAATTTTCTTTTTTTTGAAGAAAATTTTCCCAAATAAAAATACAGATTATTTTAGATTTTAAATAAAATTTTATTAAAAAAACGAGGAAGAGTGTAGAAGAGTAGACTGTGTCAACTCTGGGATACCCGTATGACCGTAACATATACATTTTATCATCCGGTTAATTACTTTTGGCAAAATTTCAAACATTCAGTTTTTATAGGTGTAGAGTAATGCTCATATAAAAGAAGGAGTTGTATGGCAGCTACTCGAACCCTTTGCAGTAGACCAACCAAATTTTGCAGTAACTTTGGCCATTACACTAAACTATTTTTGGCAAAATTTCAAACACCCAGCTTCATTTGGTGTAGTGTAATCCTCATATAAAAGAAGGAGTTGTATGGCAGCTACTTGAACCCTCAGCAGTAGACCAACTAAATTTTGCAGTAACTTTGGCCATTACACTAAACTATTTTGTGCAAAATTTCAGACACCCAGCTTCATCAGGTGTAGTGTAATCCTCATATAAAAGAAGGAGTTGTATGGCAGCTACTTGAACCCTCAGCAGTAGACCAACTAAATTTTGCAGTAACTTTGGCCATTACACTAAACTATTTTGTGCAAAATTTCAGACACCCAGCTTCATCAGGTGTAGTGTAAAGCTCATATAAAAGAAGGAGTTGTATGGCAGCTACTCGAACCCTCAGCAGTAGACCAACTAAATTTTGCAGTAACTTTGGCCATTACACTAAGCTATTTTTGGCAAAATTTCAAACACCCAGCTTCATTTGGTGTAGTGTAATCCTCATATAAAAGAAGGAGTTGTATGGCAGCTACTTGAACCCTCAGCAGTAGACCAACTAAATTTTGCAGTAACTTTGGCCATTACACTAAACTATTTTTGGCAAAATTTCAAACACCCAGCTTCATTTGGTGTAGTGTAATCCTCATATAAAAGAAGGAGTTGTATGGCAGCTACTTGAACCCTCAGCAGTAGACCAACTAAATTTTGCAGTAACTGTGGCCATTACACTAAACTATTTTGTGCAAAATTTCAGACACCCAGCTTCATCAGGTGTAGTGTAAAGCTCATATAAAAGAAGGAGTTGTATGGCAGCTACTCGAACCCTCTGCAGTAGACCAACCAAATTTTGCAGTAACTTTGGCCATTATACTAAACTACTTTTGTCAAAATTTCAGACACGCAGCTTTCATAGGTATAGAGTAATGCTCATATAAAATTAGAAGTTGTATGGCAGGTACTCGAGCCCGTGGACCAAAATGGCTGCATTTAAAACTCGATTCCGTTTTTTGCATAAAAACGAATTTGTGAAAATTTCATAATCCTAGCTCCTTTACTTTTTGAGTTATCGTGATGACGGACGGACGGACGGACGGACGGACGGACACACGGACGGACGGACGGACGGACATACATAGCTAAATCGATTTATTTTTCGATTCTGATCCGATCCATACACTTGAGTCTATATCTACCCCCCCTCCTTCTCTGCGTCACAAACGTAATGGCAAATTTATTATACCCTTGGACTATATAGTCATACGGGTATAAAAAAAATAAGTAAAATGAAAGCCAAATTAAGTTGTTGAAAATATTAAAATATGAAAATGTATATATATATATATTATATACATACAAATATATACAAAAATAATCAATTAAAGAGTATATTTATTAAATTGATTTTAAGCTGATCGTACTTTTGTAATATTACTTTTATTTAATTGCTAAAATTTTTTTTAATATTATTGGAAAATTTTTTTTTGTACATTTATTTTATCAGTTATTAATTTACAATTTTCTCAATTTATAATTGAGCCTAACTATATATTGAAGTTTTTTTAATAAATTTATTATTAAAAAATTATGCTTTTAAGGATAACGAGGAAGAGTGTAGTAGAGTAGACTGTGTCAACTCTGGGATACCCGTATGACCGTAAAATATACATTATATCATCCGGTTAATTACTTTTGGCAAAATTTCAAACATTCAGCTTTATTAGGTGTAGAGTAATGCTCATATAAAAGAAGGAGTTGTATGGTAGCTACTCGAACCCTTTGCAGTAGACCAACCAAATTTTGCAGTAACTTTGGCCATTACACTAAACTATTTTTGGCAAAATTTCAGACACCCAGCTTTATTTGGTGTAGTGTAATCCTCATATAAAAAAAGGAGTTGTATGGCAGCTACTCGAATTCTCTACAGTAGACCAACTAAATTTTGCAGTAACTTTGCCCATTACACTAAACTATTTTTTGCAAAATTTCAGACACCCAGCTTCATCAGGTGTAGTGTAAAGCTCATATAAAAGAAGGAGTTTTATGGCAGCTAATCGAACCCTCTGCAGTAGACCAACCAAATTTTGCAGTAACTTTGGCCATTATACTAAACTACTTTTGGCAAAATTTCAGACACGCAGCTTCCATAGGTATAGAGTAATGCTCATATAAAATTAGAAGTTGTATGGCAGGTACTCGAACCCGTGGACCAAATTGGCTGAATTTAAAACTCGATTCCGTTTTTTGCATTAAAACGAATTTGTGAAAATTTCATAATCCTAGCTCCTTTACTTTTTGAGTTATCGTGATGACGGACGGACGGACGGACATACATAGCTAAATCGATTTATTTTTCGATTCTGATCCGATCCATAAACTTGAGTCTATATCTACCCCCCCTCCTTCTCTGCGTCACAAACGTAATGGCAAATTTATTATACCCTTGGACTATATATAGTCATACGGGTATAAAAATCTATTATACATCCCCGCTAATTTAATTACTAAAGCTTGATTCCGTATCCAACACTAAAATCAAAAGAATGCTATGAGAATTTGGCATACCTTTTTCATACAATATATAATCCCAACTAACTCAAAATCTCATACCATTCAATCGCAACAATCTATTTTCCTTTGAAAAATGTTTTGCAAGATTTTATCCGTAACAGATTTTGTAATACAATATAAGATAAACAAAATAAGATTTGGTCACAGTCTAATTGAGGATTGTGCCCCGCCCCGCTCCTTGGCAAATCTTGAAAGAGATTTAAACTCAATATCAGTATGATTGAAACGGCGACTAGTCTTTGATCACCCCTCCATTCATCATATTTTGATAATTTTATTACCTTAATCTATTTGATTATTGATTTATAAAAATATATATATATATATATATATATATATATATAAACATTAAAATTGTCTAATTGTAATTCACATGAACTATATAAACTTTTCAATTTATTAGCACGAATTGATATTAAGCTTATAACATTTGTCATGTCAAGTTCAAATTTTTTCTATATAGTAAATATAATATAAAAACTATATTAATAGTTAATTAAATTAAAGCCGCTGGATGGCACAGTGGTAGAGTGCCGAGCTTTCACGTACGAATCCTAGTGAAAGTGAAGAAAAACTTTTCTAGTTTTTGACTCAAAATCAGCTACGATTCGCCATTGGGTTTAAATTAATGGCTTACTCAATAATTAATAATTAAGTACATATCTTTAATAAAATATACATTAATACAACAATATAAACAAATGCACAATATAAACAAATAATTTAATTGAATAATATAACTCACAGATATAGAATACCATATAAGTAAAATATAAAATATTACAATATAAACAAAAATAGAATTGTATCTATTGAAAATCTAAGACGTTTCTACATGTTATAAGGCCTAGAACTATCTCATATTTAAATTGTATGCGGAATTCATTAAAACCAATTCTAATAACACGAATATAAAATGACACCCTGTTCCAACATGTACCTATGGTATAGACAGGCTTATTAGCCTAACAGTTAAACAGTTAGCGTTTGAAAAAAAATAAAATTATTATAAATACTATATTAATTTATATTGTAAATTTACTCTTCATCCCTTAGGAAATGTTATTACCTAATTCCAATTTAAAGTTTCTTAAAAATAATTAAAAAGTCTCAACTACAGGAAAATATTTTAAAGACAACTTTTTCAAATGCAATTTTAAATTCTATTGGTTTTCGAAAATCGCCATGCTACTTTGTATGTTGTCTTACGACTGTTCTGTCTCTAACTTAACTTTTTTAGAATAAAGATTTATAAATTAAATTATCAGATTCGGTACTTTCGAATATCTCTTCAAAACTCATTTGAATATAATATTATTAATTTTATTTGGGAGCGTACCATAATCTCAGTTTAGTAAATTTTTTTTTTTAAAATCTCGTTTTTGGAAAATTTCGTTTTAGAAAATTTCGTTATAGAAAATCTCGTTTTTATTGAAAAATCTCTCTTTTTAAGAAAATCCTTTTTTAATTGAAAAATCTGGTTTTTAAGAATTTTTGAGTTGGATACAAAACCAGAATTATCAGCTTTTTCCAGAATATAAAAAAAAAGGATTTTCTAAAAACCAGATTTTCTAAAACGAGATTTTCTAAAAACGAGATTTTCTTAACGAAATTTTCTAAAACGAAATTTACTAAACCGAGATTTCAGACCCAACCCATTTTATTTATATTTTGATGCAATAATCAATTAAATATAATAATTTAAATATCAAACAATTCTAATCTATATTAGAGCTTTAATTAAGCGATTTTCAATTAAAAAAAAAAAAAGTTATTTAAATTATTTTATTATTAATGATATAAAACTGCCTAACCCTGCATTTATAATTTTAAGCTATGTATTAAATTACTACTTAAATAAAAAATATCTTTATATATTTTTTTTTTTTTTTTTTTTTTCCACTCTTTTAAGGAGTATAGGGCATTCACCAAGTTTATTTTAAACTAGGCTTCAGTTTCTTTAATCATAATATTCACTAAGCCGTTGATTACTCGACTGTAGCTATTGTATAAGGTTATGAAATATGAATGCACAAATGTTAACTTTGTGCGCCATCTATAATCTTACACAAGTATTATTTATATATTTTATTAAATCTTATTTTATTTTAAGATATAATTATACAGTCTTACGATATTTTTTTATTAGATATGATCTGACCGAGGTTTGAACCCGAGACCTTCCACAAGAAAGGCGACGTCTTTACCACTACGCCATTGGTCTTTATATATATTTTTTTTTAATTTATCTTAATTGTGGTATACATATTCTATCGTAGTTATTTGATTTTAAATAAATTAAAACTAAACTAAATATTCCCATGTACCTAATAATTAAGTAATTTAATGTTAAATAATGTATTTTCAAATAAAATTTTCCAACTTTTTTTTTTTAACTAATTTCAACACAATTTTATTATTAATTAAAAAAAAATTAATACAAAAATATACAATTATATCTATCAATTAAATATAATTATCTAACATGTTTTTACTTCCGATTACAAAATATAGATAATTAAAAAAATAACTGAACCCCTGAACAAATCTTTTTAATCAAAATCATTTCGATATAATCAATTTTGAAAATTATTCATAAACTTTTAAAATATATACTTATACCCTATTCACACTACGCGAAAGTAACATGTTATCTGCGTTAACGCGTTATTTAGTTGTTAAAATTTCCAAGTAACTAGAAATTTGTATGAAAAAAAGTTGTCAAAAGTATTGTGAAAATAACACGTTACTCAGTTTAACATGTTATTTTTCAAGGTTGTGTACTTCAATTTTTTAATACAATTTTTTCGATTTATCAATTTTTTATGAATTTTGATATCCCTTAATTTTAATCAATTTCAAATTTATTTTGAAAGATAATTTTTTAAAAACAAAACAATACAGAAATGTAAAAAATTTTCTTTGATAAAAAGTATTAATAAATCAAACTGTCAAATTTAACAACTAAAAACGTAGTCTGAAACGAATTGTTATTAACATGAAATATGACGGCTATAACATGTTACTTTCGCGTAGTGTGAATAGGGTATTACTTAAAACTTAAAAAAGTTTGTTCACAAAACTTTATTATTATAATTATAATAATTAAGAATAATTTAGATATTTTAAACACTTAAAAAAGCAAATGCAAACTTTTTTTTAATACTTTACACGAAAAAACTTAATTTTGAACAAAACTCAAATATTGTTATGAAAATAAATTTAATAAACGAATCATGAATTAAAATTATAAATAGTTTTTATTTTTAACTTACAATAATACAGAAAATATATATGTATATAAGTATGTACATAAGTAAATATGTACCTTGAAAAACAGTTATAATAATTGTAAAGTAAAAAATAATAAATAAAATTATCTTTTCACTATACATACATATATATACATACATTGGAATTAATATGTAACAAGTTTATATGTTCGCAGTCAGTACAGTCAGTATATTTGACACGCAACACGATACATGTTACACTATAATTTTAACACTTTAATAATTTATATATATATATTTTACATTCATTCATACATACAATATATATATATATAATTCTTTTCTTTCATCATTATTTTACACCACTTTTATGATAACTTTTTTTATTTGAAAATTCTATCTATCCCTTTATTTTCACCACATTTAAATTTCAACACAGTATTCAGTAACGGTATAATAAAACATGACTAATATATATTTATACATATATATTTTTTTTTTAATTTACGGTTTTATTGCAAAAAAAAAATAACTAAAAAATTTTATCCGTTTTTTTTTAGTGTTTGTTTAATTTTCTTAAAACAAGTTGTGCGAAATTTGTCGCTAAAGTCACACACAGTAGGAGAAAAATTACGCAAAAGAAAAATTACAACAACAACAAAAAAAAAATAAAACATTTTCAGGCGAAGAAATTAAAAAAAAAAAAACTACATAACCAATATTTATACTAAATAAGCGTCCCATAGGAGTACTTTCTTGGTAATTAATAATGAAAAAACAAGTACAAAAAAAAAAACAAAACAAAACAATAAAAATAAACAATAAATAATATAATAAGAATGAATGAGATATAATGTATAATATACAAGGTTAGTGACAAAAGTTCTGAAGTCAAATTTTCCAGGGCTTAAAAAAATTTATGACTTTAAAATTTATTTTTTAAAAAAATTGATTATTACTCCGATGAGTGAACCATAAACCTCCTAAAAAAATGAGATATAATTCCCCCATTGAAATGTTCAAACAATGGGATTAGGTTTTAAACTGCATTTTGGAAAGAAATAAAGCCGAAATTTAAAAGTAAACAAATTTTCGAAATTTTTTGTAAGTATATTTCTCGACGTCTTAAGCGTGATATAAAACAACTAAACTCATCCTCAACTCAAATTTTGAGACTGCTCATAAATATAGGCGAATCACATGCGCTCATACATCGAACGGACTCAATGTTAGGCAGAGTTAAATATTTGAGTTCAGCGGGCTCAATATTTGAGTTGAGCGATGAGTTAAGTCGAAATTTGAGATTTTTACAATCTTGAGTAATAAAATTTTAATTTGAAAAAAAGAGAATATTCTTGATAAAGTTCCCGGAAAACCTTTGGCTTACTCATCGTGAGTTATAATTCCACGGGAATATTTTTTTCAAGTTATAAATTTTTCGGAAACTCTTGACTTTGGGACTTTTGTCACCTCACCTTTATATAAAATAAAATGTGATAATATCCTGTTTTTCAAATTTTCATGTATGTGAGAAAACACAAAATGAGAAGAATAAAATATGAAGGAATTTTTGGAATTTAATTTTTTTTTTTTAAAGGATGTTATTATTTTTGTTGTTGTTGTTGTTATTGTTGTTGTTGTAGTTGAAAATTTGTTTTTTTTTTATTATTATTATTTTAATTTTTTTTTATAACATATTTAGGGGCGTTTATTTAAAATAAAAAACTGTTGAAAAACTGTTGAAATATACGTATATTTGGAAACCTTTTGTAACCTTGTAATTTAAAGTAAAAAAAAATTATGATAGGGTTGATAAATAAATTTTTATTTCATTTTTCTCTTTAAAAAGTATATTTTGGAAAAATATAAAATTAAACAGAAATGTTAGAATTCCTGCTGTTTTTTGTGTTAATTTTAATGTTAAAAATTAAATGAAATAAATTTAAGGTACGAAATAATCTAGCACAATTTTTTTTTTTTATTTACTCGTATTTTATTTGACATTTAAAAATTAGGGAAATAAAAATTAAATTATGAGTATACAGTGTAATTGTTATATTAAAGTTAATAGTTTTATTATATAAATTCAATTTATTTTGAGAATATATAAAAAAAGGGGAAGAGTTTAGTAGAGTAGACTGTATCAACTCCGGGATACCCGTATGATCGTAATATATAAACATTATACCATCTGGTTAATTACTTTCGGCAAAATTTTAAAAACACAACTTTAGTTTTTAGACTTTCAGTTATAAACAAAAGAAAATACAAGATGGAAGGCTCTTCGAACCTCTTCCACTACGCAACTAAATTTTACTCAGACGTTGGCCATTAAAGTTATCTACTGTTGCCAAAATTTCAATCATTCAGCTTTATTATATATATAAAGTAATGTTCATGTGAAATATGAAGTTGTATGAAAGCTACTCGAACCCAATGACCAACCAAATTTTGTAGAAACTTTGGCCATAAAATTTAAATACTTTTGGCAAAATTTCAGACACCCAGTTTCATTAGGTATAGAGTAATCCTTATATAAAAGAAAAAACTCGAGCCCACTGTACTACACCAACTAAATTTTGCACAAACTTTGGCCATAAAACTAAACTACTTTTTGCAAATATACAGAATTGCAGGAATTTCAAATATTCAGATTTACCATGCATAGAGTTATTTTCATATAAAAAAACTCTGAAAAACCCGAATGAACGTAATATAAACATTATATCATCCGTTTAAATATTTTACGTAAAATTTTAAATACCAAAAAAAAAAATAAATTTTAAATTAATTAATTTTAAAATAGTTAAGTATAAAAAAAAATATTAGCTGCGTTTATGGAAGCCTTTCGAGTCCATTGAACAAGTTAGCCGGATTTCAATAGCAAAGGCTATGCTCTTGTATAAAAACAAATTCGTGAGAATTTCAGAATCCTAATTTTTGGAAAAGTGAGGATTTAGAGTTATGTTGCGGAAACACGAATAGACGTAGCTAAATCGATTTACTTTTCAATCCTAAACCTTTGAGTCTATATCTAAGGAAATGGTAAATTTAATGGATATAAAAATTTAGAACTTTTTAGAAAATAAAATTTAAAATTAATAAAAATTGAAGATTATTGAATATACTATTATCAAAGAAATTATATCATATAATTTTTTACTTAATTTAAAAAACAAAGCAAGAATATAATCTTCATCATCTCAAAGTTACAAAGTCAATAAAATTCGAAATGAAATAAGTAGCATGACTATAGTGAATTCTGATTTGTGATACAAAAATCACGAATAGTTAATTTATCTTCTAAAAAAGAGATGTGGCCTAAAAGTGAGTGAACAAGTGGCAGCACTAAAGTAACCTAGAAGTGGCAAAAGTGCAAAAAAAAAAACAAAATTCAAATATTGAAGTAAAATTTTTAAGTATGTTGTTAGTCAAACAGTACAATAAATCTGGACCCTATTGCAGCAACATCTTATCACTAAAAAAATAAACATTTTTTGATAAGTGATTGTTTTTTACTAATAAATTTTCATTGGCTTGTTGTCAAATGTGGTTTTGGTGCAACAAAATTTTATCAAAAGAATTATTTTTTTAATTATTTGATAAGTGATAAGTTTTAGGTGCAATATTGCTTAGCACAATTCACTCTATTAAAATAATAATATATTAAATCGATATATAGCTTTGCTATGTGTCAATACTAAAAACACACATTAACTCTTTTAGTTAAAGTAGGACACCTACATTATTAGAATTCCAAAATGTTAATTTGGAAGTAAATAATTAGTAGAGTTAAAAATTAAAATTATTTAATTAAAATGTATTATTTTACACCAAAAAAAAAATAAATAAATGAATAATTAAAAATTTAACCAGAAATTAATTGAAAAGTTTATTTTAAAACAGAATGAAATTAAAACTTTTTTAATTTTCATGATAATAAAAACGATCTAATACAAACTTTCAACAGATAATTATCAATGATAATTATGGGAAAAAATTAAATAATATGTTTGTTTTTTTATTCGAATTTTTTAGAATTAAATATAAATATCATCATTAAATAATTATCTAAAATATACTTAGTTTATTTAAAACGAAATAATTATTAAATTTTTTTATTTTAAAAAAATTTTTATACAAAACTAGACAATAATTGATAATAAATATTAAATACATTCAGTTCCGTTCCCCCTTTTTATACCCGTATGACTATAAGTCCAAGGGTATAATAAATTTGCCATTACGTTTGTGACGCAGAGAAGGAGGGGGGGGTAGATATAGACTCAAGTGTATGGATGGGATCAGAATCGAAAAATAAATCGATTTAGCGATGTATGTCCGTCCGTCCGTCCGTCAGTCCGTCCGTCCGTCCGTCCGTCCGTCATCACGATAACTCAAAAAGTAAAGGAGCTCGGATTATGAAATTTTCACAAATTCGTTTTTATGCAAAAAACGGAATCGAGTTTTAAATTCAGCCATTTTGGTCCACGGGTTCGAGTACCTGCCATACAACTTCTAATTTTATATGAGCATTACTCTATACCTATGGAAGCTGCGTGTCTGAAATTTTGCAAAAGTAGTTTAGTATAATGGCCAAAGTTACTGCAAAATTTGGTTGGTCTACTGCAGAGGGTTCGAGTAGCTGCCATACAACTCCTTCTTTTATATGAGGATTACACTACACCAAATGAAGCTGGGTGTCTGAAATTTTGCCAAAAATAGTTTAGTGTAATGGCCAAAGTTACTGCAAAATTTGGTTGGTCTACTGCAAAGGGTTCGAGTAGCTGCCATACAACTCCTTCTTTTATATGAGCATTACTCTACACCTAATAAAGCTGATTGTTTGAAATTTTGCCAAAAGTAATTAACCGGATGATATAATGTATATGTTACGGTCATACGGGTATCCCAGAGTTGACACAGTCTACTCTACTACACTCTTCCTCGTTTTAAATATAATTAAAGTATTCCTAACATACTGTGACTCTGTGTGAAATAATTTCATATCATTATTACTAAATATCTGAGATATTTTTAATGTTTTGTATAAGTTAAATTTATTAAGTTAATGTTTGTTTGTAAATTGATTAGGCACATGTTTTTTTATTTTGATCTATTAAAATCAAAATTAATTAGAATTACAATTTTGTATTATAGACAGACAAATCGGAATAAGCAACATGATTTAATTTAGATTTAAGAATTTTAAATAAATGAAAAATGATAGAAATGTAATATATAATTAAGGCCCTGCGAAATAAAGTCCCCCGAGTGTTATTTCCCATTTAATGAGAAATAACGCCCTGGGGTTTTATTTCTCGTAGTAATTGAGAAATAAAACCCAGGGTTTTATTTTTCTTTTAAGTTGAACTACGACTTCTGTGAGAAATAAAGCCCCGAGGTATTATTTCCAATTTCAATTGAACCAGCAAATGAAAAAAACACAATGGTTTCATACGAATATATACAGACTTTCTTGAACTATAATATCAAAAATTAGTAGCACACGTTTTGGAGTTCGAATCGAAATCAGGGGTATTTCCTTTTTCCAAAATTTAAAAACAAATAATAATTTTACATATAAACTACATTTATACTATAATAAAGTATATAACTACATTATATACTTTTCTCAAGAAATCGAAGATTCATTTAAAACAACACCCCGTCGCTTTATTTCTCAATTACTATGAGAAATAAGACCCCAGGGCGTTATTTCTCATTAAACAGGAAATAATACCGCCGGGGCTTTATTTCGCAGGGCCTTAATTCAGGTCATCTTATGTACTTTATTAATTTTTTTTAAATTATTTTAAAGAAACTGAACGATCTTAAAAATAATTTTGTCTGAAAATATAAGTAATGAATAACTTTGAATGTTCCCTCCAACACCTACCTAGGGAAATGTTATTAAAAGTTTCAACGTAAAATATAAACTTTTTTAAATCGTAAAATTTTATTATATATAATAAATTAACTTGTGCAATGCGGTCATTAGCTTTTAAAAATTACTGAATAACATTGGTATATATATATTATTAAATATACATATATATATATATATATATATATATATATTTATATTAGTTAAACCACAACAATTATAAAGTAAAGTAAAATTACCGCGTTTTAACTATATATTAATTCATAAATCATCATCTAACAATTTTTATTAACCCTTTTTAGCTTTTTGATTTGTTAAACTTGAAATTTTTTAATTAAAATTGTGTAAAAGCTAAATAATAAATATAAATAAAATATATATACAATATAAAGAATGTCAATAAACAAATTAACTTTACAATAAAATTAAAATTACTAAGCTGCACACTAATTTGATTTCAGTATAAATTAGATAATTCAATAAATAAATTAGATAAGTAAATCTATAATTTTGAATTATCAAAAAATTACAATATTGTTATTATTGCATGTTGCACTTCTCGTTTCTATTTCAATTAAATTTTAATTTTATTTTGAAAACTTATTCGTTTCATTCTTTTGTTAACTCGTTTTTTTAGAAATTTTTCCCAGTATACGAAAAAATTTTAATATAAATTTAACCTTTAAATATAAAGTAAAATTTAAACCTGGTTATAAAATAGTCTTATATTTGTTTAAAAATGAAATTTAAGTTTTAGAAATTATTTTATTACTTATATACAACCCTGGCTCAAAAGAATTTAATGATATAACTGGGACACTCTACAGTAATGTTTGAGTAAAATTTAGAAAGCTACTTTAATAAGCTTTAAATTGGCATAACTACCTGGTTTTTTCCTATCTTATTTGGTTCCAATTTTATCGAAGTAAACCTAAATTATAGTTAAAAAACAGTTAAGTCCTCATAACTTCTAAAGGAGTTAAAATAGACCCTCCTTCAATGCAATTGTTTGTTCGTCTCGACATGCCTGATCACCCATTTCAAGGAAGACCATCGAGTCGGAAACACCCTGTATATATAAAAAAAACTGGTAAAATGATAACAACAGTAAATTAAACCAATTATATAATTGTATCTTTCGAATAGAGAAAACAAGTAATATACTATACAAATTATTATAAAAGATTGAATGTAATTTGTATAATTTTGCGAATTTATGCATTCTTGATATATTTGATGTTTATTTAAATGCATATAGTTATCTTTTTTAAAATATAACAGATTGATTTAAAAGTCTAATATGAAAATTTAAAATTGTAATATTTATTTACATATTTATTTGTTTATTTATTTACTAATATACAATTCCATAACACATACAAAATGATAAGCGTGTGGGTTAACCTTTCCTTTCCAAATGTGGCATTACAATATAAATTGTAAATTATACAAATATAAGTGAGACCCTTCAATTGAAAGGATTGACGTCCTACGCCTTTGGTCGGATCAAATTGTAATAAAATTAAAACACAAAAAAAAAACAAATATATAGGTAAGTAATGTACCTAAATTCATTAAATTTATCAAATTAAATATCAAAATTCATTTTAAATTAAAACAAAAATCTTTTTAAACTCACCTCATTTTTATTCAAATCAATTAAATCAGGAATATTCTGTCGAAAATGTAGATATTCGAATAAAACAAATGAATAATAATATATTAATATTATTGAATTTAAATTAATTTTTCTATGTTTTACTTTTGTATTTTATTTGTTTTCATTTCACCACTGATTAACTAATCACTTTATAGCATTTTTTAGAATTTTACAAAAAAATTAACAATTTGTTTTCTTTAATTTCTTATAAAAAAAATAAAATGGTTTTTGTTTTTAATTTTATTTTAAAAATATTATTATTAATATTTAAGATACTGATACATTTTACTGAAATTAAAAAGAAAATAATTAGAAAACTAAATATAATAATATTTACTAAGTATTTTAAAGTAGGTACACTAGAGTAACTTTTTCCTCAATTAAATTTGGTTTTTTCTAGTTACAATTTTTTATATTTTATTATTTTCCCCAATATTTTGTTTAATTTTAATTAAAATTTATTTATTATTATATATTTATTATATAATTGAAAATAGAATCAACATTTAAACAATTAATGTATACTTTGTATTTCTTTATAACTTATTTTAACAAATTTTTTTTTTAATTTTGACAGCTATCATCATAGTGTGATTTAACGGTTCATAGATTTGATTTTTTTTTTTTGTGTATGTACGTTTTTTTTTTTAATGAATTTTAAAATTATGTCAAAAACCTTGTAAAATTTAATGAACACTTTTTTTTATAAACTTTTATCTGATAAATATTAATCATTTTAATTTAATTTATATAATTTGTATCCATTATACTTATTATTCATTTTTTAAATTATATTTTAAAATCATTTTTATAGCTCATAAAAATTTCTTAATTAAACTTATAACAAAAAAATCAAACTAAAAATTTATGATTTATAAAGTTTCGCCAAAATTATAGTAGGTAGGTAGGATAAAATTATTAGCTTAATATATTATATATATACATATATACCTTTTCAAACCTTTAAGTTAATCAAACATTCAAATTAAAACTTTTAAAAATGCATGACTCAAGTAATTAATAAAAACCTTCTATAATTTTATATACCTATAGATAGTCATTTTTCAATTATTGCAAAATTTTTTTTCGAATCAAATGTTTAAATATTTAATTCTACATCTTAATCTTAGTTTAGTAATCGATTGCCAGTCCGAAATTTTAAAATAAATCTAACACTTATTGTCTAGTACATCTTGAAATATATTTCTTGGTGAAGACAACGGCCATTTTAATATTCTTGTAAAAGACTTTTTTAAGTACAAATAAAAACTAAGTTAACAAATTATTTAAAATTTTTAACATTTTAATTGTAAGACAAGCCAAAAATTCAATTAATTACTTTCAAATTCAACTTTTAATCTATATATTAACGGCAATTAAATATTTTTCAAAATGATTAATTTGAAGCTTGTTTGCAAAATTTTAATTTAAAAAACTAACTAATACCTAAGGTATTCCACAGATAGGTGTGTTTTTTTTTCTGCCGTAGCAGTGCGTAATTTTTTTTTCTGCTAAAAATTTTGCTGCATAGTATATACTTACATCAAATGTATTTTTGTAATATTTTTTTTTACATATACGCGCTTATTTCGTGCAAAAAACGCTAGGAATTAATGAAAGCGTTAAATCTATTGTGGTAATATAGAAAAATTAATTGAATCAATTTTAATTTTTTCGTATGCATTATTAAAATAAAAGAAAAATTTTATTTAAATAAATTTTAGTAATTTTTAATTATTTTTGATAGAGAAAAACAGAAAATAGTTTTTGAATATATTGACAGCATATAATTAAATTTGGATATTTTTACAGACTATACATCTATTTGAAACTGTACGCGATTTTTTTGTGGATTATTTCCTTTAGCACTCGGTTTTTTGCCGCACTGTCGGAGAACAAAATAGAACTCCTACAACCTAATACATATAGATAGCGGCCTACAGAAGGGTTTTGATACGAACAAATGGCCTTATAGTTTTGCGCTGCTAACTTGGCAATCTGACTTATATGAAATACGATATTTTTCAAATTTTTTCTGAAAAATCGTTCGTTCGCTGGCAGTGTGGCAGTGAATTAAATTAAAAAGAATGTATTTAATAAAAAAAAAAAATGTTCAAAGACGGGTTGGGTACGAAATTTCAAAAAACATCCAATTCCGAAATACCATTTACATAATTCCAAAAATATAAAAATTACACAGAAAAATAAATATTCTGGAAAAAGCGGCAATCTGATTTTGAATCCAACTCTTGATTGAGAATTCACATATCACATATTCACATATAAATGAATATTCTGTAAAAGGCGTTTATCCCTGCTTTTTAATCCAACTCTAAAATTTCTGCCAATTCAGAATCTCACATGGAAATTTTTTTTTTTGAATTTTTCATTGTTTGGAATTTTGTAACTTTTGAAATTTTTTTTTTGTAATTATGACACCATCTCAAACTAACAGTAAATGTTCCAGAAATTGTAATCGAAACTATTAAAACATTTTTTCCCATTGATTAATCTAGTATCTATAAGGAGTTTATCCAATAAAAAAATATAAAATCGGCATTATTGAAAAATATACCGTTAGAATTTTTTGAACCTTGCAATTATATTTTGTTCACGAAAAGATGTAATGATTTAAAAGATGTATTACTAGGTAGGTGACACGGTAATTAAAGTGCAGACCTTATATTCGAAAAGCCCGCGCTTTCGAGTACGAGTAAAAGTAAAAAAAAAACTTTGATTTTCGACTCGCCTAAGCTACATATTTGTCATTGGTTTCAAAATAATGGCATAACTAATAAATAATAGTTCTATATTTTTAATTGAAAGTCATTAATATATAAATAAATACGGAATACAAAAAAATATTATAATAATGTAACTCGCATATTCAGAACTACCTTATAATATAAATATAAAATTAAAAAAAAAAAACAAAAGAATTATATCTATTGAAAATCTAATATTACATGTTATAGGACCTAGTATTGAACCTCATGTTTAAATTGTATGTGGAATTCATAAAGATCTACTCTAATAATAAAAAAATAATATGTTCTCCCTGTTCCAACATGTACTATAGTATCAATAGACTTATTAGACTAACAGCTGAAAATATAGTTCTTAAAAAAAAAGAACTTTGAAAACTACTGTAAATCGATTTCAAATAACCCAAACTAATTAATTTGTTTTCCAACTTCTATAAATATTAAATACAAATATACAAGTAGCTGATACTCTCAAAACTTTACACTTGAATTAAAAAATATATAACCAAAATATTAATATTTGTTTTATATGAAATATTTAATAATTAAAAATAAATAAATTTTATTTGTAAAAGTTTAATAAATAAAAAAAAATATATTTTTCATAATAAAATATAAAAACTTTTTTTGCAAAAATAATATAAACAAATGTTTTTTTTTTTTATTTTTTTTTTGTTTTTATTTATTTTTTTGCCGCCAACAAAAATATAAATCAAAATATTTATTGAATTATTCCTGTATATTTTTTTTTTTTATTAGTGTTAAAATTTTATAAGTAAAAAAAAGGAAAAAAACTCAACTATTAAACCGTTATTTATTATAAAAACACAGCATCACTTTTCATGTTATTCGTAAACTAAAGGGAAAACCTTTAAGTAATACAAAAAAACACAAAAAAAAAAATTATAAATACTCATATTGTATACTATCTACTTTCAACTTTTGTTATAAAATTCGAATAAAATTCGCTTATTTAGCAGAAAATTCGCACAAAACAAAATAAAAACAACAAAAAGAAAAAAAAAACAAAAATAAAAAGCAAATAAACAAAAAATGACAACAAAAAAATATAATTGAAGAAAATAGAATGATAAAAAAAAATATATATATAAAACAACTTATACTAATATTATCTGTATATGGTAATGTGCTTTTAACAAATTATGTTTGTTTGTGTGGGTGCACAAAAATGTGTATATACATATTAGCGTGTAAAATAAATAACAAAAGCGAAAATGACAAAATAAATTTTCTATTCATTATATATATATAATATACATTATACATAACACATAACAATATAACACATAGTAATGGAAACGTGAAAGAAAATTTGTAAATTTTTCTCAACTTTTGATTTTCCCTTAATTTTTTTTTTTGTTGTTATTGTTTTTATTATGCTTTTGATTTATGTTTAGTTGCTGCTGCTCCTGCTATTTCTTTATTTATATTTTTTTTTGTATTTGTTCGTTAAAAAAACATCACTATAAATCTGTACACATGTATGTGTGAAATTTCAGTTCTCTATCTCTCTGAAAATCTATTCGAAATCCTCTTAAGTTAAAGTTTCACTATATATGTTGGAAAAATTTATTGTATATAATACGAAAGTATAGGTATATAGATTTAATAATATAGTGTATAGAAACGAACGAACGAATTTAACTAAATACGAAAATTTTACGAAAAACATTTTAGATATTTTTTTTTTTTTTAATTTATTTTTATCGTACGATTTTATTATTTTCGGTCTTATCGAAATTTTATTTCAAGTTAAAAGGGAGAGAGAGAGAGAGAAAGAGTATAATAAAATGAAAATGAAAAAAATTAAAATAATACACTCATAGCGCAATTATCTCATCAGTCATTATCAAAAAGTACTCCTAAAATAGCTCCAAATGGATAATAGGAGAATAAAAGAGAATTAGATAAAATAAGAGAATATCAGATTGGTAAAATGATAACATATTATATTCTTTTTAAAAATGAGTGAATTAATGAGTTTTTATTGACATTGACTTATTATAAAATAAACCACTCATTTTCTAATGAATAATATGCATGGTAAGAGTTAATTGAGTATAATATGAAAAATTTTTCAACAAAAGGTTTAAATTATAAAATATTATTTGTATACATTTTCTTTACATACAAAAATAGTATATAATATATATATACATATTTATTATATACTAGAAAAGAATTTATTTAATATTTTTTTTATCAAATAAATGGAAACCTGTAAGAAAATCATGTTATATGAAAAATAAAGAACTCTTTTTTTTTATTTTAATTTGAATAATTTTTAAAAATTAAAGTTATTAGTAAGATACTTTTTAGAAAAAATATATTTGTGTATATATTAGCTATTTTTCCAACTATTTTCTTTGACTTGCAAATTTGTATAATAAATATTTTGAACGTTATAAAGATCTATTTAAATATTAAGTTATATTGTGAATTCAATATAATAGAGTTAATTATTAAATAGTTTTGAAATATATCTTTTTTATTTTGCTTTCAAAATTTTAAATATTTTAAGGGTTTCCAAGTTAGTTTTCCTTTGATTTTGAAGGTGTTATAAATAATAAAATAATATTCATTCGACACTTTTAATTGAATAATATTCAGATTTATGATTTAATTTTATTTTTTTACCAATAGCTAAATTTAAATTTAATTTGTTTAATAGCTGGAACAGAATTCTGAATAGAGTTACTGGATATTACGACTTTTAAAAATATAAAAAATTGATTTCGTAATGTATATATATGTAACACTTTAATAATTGAATTAAATATAAAATTTATTTTATTTCCAAAAAAATTAATTTCTATAGCTCATATAAAATACCAATTACACTTGGGTCATTCAACCCTATAATCTGTTTCATTAACATATTAACATCATTTTAAATTTAAGATTAGAAAAAATTAAAGTATATAATAAATTATCAAAGATATATTTTTAATCTATAATTTGTTTATTTATTTAAAACATCCTATTCTATAATTTATTTATAATATTATTAAATATAATATTTAAAAATTTTTGTGATTAAAAAAATTTAATAAGAAAAGAAATACTACTATTACAAAAATAAGTTTTAATTTATAAAATTATGTTTTAATTTACAAAACAGCAGGTTATTTTATCTTTAAAGGACCTGTTTTTTTTTTAAATTTTGGAAACAATTAAAAATTTTTAAAATGCTTTTAAATTTAATCAAAAAAAAATTGTTTTGATGTTACTTATATTCATCATATTTATTTTTTTAAATGTATTTAATTAAAATGAATACGTATACAGATGTAATAGTAAATGAAAAAAAATTGATTTTATTATACAATATATTTTTTTTGTATCTATCTATGTATATTTATGTTTCTTTCTATATATATGTATCTATTTATGTATTATTTCTATAAAAATGTGATATCCTACAACAATTTTATACATACATATAATAAAAAAAAAGGATTTTCATATAGTAAAATTGAATATGTGTATAATATGTATATAATTAGGTGACTAGGTTGAAATCAAATATTTTGATTATATTCTTAATTTTGTTTAAATATAATCACTGTGTCTAATTAGAAATTAAATACTTAAAAACATATATTTAATAAAATCATTTAAATTAAAAAAAAAAAAAAAAACATTTCAAAACTTGTTGGTAATCTAATAAAATAAAATCAAAAAATTTTATTCAATATCTTTATTTTATAATATGTTGAACACACAAGCAATTTATTTTTTTATTTGTATTGACAGAATCCTTTTTTTCTATTATTTTTTTTATTTTTTTTGTATTTTCTTCCTTTTTATTATCCTTGTTTTTCATCCTAACAAATAAACATCCAAAAACAGAAAAAAAAAATCAAGTAATAATCATTTAAAATTTATTTGGTATCCATTTTTTTTTTCTACTGTTACTTTTTTTTTATTTTTTGGATGACAATTTACAATTTGTAAATTTGACAATTTTGTTATTGCATACATTTAGGTGTTTCTTAAAACAAAACAAACAAAAAAAAACACCGTTGTTTTACACATTTTACGCAATTGTAAAATATAATTTCATTCATAATTTTAAAAATTAATATTAGAAAAACTGTTATTTTTAACACTTAGTAAAAAGAAAAATTTAAAAAAAAAAAAAAAAACCAAAAGTAAAACTTTTTATTCTTTGCATACATTTAGGTGTTAAAATAGATAAAATACAAAAGTTTTTCTTAAATAAAAAAAAACAATGTAGGTATATATTTTATATATTATATGCATTGTCATACACATGTTATATACATTTTTTGTATAAAATGTTTTTTTTTAATTTTTAATTGGAAAAATAAACGAACACCCACTTAAGTGTCATTCATTCAATTTATTTTGTTTATAGACCTGATATATATATATTCAAATAACTATATGTACATTAATAGGTCTATTAAATTCTTTATATCGGCTATTTGCTATTAAATATATAATATTATAAATTTTATTGCAATTTTCTATACACAAAATATTGTAGAGAATTGTTCGCAATTTTATTTTGAACAAAAATTTCAATTTATCATTTTAATGCACATTTTTATAACAAAATATTCAATCAAATATTTATGACACTTGTTAAATAACTATTTTTTTTTTTTTTTTTTGAATATTTTTACTTGAAAGAATTTTCTTAAATTCTTAGAAGTTTTTTTTTAAATGTAGTGAGAGCAATTATATGTATGTATATAATTATATATTAGAATAGAAAAATATATATATATATATATAATAAATAAATGTTGGTTGAACACTTTAACACATATGATGGAAATTTTTTTTTTTATCAAGAGCAAAAGATATTATACACTTGATAATTTAAAAATGAGGTGTAAATGATTAATTTAATTTAAAAAAAAAACAAACACCGAACTAATAGTATTTTAATTTAATTATTTAATTTTTTTTATATAAAAAAAAACAAAACCTAATTCACCTTATACTTTATCTTCATTCCTTTTAAAAATTTTCTTATAGAAAAAAAAGGAATTTTTTTATGTAAAAATTTCACTTTAAATTAATATAGCATACACATAGGCGTTTTACATTTTTTTCTTTTAAATTATTTTTTTTTATTATAATTTCTCTTAAATATTTTAGGATTTAACAATTTTTAATAATTTTTTTCTTTTGTTTATTTATTCAAATAACAAATTACAAAAAAAAAAATTTTTTTTTAACTTTTATCAAAATTTGTTTTTTTTTTTTTTTTGTAAATTCACATAATAAAAAAACTTTACTCAATACAAAATATTTGTTTAATAACTTTTTTTTTTATATAAAAGAAAGTAAAAAAATTTCAAGAATAAAAAGAACTAAAAATGTCCTGTAAAAAATTTTCTTATTATTTTTTTTTTATTTTTTCTTACAAAATTTTTTTATTAGAAATATTAAAGAACCGCGATTTATTCAAATGTTATATGGTTCAAAGTTATTTGTACAAAATCTCATCCGGGACTGAATGAAAAAAAAACTTGTATCTGTGTAAAAGGGATTCTATTGAAGTTGGACCAAAGGATCATTCATGTAAAATACTTTATACATTTACGTACAACATCCAAACAAAATATATATATACATATATATTTTTAAATAAAAAAAAATAAGAAGAGAATGTTTATTAGAGAAGAGAAGTGAGATTATAGTCATTATATAGAGGAAGAGATTTTATTTAAAATAAAAATTCTTATTTTTCGTTAAATTTGGAAAAAAAAAAATTAAAATAACGATACCAAACATAAAAGTTGTTACAGATATATACAATACATTTAAATAATTATTTATCTAATACATATAAAATAATAAAATTTTTTTTTTTAACAAATACGAATAGAAAATAAAAGTTAAAATATACCGCCCTTTATAAGAATTGAATAAAAAATTCATGTAAATAAAAATAAAATGTATTTTGATTTCTATGCTGATATAAATGTGAATGAAAATTTTGAATGAGGGGAAAATTTTAATATTAAAGTATTAGTGATAAGTTTATATAAATTTATTGCATCTGTATCTATGATAACTGATAACATATATTTAGTCTTTTATCTATTATTATCTTAGAATAAAACAAAAAAAAAAAAGAGTTATAGTGTAATTTTCTAGACATATACTTTTAAATTTGAGTTTTTAATTCTCAACTAACCGGAGTTTCATAAGTAACTTAACAATTTTAGTATTTTATTTTAGAAAAATTTATCTATAATCTGATTCTGTTATCAATGTTTAAGCCTAATTATAAATTTGAAATACTAGGTTTTTATTACTTTGTTTGCTTTAAATAAATTTTAATTTGTCTACAACATTAAGTAGTTCAGAAATGTTTTGTTCATGTTTAGGAAAATTAGTAATCTTAGTACCAGATCTATATGTAATCAATAAACTTGAATACGGATACTTTTTTTTATATATTAACTAGAAATACAAAATTATTTATTTAAACTGGTTCCTAATAAGGTTCCAAATGTAGTTTTTGTCTGGTACTAACTGGTATTATGAATATAAAATATACAGTTTCTAATACAATTTTTCTTTATGTAAAACCTCAAATGCTATTCTTTATTTCATTTATTAATTATAGACTAGGTTTAATGAACAGAAATGAAAGTTCATTAGCATTAAAAACATAAAACATATTTAAATATTTATTTTAAATATATATTTAAATATAAAGCATTTGTTTTTTCTTTAAATATTAAATTAAATGCTGAATTAAATATTTTCAAATGTCTAAAATTAAAATATAAAAAATCATGAACTTTATATAAAAGTTCAGAAAATAGTATATACACAATAAAAAATAAGAGTAATTTACCTTTTCTTTAAACGGTTTGTGCGGGAGTCAATTCATACATTTGTGTACATCTATATTTTCGTACATTTAGCCTAATTCTGAGCATTAAATTTAAAGGGAGTTAAATGAATACATACATACATACTTAATGTTAAATGAACCATTAAACCAGATCTATTTTGGTTATTTGTAATATAGAAAAACTTAAAACTAGAATGAATGAAACTGATTCTCTTAAAAATACTAATTTTGAGATAAATTTTCGTCATCAGACTCAAAGTTATATGCAAATTTGTTTAGTAAAAAAATAATAAAAACAAATTAAGTGTAAATTGTTTCAACTCAATAGATAGACTTGCGTAGAGTATCTTTTTAACATAAAAAATAAAATAGATAAGAGATTTGAGTGAAAAAATTTAGTTATTTATTTTTTTTTTAACTTTGGAATTATATTTTGGTCATGCTTGCAGATTTGGATTTTTTCATTTTATTAAAACACGTTTTTGCTGGAATTGCATTAGATTAGACGTCGATTTATTCAAACCTTTATATTTCTCTCCCATTTGTTACAGGATATTTTTAATATTGTTTAAGTCGTTTAACTGCATAAATAAAAATATAATAATATATTTTTATTATTATATTTTTATCCTTTAAAATATATTTTATCTTAATTATATAATTACCTTTGATTGGAAATACATGCAATTGGAGATTATCTTAATTATATAATTACCTTTACTGGAAATACATGTAATGGAGAATCTGGTATTATATTTAAAATTTAAAAAACTTTAAGAATAAATATATGTACTTAAACAATTAAGACCAATTGAAATCACTTTTATTTACCTTATAAAAACTAAAAGTAAATAGAATGCCGAATCAAATATAATCAAATATAATAATAAATTTAATCAAAATGCATTACCAGTTATTATTACCTTTAGTTCCTTTAATTCAAAACAATAATTCTTGAACATTAAAACAAATCCAAAGAAAGCTAGTATCAGTTTTCTTTTACAAATCTAAAAAATATTAACAAATATAATATTTCCATAAAATTTTATAAAATAAAACGGAAATAAAAGTGCATTAGAGAAAAAACAAATTACAAAAAAAAAATTTAATCAATTTGAAGAATCATTATAACGAAATTTTCTTTGAATTGATTTCATATCCTGTAATTACAGAGTTTAGTTTCGAATTCGAGAAAACAAGAAAAGAAATTATTAAAACAGAAAATGGAAATATTATTCAAATTCTTTCATTTTCTATCCTATTTTAATTTCCTTTCAATAATCGACAAATAGATTTAAACCAAAAGCAATAGGTATAATGGAAATAAGTATTATATTTACAAATTTTTTTTATTCCATTACCATAAGTAAAGCAAAAATTGATTTAATATAAGCAATGGCAAAAAAAACATATTTATAAACACATTGTATTATAAAAGAAGTTGTATCTGCACTGCATATTCATTACTTTCAGTTTTATTAAATAAAAAAGTAGGCTAAATATTCTATTTTGTTCTCTTTTTGCAATTTAATTTAACTCACCCAAATTTGCTAAACTAAAAACGAAATAGCCATATTTATTAAAAAATATATTATTACGCAAAATATAAATATATTATTATTATTATTAAAAATATTATTATATTTAAACTTATTTTATTAAAAATGTTAAAATACGCTATTCATCTTCTATGAATTCTTTAAACTCTTCAACTGCATTTATAACAATTTTTTTTCAATTAAAACCCTTCCACTTTGCAAACCAATCAATAATAACAAAAAGTTTCACATTTCATTGATAATTTTCTAGTTCCAAAGACTTCATGTGGTATTTTTTCTTAACTACCAATTATACCAACTAAAAATAAAAATTAAAACAATTATTTTTTTATTTAAAGTAATGATTTATTTTTGTTTTTTCTTTTTCTTCATTAAACTTAAAAATTCATTGCAATTTAGGAAAGACAAAAGTAGTTTTGCAATAATTTTCGTTTTTTTTACAAGAAAAATTAACTTTAAATCTTTACCTTTTTTTTCTCGAAATTTACTATAAATTATATAATAGAATTAAAATTATTTTAAAAAATAATAAGCAAATTAATTCATTTATTTGATATGTAAAAAAAAAAATTTATGATTTTCTAAAATAATACAAATTTACAAAAATTAAATTCTACTAAAAATTATTACCACATATCGATGATGATTAAATCAATTATAATTATTTAAAAGTTTCTTATAGCTTATTTAAATACTTTAAATAAGTATGTAGACTCGAAATTTTATTACAATTATTACAAACAAAAAACAGAATTACTATCAAAAAATTTTCCCATTAAGAACAGATATTTAAAGAACTTGAAATAAGAGGAAAATGTATCGTAACTGATTAGTAAAGTCATTTACGGATCAATTAAACGATTTAAGCAATTTTTTTTTTTTTGAAAATTTTGTTCGTTTTCAATAAATACATAAATTATTTCAAAAATTTTGTTTTTATTTTTTTTTTTTCATTTTTTTATACTTTATATTTTAATTTTTTACATCATACTTGGAACACCAAATCCAAAAGTTTGCTTAATACTATTCCAATAATAACGTTTCCAATTATTATTTGTTGTATCAATTTCAGATGATGGAACTCCAGATTGTGTTAGACGAATTTCTGTATGATCACCCTAAATATTTTGTAATAAAATAAATATGTGTTTCAAATTCAATTTTAAAAATTATTTCAAAATAAAAATTACCATTTCTTCTATATCAATCACAACATTTGAATAATGTTCGGCGGGCCATTGTTTTAGTCTCCATGTTTGAACTATTTTTTCATTTGGTACTAACTCTAGGAAATGACCGTGTACGTTCCCGCCAAATAAAACAAATCTAAATTATTTGTTTTTATAAGTAGATAATACTTAATAGGTACTAAACAAAAATATTTTAAATTAAAAAAAAAACACTTACTCTCCACCTTTAATTGGCTCCAATTTAACTTCACTTCTTGTAAATGCAGATACCATTTCAGGTCTTGTTAAAACATTGTAAATTTCATTTGAACGGCATTGAAAATCTATTTTTAAGTTTATTGTCTTACAATCTATTTTACAGCCCAATTTATTATCATTTCTTACAATATCAGATCCACTTTTGAATTTATCGACGTCAATTTTTTTATTAAAACCACTTGTTATAGATTTAACACCACCCGCATTAGCCGTTTTAACACCGTTTTAACAACACCATCTTCTTTTTTTGGCAGTATAAGACCTTTAGAATATTCTTGTTTTAATTGCTTTAAATAAATGCCAATTTGTTCCCGAATTTTATTACGCCCAACATTATACATAAATACTTTTAATTGTTCTGATTCTTTATTTGATTCATTAACACTAATTGTTATTTCGATTTCATCCAAATCATTTTCTTCTGATAAATTTGGTATTGTAGCTTTCCCTTTGTGGGTTTCGTCTGAGCCGGGCAGTTTACCGGACCATAGAAGAGTAATATTCCATTCATAGAAAAATATTAATTTTCCTTTTCTATTATTAGCTGTAGCCTCTCCATTGCATGTATCAACTTCAGTTTTAACTTCAATTTCACCTTCAGCTAAAAATATTAAAATTTAACAATTCAATTTCTGACATAAAACTAACCAAAAAAAATAACCAATATGAAGAGATTTCTAGAAATTTAAAATTTTTGTAGCATGCAAGTCAAGTAGTCAGGAGCTACTGTTTGGAAATATCAACAATATGGTTTTTATATAAATGTTTTTTTTAACGTATTTTTAAATAATATTGATTTAATTAAAACAATTTTTTATACCCGGTTCTTACCTATTATGAAGTCCGTAAAAAGTGATTTTAACCTATCTTTTGACCATGGTGTGGCATTTTTTTCTGTCCAATGCCAATTATTAACATTTGTTGCATCGGGTCGTTCTTCAACAATCCATCTTGGATCACCTTCGCCCCATTTTGCCATTTTTATGAAAAAATATACTTATATTCTATTAATATCGGAAAATTCTAATTGGCAATGAAGAATCTTGTTATTGAATAATTTGGAACCTTGAGATTATTACGTAAAGGAAACTGATTTTATAATTAGATATGAGAAACTTTGTCACTCTATTAAAATACTTTTTATTGATAAATTTTATTTATTTTGCATGTAATAATTTAATTTTTATCTTAAGAAATATAATTCGCTCCAATTCAGATTCACTGCTTCTTCTTTTTTTTCTCTACTAAAGAAGAAATATGTCATCAGATTTGACGTTTACCAGAAATTTCGAGAAAATTTAAAGAACACATTCAAAATTTTTCGAAATTAGAAAAATAAAATATTTAGTGACATCTGTCGTCAGATATTAAATTTATAATGAAAACAAAGTAGGAATAACTATTTATCACTTAACTTATGCAAAAAGTTGAATAACTCCATTTTAAAAGGCCTTATCTTGGATCTTAGTTAGTTTACATCACTGAGTTCCGAATTTTTATTAAATTTAATTTTAAATCCAATTAAAAAAAACCCAAATTCGAAATACAGCTTTAGATCTGGGGAAGAATCTTGTTTAATGGGTTTTTAAATTAAAAGAACATTTGTTTTAATTGTCGGTTTTATGTTTTTTGGGTATTTGTTTTCAAGAATTGACTTCTTGAATTCTCTCAATTAATAATTGTTTTAAAGTCCAAATGATTAAACAATGATTTTATATTTTAAATAATATATAATAATGAGAACTTTAATGTTGTGACGGTCAAAATTAAAAAATTATTAATATTGAAATTTGTTTGTTTTTATAATGGCAAATATTTGCATAATCTGTTCAAGTCCAGGTTTGTTGAAATTGCTTACATAGACATTAATTTTTTTTTAATTTAAGCATCAAATTTTAATTGTTAATTAGTTTTATTACGTATATATTATTTATTATTTTAGGAGATTATGATATATTTGCAGCAATTCCGGCTTACTTGCATGCAAGTCCGAATGAATTTTTACTATGGCCAAAAGACATATCTAAAATGTTAGAAGAAACCACAGGTTTAATAATTACAATAGATGACAAGTTGTTACCTAGAAAAATATGTGCTTTATGTATATCATATTTAAAGCATGCAGCTACATTCCGGCAACAAGCTATTGATAATATATTAAATTTAAAGGCCGCACAATTACTTAAAAATCCAGATAAGCATTCATCTTTAGATAATAATGACTGTAGTATTACATTAAAAGAAAACCATTTAAATTTTAGCCAAACTCGATGTTCTGATTTAAAAAATATTTTAGCAAGTAAGCCTAAAACAAATAAATGTGATGATTATTTCAAAAAAATTTTTGAAAATTCACCAAATAATATACAAAAACAAAAAAATGTATGTAAAAATGATATATCGGATACAAGTATCATTGATAGCAATAATATAACAAATGGCAGTAGTAATAATAGTAATTTGCATTTAAATACATATTTAAATTTATTATTTGATAAAGATACTAACAAAACTGCTAATAACAGACGAAAATATTATCATCAAGTGAGTCGTCATAAAGTCGCTGCTAATGATTTAAACGATGAAATGAATCCTCTTGATATTGAATTTGATGATATATTAACCGGATCAAGTGATGAAAATGATTTGATAGATTATAAAAAAAAGACAAACTTTTTTAATTATAAAGAAAAAAATTTCGAAGAAGATGATATTTTAAATGATATATTAAAAGACGCTAATATTATTATAAATATACCAGAAATTCATAAAGAAAGAAAATGTCCTGCTTGTTGTAAACGATTTATGTTTGAAGATTCATATGAAGAACATACATCAATTTGTGTTGAATATCAACTATTAAGTTTGATTGAAGAAGTTAATAGATTATTAATAATACGAAGAAAGAAAACAATTTCACCGCATGAATTTGTTAGACGAATGATTTTTAGTTTAAAAAAAATCGCAGATTGGCTAAGATCAAATGGTGAAAATATAAACATTCCGTCACAATCTGATATTAAAAAAAATAGCAATAAAAAAGCAACGATTAAAAAGAAAGAACAAGACGTTGAAGCGATTGTGGAACATTTTAATTCATTAAATACAACTGTAATTGAAAATCCAAAATTTAATTCAACGACTGTTACAAATGACGATGTTAAAAACGAAAATTTAACAAAAAAAGATATTTTAAATAACTCAAACTTCGGAATAAATAAAATTAGAACAAGTACACCCGAAAAAATAAAACAAAATTCTCGAAAAATTCCTGAAAATACATTTCAAACGATTCAACAAAGTACTGAAAATAAAAAATCATCTTCTAGTTTAAGTGCATTATGTACACCATCACCACCTCAACAACAAAAACCACCACAAAAGCAACAACAACAATCGACTGGTAATTCAAATAAAAATATAAGAAATGGCAATAGTAGCAGCCATTTTAATACTGTTCTGTTAACACCTGTTGGACATTTAACATCAGCAGCAAATTATATTGCTAGTCCATCACCAAAACTGTTAAATTTTTCTGCTAGATGCAGTGTATGCAGTGTTGTATTCGAAAATATAGCTGGTTTAGAAGATCATAATGCAAAATTTCATAATTATCAGCCATGTGAAAAGGAAGAGCACAAAAAAATTATTGCTTTATTTGAAGATGAATAATGAAATAATGAAGATTACTCTCGAATTAAGTTATTTTAAGTTTTAATTATTATTTTTGTTTCCCTTATTTATGTGTAATAAATGAATTTAGGTTTTTTATATTCTGAATAATTGTAGCAAAAAAAGTGCTTATTTAAAAAAAAAACAATTTTAAGTTCTTAAAAGTTTAAAAATAATTTTTAATTTTTTTTTTTGTAAGAAGAAAATTACACAGTTGTTCAAATTAGTTGTGATTAACTTTTTTTTGCAAACAAAAAATAAGATTGTATTATTTTTATTCTTTTTGTTTCCTTTGGTAATTTTAATGTCTTTGTAGATTTTCTATTTAGGATTTAAATATAATATTACAAATTAAATTATTACCATGTATTAGAAACTGTATTCATGTTTTAATATTTAAGATTTCATAATTAAAAAAAAAAAAATATAAAATAATATTTTACAATATAATTATTACTTTTTACGAAAAGTTTGAAATATTATAAATTATATGTTTTTAATTTTTACTTGGGTACATATTTTATAAATTTTAATTCATGTGTTAACCAAACAGCAAATGATAATAATACTAATGAACCAGATTGATGGCAAGCAGCAATCGAAACTGGTATATATGTCAATAATGTTGTAATACCCAAAACCACTTGAGTCCAACCCATAACAGCTACAGCATTTGCAGCCCAATATGCACGTTTTGGTAATATTCGTCTCCTCGATAATAACCAAAGACCAGATATTAACGCTAATGTTGTTGTTCCTAATATTCTATGATCGAATTGACATGTTGTTGGATTTTCTGTAAAATTACTAATAGTTGGTGATAATGCGAATAAATCAGATGGTATCCAACGATCTGCCATTTTTGGAAATGAATTATAAATTAGACCAGCATCTAATCCGGCAACGAATGCTCCAGAAAATGCTGTTAAAAATATCATTCCTTTTGTAGCGTGTGCAAAACGGCGAAATTTAATTGCTTCTTTAGTTATATTTTGAAGTTTTTCAGCTGGTAACAAATGACTTAGTGATGACCATAAAAATAATGTGTATAAAACAAATGCAAATGTTAAATGTGATGCTAAACGATATTGTGATACTCTTGGAACATCATTTTCACCATGAAATCTATCTTCTAAACCAGATTTTACCATATACCAGCCCATTAAACCTTGAAGCCCTATTAATGTACCAAAAGCAAGTACGCGAATTTTCATACTTTTGTTAAAATAACCTTTGTACCAGAAATATGCAGCTGGTAAAGCATAAAATGCTCCAATTAAACGGCCCCACATTCGATGTCCATATTCCATATAGTAAATCATTTTAAATTCTTCTAATGTCATATCAGCATTTTTTCTATAAAATAAAAAAATATAAATTTTTGGATATCTTCTAGTTTTAGCATTAAATTACATTTTGTATTCTGGATACTGTTTATAAGTTTCAAACTCTTCAATCCATTCTTCCTGTGTTCTTGGACGTTGTTCACCTAATAATTTCCATTTAACCATTGACAATCCAGATTCAGTTAATCTTGTGACTCCACCTAAGTTAAAATAAATTTTAAATGAAAACTACTAAGAAAATTGTTTTCAAATATTTTTGTTTAATTTATATACTAAGCTCCCTTCGTAACATTATCTACTACTATTTTAATTATATACATTACTGTGTACAAGCAAAAAAGATAAATTGAAAATCCACCTAAGATAACAGCAACAAAAACCATTCCACTGCATCCAAGCAGCCAACCACCAACTATTTTTCTGCCTTTTTCTTGTACATCCTTACTTATACACCTTTTTAATACCAAGCCGTATGGGCTTGTATTAACTTTTGGTGTTAAAACAGTTCTAGGTTTCTAAAAATAAGTTGAAGTAATAAATGTCTCATATGGTGAAATTGTTAACTACTTTATTTCAATAACGGGGACTTACTTTTATCAAATTTCCTTCAGAAAAAAAGTTTCTTTTAATTAAATGCGAATTGTTTACATAATTGCTACGTACAATTGCAGTTGCTGAACGAAATGTTGGACATAATCTACAAATTGAGATCATTTCAAATAATTTTATAATTAATAAACACCATTCAAGTAAATAGTTTTGAAATTTTCAATAAATATTGAGCTGTCAATTGTGAAATCTACATTTTACACCTCTGCGATCAAAGTTGCCAGTTTATTTAAACTGATAAAATATAATTATTAAATAAAACTATAATTTACTAATAAATGCAAAAAAATACAAATACTGAATACAAAATACATATAGGTATAATCAAATCAATGTAATAGCTAATTTAAAATTCTTGTAAGCTAAAAAATTTTAATACAAAATTTTTTATATTTTTATTTTAGTTTAGTTTAATTTGTTTCCTCTGCTCATCCCTGATGCATTGCTACAACAAAGAAACAAATGCTGCCATTTTGTAATAAAGATGTCAATTTAGTATCTAGCTCAAAATATATTTATTTCTGACTAACAGCTCGTTGTTGAGGTTAAATCTTTTTTGAGCATATTTATTCATCTTCTCCGATAAATTAAAAAAAAGTCTGTGTTAAAAAATGGCTTTATCCGTACCAAAAGCGCCAGGAATGGCCCAAATGATGAAAGAAGGTGCTCGTGTAAGTAAAAAATTATATATGTATTAAAGTTCCCGAGATTTTTTGATAAACTTGTTTCAAATATTTAATCATCAGCTCATGTGTGCTTTTTCCTTACCTGATTCTAGACTATTCTTTAAAATTAATAAAAGAACTTAATTAAAAATGGTTAGAATTAGTATAATTTTGTTTTCCGCTAATTAAGTAAAAATTTTTCAATTATAAAAATTGATTTAATCAATCTTCGGTTGAATTGAAATCGCAACATGAGTTGATGCATTTTTAAAGTTAAAAATATGTTCTAAAGAAAAAAACTAATTTTAGATGTACAGCGGATTGGAAGAAGCTGTATACCGAAATATCACTGCTTGTAAAGAATTCTCAAAGACAGTTCAATCAGCATATGGTCCAAATGGAATGAACAAAATGGTAATCAATCACATTGAAAAGCAATTTGTTACTTCAGATGCTGGTACAATAATGCGTGAATTGGATGTTGAACATCCAGCTGCAAAATTAATGGTAATGGGAAGTCAAATGCAAGAATCTGAAGTTGGTGATGGTACCAATTTTGTAGTTATCTTTGCTGGAGGTTTACTTGAAGGTGCCGAAGAACTTCTTAGATTAGGTGTAACGCCAAGTGAAATTGCTGAGGGCTATGAATTGGCTTTAGAAAAAGCATTAGAAATTTTACCAACATTAATTTGCCATGAAGTTAAAGATTATCGCAATATTGAAGCTACAAAAGAAGTTATTCGTACAGCAGTTATGTCAAAACAATACGGACAAGAAGATTTCTTAGCTGAATTAATCTCAAAAGCTTGTGTATCAGTATTACCGGAGAAATCAACTTTTAATGTGGACAATATTCGTGTTTGCAAAATATTAGGAAGTGGCTTAATGAAATCTGAAGTTTTAAAAGGTATGGTTTTCAAAAGACAAGTTGAAGGAGACATTAATTATGCAGAAAAAGCAAAAATCGCCATGTTTTCATGTCCCGTCGATATTATTCAAACAGAAACAAAAGGAACTGTTTTAATTAAAAGTGCCGATGAGTTGATGAATTTCAGTCGTGGTGAAGAGAATCTATTAGAACAACAAATAAAAGCTATTGCTGATACAGGAGCAAAAATTCTTGTTGCCGGTGGTAAATTTGGAGATATGGCCTTACATTTTATGAATAAATATGGTCTTATGGCTGTTCGCTTAAATTCTAAATTTGACTTAAGACGTTTAAGTAAAACTGTTAATGGAACAGTATTACCACGTCTTACAGCTCCCAATTCAGAAGAATTGGGTTATTGCGATAAAGTATCCGTACAAGAATTGGGTGATACAACCGTAATATCATTTTCAAATGAAGGAGCTGATTGTAGAATTGCAACAGTTGTTATTCGTGGTGCAACTGATAATTTCATGGATGATATTGAAAGAGCTATTGATGATGGCGTTAATACATTTAAAGTAATTACAAGTGATGGAAGGTAAAAGTTGATATAAAATAAAAATTTCAATAATTTTATTTATATTGATTTCGAAATTTGTTTTGTAGATTTGTACCTGGAGCAGGTGCTGTTGAAATTGAACTAGCCCAACAATTGTCAGAATATGCTGATCAAATCCCTGGTTTAGCTCAATATTCAATACGGAAATTTGCCACAGCCTTAGAAGCCTTCCCAAAAGCTTTAGCTGAAAACAGTGGACTTAATGGAACAGAAATGATTCATAAATTATATTTAGCACATAAAGATAATGGTAAAAATTTCGGTGTAGATATTGAAGCTGAACAACCAGAAACTTTAGATGTTGTAAATGCAAAAATATTCGATTTATATGCATTGAAATATTGGGGTCTTAAATATGCTGTTGGTGCTGCATCAACAATATTAAAAGTTGATCAAATCATAATGGCTAAAAGAGCTGGTGGTCCAAAACCACGAAAACCTGCTGGTAGTGATGATGAATCTTAGAATGTTTGTTTAAAGGTTTCCCCTTTAATTATTATAATTATTTTTTACAAATATAATTCTCACATCATTTATTTGTTTCTATTTTAATAAATTTTCAGCTAATTTTAAATGTTACTTTTAATCGTATTGCATTTTCACGAACATTGTCAATCTAACATAATAAAAACAAAAGAAAACCTAATTTTTGTGTTTTTATTTATAAATTATTAGAAATTTATTTCATATTCAACAATTCTTTAATTTAACAGTTATTGAATAAGGACGTCACGTGCTCTTCTAATTTTGTTGTATTCTGACTCCTGAGTATTAGACCATAAAAATTTAAAAACAATATTTTTAATGTGCACTGAGTTTAAATACAGCGATATTTATTTCGATACAATAATACAAAGGAAATCATATTCCACAAAAGTTGAACATTTTACAAAATGATTATTAATCTAACATTTTTTTAATCAAATACATTGAAAATTTTACTTGGTTTTTTTTTTTTGTCCTAATATTTATTTTTTTTGGTTGTGCATTTTTATAAAATTTTTTTTTTTTTTTTGAATTAGAGAAATGAGGCTTTTTTTGCACTTTTGCTTAAAATTAAATTTTATTTTGCCTTAACATTTATATATATATATAGATTATAGATACTCATTTCGAAGTGATATTTTTATTTTATAAAAAAAAAAAAATCAATAAAATTATAAAACAGTACAGGAACTCTTTTCACGGAATGGATTAACTTTTTGACTGGAGAATCCAACCAATAAATAATCCTCTTGTTCATGTTCTGCAATATATTTGAGCATTTTTTCACAAGATTCTGAAATAGGTTGACGTTCAATGGCTGCTTCACGTCTCAATTGTTCAACATTTGCTCTTTGTTGTTGCATATTTGATAGAACATCCATATCTATTTTGTTTTTTCGTTTAAATCAACACTTTCTATAAAAAAATCCAAATTAAATAAATCAATTTAATATTTCAACTTAACAAATTAACGAATATAATTTCTTAATTTCTAAAAAAAGAAAAATAAAATTAATGAAACACACCCAATACTTAAAAAAAAAAATTTCAATTTTAATCAACTCCTGTCAAAATTTTCCGTTTCAATCAAAGAAACATGAATAATAAAAAAAAAATTTGACAGATGTGAGATGACTTCATTTTTTAAAAGAGAACAACCCAATAAACATAAGTTATGAAATGCCGTTGGGTTAAAAACTTCTAGAAAGAAAATATATTGGAAAATATACGGATTGAAAAATTATAGAGTTGATATTTTGACATTTCATATTCGCTCAGTTTTTGTACATCAAAAATTTTAGCGAAAAGAAAATCCTGGAAAAATCAATATAACGGAAGTTCATTGACAAATTCAATTGTTTTTTTCGTTTCGATTCAGCAGGTGAAAAAGGTCATTCAAATCAAAACAATAATAATAAAAAAAAAAAAAAATAATTAAACAGATTTTTATTCATAAAAAGCACATCAGTTAAATTGTCAAATTAAAAATTAAAAAAATTTTTTTATATTAAACATAATATTAATTAATTAAATAAAAACAAAATAGATTAAAATAATATTTAAGAAATTAATATAAAAATAAATTAAAAAATACATACTACAAGTAAATTAAATTTAATTATTAGAATTATAACTGTAAATTACGCATAAAAAAAAAAACAAAACTTCATTAAAGGAAAATTAAAGAAGTTTATAGAATAATCTAAAAAATCCAAAATAAAAACAAAATTTAAATAAAATTATTTTCTTGTTAAGTGTAAAATTAAAAAAACGGCAAAATAGGACTATCAGAGACTGCAGTTATGGATATAATGGCTGCAAATTTGCAACAGCAAAGGTAAATCCTACAAGTAGTTTGTTTTTTTAATTTTTTTTTTTGAATTTGAAAATTGTCTTTAATAAATAAATTCAATTCAAAATTCAATAACTTATAAAGAAGAATATAAAATTAATATGTACATACATAGGTACATATATTTTTTTTACAATAAGACCAAAATATAGAAAGTGTCATAAACATCTGTATAGGTATATATAAGTATTTTAAATATTTGTTGACATACATTTGTTGAAACCTGAATGAGACAAGATAATTGAACAGTGATATAAGAAGATCCTTTGAATTGTTTTCATATTTCAAATTTTATATGATATTGGATTTTGTCATTACTGTGAAATTTTTAATTATTGTTGTTGTTATTATTATTTTATTCTTTTTAGTCTTTATTCTTTTTATATTTTAAATTCTTTTGATTTTTAAAATAAAAATGAAAATGAAATAAAATTAAAAGAAAATGGCTTATAGTAGAATTTCCTTTTCAATTTTAAATATACAACACATTTGATTATTTCTACGTTATGTCAAATCAAATCGAAAAAAAGATAAAATGTAAATAAAAATATAAATATAGAAATAGAACATTTGTATGTACATATGTATATATATAATAATTATATATGTTTATATATTTTAACAGTTTAGATGTTTATATTGAAAATATTTTACTCAACATGTTATAACAAAACAAGTAATGAAGAAAATCAAGAGTTTTTAGAAAGAACATATTTTAAAACTACACAATGTTTCATGACTGAATTTTTGGGTAAAAAGTGAATATAAAAATAAATTAATAATTTATTTATTTCGTCAATTCATAATTAATTAATAATTATTAAACTAATAACACATGTTAAAATATAATGTTGGATCTCTATCTTTTGCATATTACTTCAAAAAATTTTGGACAGGTATTCAAGTTAAATTTTACATTTTTAACCTCTTAAAGCTCCTAAATAAAGAGTCATACTAAAAAGTTTTCTGAAAGAATCATACTTATTTGTTAAAATGTAAGTTCTCCTAAAATTTTAAATTACTAACTGACTCGGTTTGGAAGATATAAGGGGTGAAGTTTGGATATAAATTTCCAAAAATTGAGTATTGCATTACGGTAAATTGGTACCGTATGGTAACTCTATACATTATGTGATACATACATTTTAAAGTTTATAAAAACAGCTATCATCTGGCGTTCCCAAATTGAAAATATTCCTTACAGATTTAAATACATACCTATAGGGCTTTTTCGGACTTTGCGTGGTTGTAGCTCCGTATCCGTACTGCAACGGACGGGGCTATAGAAAAAAGTTTTTTACAATACCTATCCAAAGGTAAGATTTATGTCATACGGTGCAAAATTTTGGTTAACATATACTTACTTACGGACAGGCAGAGTGAAGCTATATAGACCCATTGTTTTTAAATTATTTTGAAAATGTGCTATATAACAGTTTTTATAAAAAACGAGGAAGAGTGTAGTAGAGTAGACTGTGTCAACTCTGGGATACCCTTATGACCGTAACATATACATTATATCATCCGGTTAATTACTTTTGGCAAAATTTCAAACATTCAGCTTTATTAGGTGTAGAGTAATGCTCATATAAAAGAAGAAGTTGTATGGCAGCTACTCGAACCCTTTGCAGTAGACCAACCAAATTTTGCAGTAACCTTGGCCATTACACTAAACTATTTTTGGCAAAATTTCAGACACCCAGCTTCATTTGGTGTAGTGTAATCCTCATATAAAAGAAGGAGTTGTATGGCAGCTACTCGAACCCTTTGCAGTAGACCAACCAAATTTTGCAGTAACTTTGGCCATTATACTAAAGTACTTTTGGCAAAATTTCAGACACGCAGCTTCCATAGGTATAGAGTAATGCTCATATAAAGTTAGAAGTTGTATGGCAGGTACTCGAACCCGTGGACTAAAATGGCTGCATTTAAAACTCGATTCCGTTTTTTGCATAAAAACGAATTTGTGAAAATTTCATAATCCTAGGTCCTTTACTTTTTGAGTTATCGTGATGAATGACGGACTGACATACATAGCTAAATCGATTTATATTTCGATTCTGATCCGATCCATACACTTGAGTCTATATCTACCCCCCCTCCTTCTCTGCGTCACAAACGTAATGGCAAATTTATTATACCCTTGGACTATATAGTCATACGGGTATAAAAATTCGTTGTATATTTAAATTTCCTGACAAATAAGCACATTTCCATAAGTTTTTCGATAATTATTAAATAGGAATTTCGAATTAAGAGTTAATTATTTATAATTATAAGATTCATTTATGTCGGAATAAAGAGTTTTCTATGCTCTTATCGTTTATCGATGATCAAAACGATGCCCCAACATAAACACCTCTATTTAAATTATGTATTTAGTTTTCTACGGTATGATCTTATCGACGCTCTTATCACTTATCGCAGCTCCTACATAAAGGCACCCTTAGTCCTAAATAGCCCGGCTTTTAGCACACGTCATAATATTTTAACATTATCTCTTTTTTATAGATACATATATCTAAGTGGAAACAACACTTGCTCAATGGAAATCAATAATGACTCCTCCTTTCAAAGAATTCCAACGTAACTTTAGGGAGTTTTCATGAGCCCTTTTCTTCTACGAAGTAAAATTCACTAAGTGAATGAAAACTGGTTATGGGAACCGATTTCTAAAATGTGAGGAAGACGCTTCAATTTTATGTGTAGTATCCTCTGATAGAAATTCTCTTAACGCAAAATTTGAATGGCGTTAAAGAGTTTGAATAAAATGTACAAAATTTTCACTTTTTTTTGAAAAATTGGCGACAAACGGGCAAACATATATATACAATTAGTTAGCAAATTTATTGTATCATATATGGTTACTCAATTTATCTTAAAAAATATTTTTAAGAACTAGATAAAAAAATCTTTTATCTCGCGTTAAATGTACAAATAAACTTTTAAATGTTTACATTTTTAAAAATTAACAAAGTTTATTTTTAGAATTATATTTGTTTAGATTTAAAAACATTTTTTACTTTTTATTTAAACTTTTTTTAATTAATTTTTAATTTTTTTATATTTTTAGGGCTATTGTGGATCAACTTAGAAGAGAAGCTGGTCTTGCCAGATTACCAGTTTCTGAGGCATGTAATGTTATGCTGAAGTATATATCAGAACATGAGAATGACGATTGCCTTTTGAATGGGTAAAATTTTTTAATATTTATTTAATTTTTTAGAATAATATACAAAAGTTTTAATAAATACTTTTTAACATAATAAAAATTTAAAATTTTTGCTTATGATAAAAGTAAATATAAAATAAACAAAATTTATAAAAATAATATTTAGTTAATTTTAGAGTAATTCCAAATTTAATTAAAGTTTTTCTGACATTATTTGCATTATTTTCAAATTAAAAATTAAATGAAATAAATAATATTTCATTGAATAATACAAATAATATTAATATAAATATTATGCTAATTTAATTTCCAAAACAATAAATTTTGGATTTAATGCATTGCATTAAAAGAAAATAATAAAATGTATGTAGAATTGCCCAAAACTCATTAACTAGGCTAACTAATTTTAGCTTTTCTTCAATATCAAATATATATATATTATATATATATATATTAATATATTTGTCAAAGATGAGGTGTAACAAACGCATTCAATTAAATGTGTTTTGTTGGATGTGTTCAATTATAAATTCTCCTAAAAATATGCAAAAAAATTTGTCTAGAATTAGGTGTAACAAACGCATTCAATTAAATGTGTTTTGTTGGATGTGTTCAATTATAAATTCTCCTAAAAATATGCAAAAAAATTTGTCTAGAATTAGGTGTAACAAACGCATTCAATTAAATGTGTTTTGTTGGATGTGTTCAATTATAAAAAAATAAAATATTGACGTTTTGTTGGATGTGTTTTATTTTAGAAAATAAAATATCATAAATTATCATAAGCAGGCCAAAAAATATTTTATTTATTTTTAATAAAAAAAAAAAAATTTTTTTTTGAAATAAAATTTACTTATTAGTTTATGAAAAATTTCATTTCAGTTTTAAAAATCACAGAAGATTTTCTGGAAATTTTAAATATATAGTAAGACATTTTGTCAATAAAAATTAAGAAGACAATGCTTCACAGGAACATTTGTGTAGTTGGTCTTAATAATTTTCAGTAAATATCTGAAATAAGGGCGAAAGCCCAATGTATGCTTTGATGCATTGCTTGGTTTGCTTAAGCAAATAAACCAAGAAATGTATTAAAGTAATTTCAAAGTTTCCCCTCATCTCGCTCTCAACTCTACCTCATCTATCTCTCATCCCTTCCTTCATAACTTTTTAATTATTTATCTATTTAAAAGTTAAAATGGAAAAAAATTATGTAACAACTGACGGTTGGGAAAGTGGGTTCAGGTATACAATACCTCTGAGTTCAATGCACCATAAAAACCAGACAAAATAGATTTTAAAATTAGTTAGGGTTAGGTATATTAAAAAAATTTCAAATAAAATTTATAATTTGCATTTGATAATGCAAAACTCAATTCAAAAATCAACATTTATTTAATACAATTTCACGTACATATAAATAGATACATTATTTAGCATGTTGAATAAGTACATTATAGAACGGTTAAACAAGTATTTTGATTTGAATCTAAACAAAGGAAACAATATAGAATGTATAACAACATTTTTTAAAAATGTATATACAAAACATTAATAGTTGGAGAAATAAATCATTATTGAAACAAAATAAATCTATTTCACATCTCTTATTAACACAAATTTATCGAACTTAATTTTAAAAAGTACGTAATTGAATAAAAAAAAAAATATTAATTGAAATTAAAAAAACATTTCACCAAGAAGGGATTTGAACTAACAGCCCCAAAATTTTATCAAATTCAAAACATAAAAAAGGTAGACTAAATAAATTATTCATCTTCAAATTTTTAGATACAACAACATATAAGTTTTTGTTTTTTTTGTACATAACTAGAATTGAAGCATAGTCTGTATTACGTAGAATGCAACGGTTACCATTTTATTTAAGAAAATGGTATTGATATATAATATATGTTTATGTAATATATGTAATTAAATTAGAAATAGTTCTTAATTAGAAAAAGTTCTTCTTTCAACTGACCTTCCGTCATTCTGTGACGGGCCAACAGCTAGTCAATAATAAGAGAAGAAAATATTATGAGTTCCATGATGAAAAAAATAGAAAGGTTAAGTTCGCAGATGGGCTAAATAGGACCACAGGTTCGGGATGCTCCCATACAAAAACACAGATTTTTTTCGCGAAATCTTGAGCTTTAACTATCGGAATGATTTCAAATTTGGTACAAAGACTATATTGGTATGGGCACCCATGAAGCCATAAATTAATTCTAGTATTATGGGGTCTTCGAGATTGTAGAAGTTTCGGGAATGTCAAATTCTAATAGTTAATAAAAATGAAATTGTACCACGGGTTCGGGGGGCTCCCTTATAAAATACCCAGGAATATTAACAGACTTTAAAGACATTACAATACAAACTATACATTATGAAGAAAAGCTTATACAATACTTCTTTGATTTATTTCTACATTTTTAAATACTTACAAATATCTTATAATTTTAATTACTTGAAAAAAAATGTTTTAACAGAAGACTAGGCAATCCCTTTAATTTTTAAGTATTACTATGATTAAAATTAAGGTTCAAGCCATTTTATATTAATAGACTTTAAATAAACAACATACTATTACAAATTTTTAATGAATAAAATTTAAAAAACTTTAACTTTAATTTTGATAATCCATTATTCACTAATTTAATAATAATATTATGTACTGTAATATTTACATACTAATGATATACTGTAATAATAATGTTATACAATAAATTATAAAGTATTATAGTAATGTAATATACTAATAAGCTATTAAATTTAGATACGTTATTTCCAAAAAAAATGTCCAGTAATTATTCAACCACCCTGTACATAATAAATATATAAATCTTTTCTATTTAAAATATTAATAAAATAATTAATAATTATTTGTATATTCTTTCTTGTATACTTTTAGTTTTTCCAGTCAAAAGGTTAATCCATTCCGAGAGAAAAACACATGTCAAATTCTTTAAATATCATATTTAGTGGAAAATGTAATTAAAAAAATTCTGTCCATTTTCCAAATTAATGCACGTCATTTTCTTTTTGTTTTTGTAATTTTTATACTTTTTATTTTTCTTAAAAAAAGAAAAATTAAATTAAAGTAAATTGAAAAAAAAATGTATAACTAATATATATTTAATTTGTGTAATATTGTATTTTTTGAAAGTTTAGATATAAATTGGGGAATTGAATTCTACAACAAAAAAAAAATTAAAATAAAAGAAAATTTAAAATTGATAAGATATTTTCATTTAAAATATGTATATTAGAAAAAAAAAAAAATTATTAATAAAATTTGCAATTTATTATCAGATACATAAGAAAATAATAAAAAAAAAACTATTTAAATAAATAATTAGTAAAAATTTCTTCTCTACGCAATACATAAATGAAAAAATATATTAAATTTAATATTAATATTGTATCGTTTTTATTAAAAAATTAAAATTACAATTTTATATTAATATTATAAAGAATTGCATTTAAAAAATATTAATTATTAATTCCCCGCCTTTTTTTAAAATGTATTGTTATAATTGTTGTTAAATACAACTTATTTTAAATTTTTTTATTAAAATTTGTTAAATTGTTAATTTTTTTGTAGTTATTAAATATTAATTAATAATCATTGTTTTTGTAATATTAATTTAAATTATAAAATTAAATTATAATTAATTGTTGCATACTTATTTATTAAAAAAAAATGCATTTATTTTTTAATTATGTAATTAAAATTTTTAAATTATTATTTTAAATAAAACTTTATGTAATAATTATAGCACAATTTAACACATAAAAACGAAACATATATATATGTATAAATAATTGTTCATTATTAATATATGTATAATGCATTTAATATTTTCAATTTTTTTGGTTTTAAAAATCACAAATAAAAAAAAAAAATTGCAAATAAAATTTTACAAATCAAAAAAAAACCTACAGAATTTTTCAATGTTTGTAAACATATTTAATAAATAAGTGTTAAAACACAAAGTCTTAAAACATCCAATTAAAACCGAATTTCTTAAAACAAAAAAAAAAACAAATTAACACCATTAATTAATTATAAAACGAACAATAAAGGAAAACAACAAAATAATTCAACAACTCTACAATTTTGTAATAAATGTTTTATCATTTATATCATACATATATACTTATTTATTTACATAATAAATTGAATAAGATTCCAGAATTATATGTGTACATTTATAATATATTACAATCCAAATCCACCATGAATAAATACAAAGCTATATTATAATATTAATATATGTACTAAAAATTAAAACAAAAGCCTACTAAATAAATAATATAATCAACACACAGCAACATTTAAGTATATATTTACAATAGTACAATGAACTGAATTTTTAAATAAAGCCTATGAGTATATAAATAAGGTCATATGACAAAATCAATTTATACAAAAAAAAATTAAATAAAAGTATAATTAATTACAAACTGTCTTATTCGAAAGAAAAAAAAAAAATAGTAAATAATATTAAAAATTTTAAGAATCAATTAAAAAAAAAACCACCAAAATTATATTATATATAAATGTATAGTTATAAAAATAAAGAAAATAATATGTATACCATTAATATACTTTTTCTTAAAGTCTCAAATTCCATTTATTTACTTTATATATATATATATATATATATTAATAAATAAATATAACTGCTCTACATACCTATTATAAGTTCTAAAATAATTAATACAAAAATTAAAATATTATTTTTCTATCACTCTACTATAAGTATATATATATATAAATGTTATAGAACTCATATCATTTATAATACTATATAAAAAATTGCAATAAATTCAAAACTATATATTATAAATGTAATTTAAAAATGTTTATTTAAAAATCAATGGTACCTATTAATATAATTAAAAATTATATAAATAAATAATTGGACTATAATTTGATCAATTTTATTTTATAATATCATTTTTTTAATCAAATAAAGGGCTAAGGATTCGACAATTTGTATTGGCCCCATTAATATATGTGCTTCATATTTACCAATTTGATTAAATTTATGATTCATACAATTAAGAGTATAACAAAATTATAAATTAAAAATTAAAACAATAACAAGAGTATTTTCAACTTACAGATCATTTCTGAAAATGTTTTTATCAAAGGGGTTTTCATTGAAAATTTTTTAAAAGTTGTTTGGGTAAAATTTAAAGTCTGTTTGAACCAATGATCAGGAAATATGTTCATAGTATTTAAAATTTCCTTTTAAAATATAAGTTAAAATAAAAATAAAATTCGTATAATAACTCTTTTGTAAATCATTGTTTTCTTCAATTAATTTATATAACAGATTAAAATCAATTGAACTTAAAGATTTGAAAATTGATCTAATTTATATATTTTAGAGTATAACTAAGATTTAAATTCTTCATTTAAAGATTATTTAAAGAATAGTTTATATTTCACAAAATAAAAAAACAAAAGAAAAACTGTTTTTAAAACAAAACGAATGAAAAACTATAATTTAACTAAAACTGTTATACTGTATAAATAAAATGTATTTAAAACTTTATATTGTACTACAATTTATTATAAAATGCCTTTAAGGTACATTAAAACTGAAACAAATTTCTTCCTATATATTTATATAGTAAAAAAAAATTAATATGATTAATAAATATACTATTTATACACAAACATATAAATATATAATTTAATAATTGTTATAAATGTAAAACAAAAAAAAAAAAAATTATATTAATATTAAAGAAAGAACGAATTAAATTCTATATTATTTTAAATTTGAAAAAAAAAAACTATAAATGTTGAAATTATAATTATATAACATATAATTATGATATATGTATATAATTTTACATAAATATATATGTACTTATATGAATAAAAATTTATGTATACAAATAGTATATCTCAGAAGTAAAAAATAATAGTAGAGATTGATGAAGTTATTTAATTGAAAAATCTGTTATTATTCTAGATATTATTTGGATCTCTTATTGTTTATTAAAAATTTCAGTTACTATACATATATATATATATATATATATATATCTATATTTAATTTTGATGTAACTTTTGATATTAATTTTATTCTTGTATAATAAAAAAGTGAGAAAATTGTTATATTTTAGAATTTTCAGTATCAATTTGGACAATCCTTTCTAGGCACAAGTACACTCGCAAATGATTTACTAAAAGTTTTTTCTTTTATAAATTTTTACATAAATGGTCCCAGTGGGTATCAAAACCGTCCTAATTATCAGAAATATCCTGGATATAGTCCTATTGGAATTTTCGATTATAAGTCTCTGTGGGTCTGAAAAAGGACTCTAGTTCCTTGTTTCACCACTTTTGAAATAAATTTTTATTTGTATGTAGTGTCATTTTGATTGAAAGATTCAAAAAAGATTCAAAAAATTGAAAGCTTAGATGACTTGTCCCTAAATTTAAATAGATTTTTCTTTATTTATTGTTTTTTAAATTACTTTTGAGACAACCTGTATACATAAATTTTTTAATTCCATTAATTAAAAAATAAATATTGATAAATTTGTCAATCTCTGAAATATTAATTAATCTTTTGTAATGGCAGGAATAGTTACCAAAAAAAAAAAAAAAAAATAAAGAACGAACTTCAATTTCAAAATCTAACTATGGTTTAAGATTTAAAATACATTCTAAATATAAACGAAAAGATTAAATACTATACTAAAATACGCTACTAATTAAATCATTATTAATATAATAATAAAATCATTTTAAAATTTTTGAAAATATGTATATTATAAATTTATACTTGATTTTTAAAGAATTACGAAAGTTTTCAACTATATTTTCTAAATTAGTATAAATAAAATTAACTTTAGAAAATTTTTGATCTTATATCCTGCTATTTAAAAAAAAATTAAAATTAAATTTATACTAATTATTTGCTTAAATCAATTTAACTATTTAATTTAATTTTTTTTTATTTTTATTAATAATAAAATTAATATGAGAAAAAATGTACACTAATATTTTCATTAGTTCAAAAAAAATAAATTAATATAACAAAATTTAATAATAAAGTACAATAATTTAATCAAGTTGTTAAAACAAGTTAATCTTATTAATATGTATAGAGAAAAGCAGAAGTCCAATAATAGTTTAACTAAATAACAGCCTAACAATTCATTCAGCCAATGGGCTAATATATTTTATATATTATTTATCAGTATGATATCCAATTATGTATTTGATTTTATTTCGTTTTAAATTAATACATATTTTATGAGGCTGTACGAAAAAAGTCCCAAAAAAAATGTCCCCAATTTTGGGCACATTTTTCATATGCAAAAAATTCCCAAAATACACTTTTTATAAAAGTCCCCAAATTAAATGCTTTGTTACTGACATACTATTTATTAAAAAAAATAGGAGGGTTTTCAGAGTTTGGTACAAAATCAGAGTTCTAATATTTTGCTTAGCTGGGTTTACGGCGACAACCCCCTTGAAAAAACTTCCCAAAGTTTCATACGAATGTTGGGGATTTTTTAATTTTTGGTTTTGAGGGACTTTATTCATACAGCCATTAAATAACACAAAATAAACTGATTTGTACCTCCTTAACCATATTGGTATGAGGTACATGGATACAGGGGTGGGAAAATGTATCGAAAGTAGCTATACAAGATTTCTTTAAGTATTATTGAAGTTAAAACAAAACCATCCCCTTTATAGCTTTAAACACAATTTGTATATGTATTTCTAATATATTATGAACTTTATTCTATGGAAATGTAGGAAATCCAATTTTTGGGAAACCCTTGAATGTACTTAAGGAATAGTAAGCAATATTCCCTCTAAGTTACACCAATATCCAAAAATTTTGTAAAACTTGCACAACCACTTGATTAAAATTATATTTGTACATTATTAAAAAATAAAATTAATATTAAATAAATATTTTTAGCAAAAAAAAACACAAAAAAATCGAAATTAAAATTAAATTGATCATAACTTTATAGAAAAAAAAAATGGTATTTTTGAAATTTACAACTTGTACTTAGGTGTGTGTATTGTGTCTAGAATAAAATAAAAAAAAAAAAAATACAAAAACAAAAACACTAAAAAAAAAAGGTAAAAAAAACTTTAAATGTCTGATTAATGATATTTATTTAACATAATATACATACAAAATATATTTACATATAAGAATATATTATAGTTATGTATAATTATATATGAAAAAATTAATATAAAAACAAAAACAAAAAAAAAACTAAAATAAAAACAAAAACAAAATGTCTCTGAAAAAAACCTAATTTTATTTGTTTTATTTTTTATTATTTTTCCTAAAGTAATTTTATTAAACACTTTTCCGGAATATTAAACCATTTCTTTTCTCTGAGGTCTGTATTATAAATTGGGAGGAATGGAAAAATACTCCTTCTCTCTCGTCCCTTATTTGATTTTTTAGAATAAAATTATATTGTGATATTCAAAATCTGACATTCCCAGTTTTACCAGAATGAGAAAATTTTTATACATATGTGTATCCGAGATTATGGATTAGTAGTAGATTAAACCTTATTTTGATCCTAGTCTTAATAAATATGCAAATCAAATGCTTCATTGTTAAGGGCTTTTATTTCGACCATTAGAACTATTGAATATGATTCTGGTGAAATAGATAAGAGATCAATTTAAGTATATAACATCAGTATTATAAGAGTAAATCAATTAAGCATTTTATGATTGATAAGTAGCCCTTTTGTAACCTCTTTTTTTAAAAAAAAAAGGATCAGGGTTATATGCTTAAGAGAACTAGAAAAATTAATAAATTCAGCAATTCAGAGGATCTATTCAGAGAAGGATTAAAAATATTATAAAATTTAAACCTGCCACATCTGAAAAGGGAAGGCTGAATCACTCACTTATCACATTGTATGTGGTGAAGATCTTTAATTGGCCAATATATTTAACTTTAACCAAACTTTAAAATTTAGCTTTCTAACCTTAACTCACAAAAGACTTCTTTCATTTGTCACCGCGGTAATGTAGGAGCTACTTATCTGTTTTATAAATATCTACTAGTTAATACTTCAGAACAAATTAAAAATATGACAAAAATCCAAATCTATACCCCTACCCCTCTAATAAATTCCTAGCAGCTCAATCTCATTCATATATACAGCAGAACTTTTTCGAACAAGAAGTGTAAAATATAAAAAACTTTTTTTAAGTCGCACCTCCAAATTGTGGAGCACATAACTCCCTCCCATATGTGTTTCCCAATACTTATGATTTAGAACAATTCAAGAAGAGACTAAACTTTTACCATTTGGAATTCCCATGCATTCAAACCTTGTTAGACATATCTCATCGCTACTTTTCAACCATTAAACTGTGAGATCAGGTTGGATGCTTAACCCATTATTTTCGTTACGGGGTAAGGTTGCTTTAGTGAATCAAATCTTAGAGTTCGGTGGTGGTTTAGTAACTCAGATGCCATTAAAGATTTTCCCTCTCTTAGAATATAAAAAAAAAATTCTAATATTCGTAAAAATTTTTTTTACAATTATTTAATAGGTTCTCTGACTTCATTTTGTTTTTTTTTTAAATAATCCCCAACATTTTTCAATCTCCTTTTTAGGATTTCAAAATTAATTCTTAAGATAAATGATAACAATTAATTTGAATAAAAAATTGAAATGTTCCACAAAGTTTTTGAAAAGATTTGCATGCATTTAAAAAGCTCACTTAAGTTTTTGAATTAAAAAAAAAAAATAAGTAAAATAAATAAAATATATTATTTACTTATGCTCCTCCATTATGTTTTATATATGCCTATATAAAAAAGAAATACATATTAATATTTAATGTATTTATTAAATTGCACAAAAAAAAAACAAAAAAGACATAATAACAATAAATGTTAAAAAAAGTAGGTTACATTTTAGCATAAAATATCAGAACAAAATAATGAAAAGCTTTTTCCTCTGTATAAAAAGTGCATTAAACGTATGTATAAAAAATTGCATATATATAATTACGTATATATGATGTTGCACATAAATATATTTAAAGTATATATATATTAATATTTTACATATATAAATTGAATTGGAAGAGGCAAAAAAAAAAAACAAACGCACAGAAAAATACAAAAATAATACTATAACATTATAATAATAAAAAAGTTGAATGACCTGCGTTCATATTCAATTATATCCTATATATAAAGAAATGTATTATGTATAGGAGAGAAAGGCCAAATATATATATTCGGAAAAATTGTGGTTAATATTTAGTACATTTTAAATTATAGGTTATATTTTTATGTGGAGCTTTTGCAATTTTTTATTTTACAATATATTCTACATATATTTGCTTTTAGTTTTTTTATTGTTTTTCTTTTTTATATGTATATAAGTATATAAATAAATTCGAATACATAAAATTTAAAAATAAAATCTATTTCTATTTATAGATACAAAATTTAATGTTTTTTTTTTATTTTTGTATTTATATAGTTTGTATATATGTATATACATACATTTATTTTTTTTTATTGGATAGTTAAAAAAAAATATTTGATGTTGAAATTAATTGCTTTACTAAAAGAAAATTAGTTTGGAAATTTTTTTTTTCTTTTTTGTTGAAAAGGGGGTTCTTTTTAAATGAAAATTAAATTTTTTTCCAAAAATTTTAAAATAAGTATATTATAAGATTTTATATAATAAAATTGATTCGCTAGAGGCAAAGAATTTTTCTAAGAATTTGGAGCACAAAACACTCCAGAAAATGGTTTAATATCACATATATTCTACCACAATATGGAGTACATTAGAAAGACCTTGCTCACAGGCTTTATAGCCCCTGAGCATTTTATCTTTCTGGACAAATATGGCTATATTCAAGACGATAATCATGTCCCCCTATTATACCATTATAATAGACGGGCTACATACAAAGTCATAGAATATAACCCGGGCGATATAAACGGAGAACATCTGAAATACGATATGTCAATACCAGACATAGACAAATTGCTAAAAAGAAATTATTGGTGGTTGGAAAACACGTAAGATTAGTCAAAATAAAAAAATTATTAGCATTAAGTATTTGATACAATTTGTTTTTAATTAGGTTAGGTTATTTAAGTAGGTTAAGTTTTATAAAAAAAAATGTTTAGTTATTGGTTTTTATATTCCCAAGTTTTTCCAATATTTATAAGAATAATATTAAGTTGATATATCAAATTAAGTCTAAAAACAAAATAAAATTTCGATTTAATTTAACATAAAAATTAAGCTATAATTTAAATGTTAAATATAAAATAAAGAAAACCGTTTTTGTAAATTTTTCTAGGTTAAGATATTTGTAAGATTTATAAGGGAAAAATAAAATTTAAAATTAAAAAAAAAAAAAAAAAAAATTTTCTAAGAATTTGTAAAAAAAATTGAATAAAATGAAATTATCCTAAAATTATGCAAACATTTTAAATATCAAAATTACTTTTTCAAAATATAAGAAAGTATGATTAATATTGCAATATCAACCGCAGTTCTAACTTTTGAGATATGTTTAAAAATAGAATAAAGAGCTTATTTATTTTTTTCAAAACTTAGCAAGTAATAGATAAAGTTTGAGATCAAAATAAAACGTAGGGTAATACTCAGTTTATTTTTAATAGTTTTACAATAGAAAAATTAAATTTCTATTAAACTGCAAGAATGCTAGAATTTTCAGATTTCAGAACTGCTGTTAAGCAATCTAAAAAAATAAATTATACAATTATATTAATTTAAATTAAATACACAATGGTATTTTAATGCATTGGAAAAAATATTTCTAAACCTAAAGACGTTTAAAACCATCAAATTTTATCAAACGATTCAATCTCAAAATCAGATGTTTTATAATGTTTTTAGAACTAATTTTTTAAGATATTTATCTTATTATTTTGAAAGTTAATTTCCTTTTTAATATACTAAAGAGAATTAGAACTCTAATGGTCTATATTTGAACCTTCCATTGACTTTAATTGCTAATATGAACATTAATTTTAACAACACAACACCAAACACAAGTTAATGAAATGTATTCTAAAATCAAAACCTAAAAGTATGCAATTCATTAAGTTATTTTTTGGACTTTATTCCTTTAAAAAAATGTATATATAGGGTTTTGGTGGCGCACTAGGTAAAGTTCTGACTAATCAAACGAGGTGAAAAATTAGTGAAAATTTTAATTTCCATTTCAATTCGCCCTTACGATCGCCCTTAAATATAATAATAATATAATATAATTTAAACAATGTGATAAAAATAGTTTTATAATAGTATCCAAAACCTGTAATTTCTTCAGTATTCGATGGTTTTAAAAATATTGTAAATAAAATTAATATTAACAAATAAAATATCTATAAATAAAACTATCTAATATCGACTAATTGTGATACAATTAAATAATAATTCCATTTTAAAATTAATAATCTTTTGAATATTTCATATAGCACACTTACTAAATATGTATATCTATTTTTAAAACATTATGTAATTCATAATACATATATAACAAACATTTTATTTTTTCTTATATATTTAAAATGCAATGGAAATAAGTTATAGCCTATATAATATAAACTAAACAAATATGTAAAGAGTTCAGCAATTTAGAGAATGTATGCATAAATATAACAAAAAAAAAAAAAAACAATAAATAAAAAGGAAAACAATTGAAATATTACGTCATTAGAAAAATCCTCGATATTGAACTTTTTTTTTATTTTAATATAACAAACATGTATTACATGTGGTTGGTATGAGGAAGGATGTATATATCTTGTGTATCTTTTCTTATGTTTTTTTTTGGAAATATCCCGAACCTCACATATACAATTTTGAGATCAACTGAGATTTTAATATTATATACTATATAGGTATATGTATATATATGTATTTATTGTGAGAAAAAAAGTTCTGTACAGATGTTTTATATTATTAAAAAAGTATTATGTATAAGAATATCCCAGTATATAATAATTGAAATTTGAAATTGATATGCGCTCACTCTATAATTTTTTTTTTTCTCTCTCTCTTTCTAGCTCTCTTTTTCTCTTTTTTTAATATATACTATTTGTTCTTTTACTCTATACTATATATTTTAATTTGTATATTAAATTTTTGCAAACTAAATACAATTTTATTTTTATTTTTTTTTTTTTTTGAATATGATGCAATAAAATTTTTATGATGCATATATTGCATTTTTTTTTTTTTTTTTGATAATTTATATGATTATCAAAATAGAAAATTAAGGATATTTTTAAAATTTATGTGTTTTTGCATTTTAATTTGTACATTATATATTTATTTTATATATACATATATGTTTAAAAATATATTTATACAAAAGAAGCAAAATACACATTTAATTTAACAATATATGTATATATATATATATATTTATTTACATATAAAATATATATATATTACTTTTTAAATGTGAAAAATTGTATTCTTATATGGAAAAATTGCATAAAACTTTTTTTATTTGTTTTTTTGTTTTTTTTTTGAGAAAATATTGAGTGGAAAATAAGAAGATCTGAAAATTCGGTTTTTA
>OY720445.1:37345555-37410332 GCA_963082915.1 Dolichopus griseipennis
TGTGAGCTATCAAGATGACGTCATCACATAACGGTACTAAATATCTCAAAGTTTCCGAATATATATACCATTAGTGGCGATGGCGCCATCTAGTGGTCGAAAAATGCATTACAAAATGTTCCTAAGATTTTGTAGCATTTTTATTAAAATGTTATATTTTTCCTGTTAGTCCATAAACTGGAACCAACATCTTACAATATTGTAGGGCATGATATTGTCTTTCATAAACATCTTGTTTCATCTGGATCGGTGCTACCATTTTTGAGATATTGCAATTTAAAGTGAAAATTTAAAAAAAAAAAAAAAAAAATCAAACTTTCAAAAAAACTACTATAACTGTGAAATTTTCAAAAACATTATTATACCATTAGAAAGGTCTCTTAAAACTCTTTCCAACGGTATATAATAAGTATGACATATGTTGACAAATAGCCCCACCAGAGAACATAAATGCAAAAATGACGCAACAATTTTATTAAAAAATACATTTTCATACTTTATTTGTCATAAATTTATTTTGCCTTTTTGTTTTCCATTTGAAATATTTATTTTAAAATTTAAGAATGTACTTTATAGTTTGATACAATATTGAGTTGGGTTTTGTTTAGAAGATTTTTGAGGTATTTATATGTATGTAAAGTATAATTAGAAAGGACCTTAGAGTTGGTTATAAAGTCAGAATTATACGCTTTTTCCAGAATATTTATATACTAAGATTTTGAAGATTGACAGGGTTTTGAGTTGGATATAAAATTACGCTTATACTGTTCCAACAACCTGTATAACGTTTTATTTAGCCCTTTCGTTGGGCCCTTTCGCTGGTTGGGCGAACAGGTTGTTCGCATTTGAATGCGAAATAAAGCCATATCATTTTCTAAAATTTTACGAAATAAAGCCATATAGTAAAATTGATACAAATTCTAACACTAAAATGAAAAGAATGGTATAAGAATTCGGATCATTCAAAAAATTAATAAGTTCCTAATTTTTTTTAATACACTGTAATAAAACATGTTAAATAATATTATATTTTCATTACGGGGGCTGCCGCCCCCAAACCCCCGCTAACTCAATTATTGAAGCTAGATTTTGAATCCAACACTAAAATGAAAAGAATGGTATAAGAATTCGGATACCTAATTCATTAAAAAAATTAATAAGTTTCTAATTTTTTTAATACACTGTAATAAAACATGTTAAATAATATTATATTTTCATTACGGGGGCTGCCGCCCCCGAACCCCCGCTAACTCAATTATTGAAGCTAGATTTTGAATCCAACACTAAAATGAAAAGAATGGTATAAGAATTCGGATACCTAATTCATTAAAAAAATTAATAAGTTTCTAATTTTTTTAATACACTGTAATAAAACATGTTAAATAATATTATATTTTCATTACGGGGGCTGCCGCCCCCGAACCCCCGCTAACACAATTATTGAAGCTAGATTTTGAATCCAACACTAAAATGAAAAGAATGGTATAAGAATTCGGATACCTAATTCATTAAAAAAATTTATAAGTTTCTAATTTTTTTAATACACTGTAATAAAACATGTTAAATAATATTATATTTTCATTACGGGGGCTGCCGCCCCCGAACCCCCGCTAACTCAATTATTCAAACTAGATTTTGAATCCAACACTATAATGAAAAGAATGGTATGAGAATTCGGCATAGCTATTTCATACAAAAAATAATCAACCCTAATTAATAAATATAAATATTCTGGAAAAGGGGGCAATCCTGGTTTTGAATCCAACTCTAAAATCCCTCCTAATTGAGAATCCCACATATACACATATATAAATATTCTGGAAAAAGCGTAAAACCCTGCTTTTGAAACCAACTCTAAAACTCCTTCCTAACTATTTAAATAAAAAAGTTTGGAAAATTAAATTGCTTCTATTTTCACAAATAAAATTACTTCTGATTTTGTAGCCTAAGGGCCTTTCTATTTATATTTTTACATACATATTTAAATAAAAAAAATTTTAAAACTTTGAGGTTGTCATCTCCAAAATCCCTCAAAACAAATTGTCAGAACCAAACTCAATATTGTATCCAAACCTAAAATGCATTCTTACATTTTTAAATTTGCCAAAAAGGCAAAATAAATTTATGACAAATAAAGTATGAAAATGTATTTTTTAATAAAATTGTTGCGTCATTTTTGCATTTATGTTCTCTGGTGGGGCTATTTGTCAACATATGCCATACTTATTATATACCGTTGGAAAGAGTTTTAAGAGACCTTTCTAATGGTATAATAATAATACAGGGTGTTTTTGAAAATTTCACAGTTATAGTAGTTTTTTTGAAAGTTTGATTTTTTTTTTTTTTTTTTTTAAATTTTCACTTTAAATTGCAATATCTCAAAAATGGTAGCACCGATCCAGATGAAACAAGATGTTTATGAAAGACAATATCATGCCCTATAATATTGTAAGATGTTGGTTCCAGTTTATGGACTAACAGGAAAAATATAACATTTTAATAAAAATGCTACAAAATCTTAGGAACATTTTGTAATGCATTTATCGACCACTAGATGGCGCCATCGCCACTAATGGTATATATATTCGGAAACTTTGAGATATTTAGTACCGTTATGTGATGACGTCATCTTGATAGCTCACAACCCCTTTGCGGAAGTTTTGCCGATTTAAGAATATACACAAGTGAAAATTTAAGATATATTATAGTATAAGTATAAAAACTTTTACTCTTTAAATCTGCAAAAAAAAAAGTTTTTAATAAAAAAAAAACAACACAAATAAGATTATTATATAAAACGTTTTGGCAAACTTTACTTTAATAACTTTGGCTATTAATATTTATTTATATAATAACAAAGGCAATTTATTCATTTAATTTTTTTCTTAAACACTAATGAAAATTTGTATTATTTCGAAATTTTGCAAACTCCAAAGTTCATAACTTTGATCAGTACTTAAAAGTAATTGTATTCACATTCCTTTAACAATTACTTCTTTTTTGAGAATCAAATAAACTCTGGAAGTATTATCTGAAAGCATTAATCAATGAAGGCTCAAGGAAAGGTTTTATGCCCTTTAAATGATAAATGAACAGAATGGAAATTATTTTTCCTTAATATACATATATCATTTTTTATATACCTGGTGCAATTATCATAAATTTATACAAAATAATTCCATTAGAAAAATAACAAAATTTTGAATTACTTAACCATAAATCCATTGAATGATAAATAATTAATTAAAACCTTGAATAATTATTGTGGTATGTCAATTTTAATCCATAAAATAATATTATACATGTACATTACATATACACATACTAAAAAAAAAAATGAAAACGAGGAAGAGTGTAGTAGAGTAGACTGCGTCAATTCTGGGATACCCGTATAATCGTAATTTAAACATTATATCATCCAGTTAATTACTTTAGGCAAAACTTTAAATACACAACTTATTAGGCTCTTATAAAGCTATTCGAACCAATTCCACTACACAAATTTTATTTTAATTAGATGTTGGCCATTAAAGTTAACTTCCATTGACAAAATTTCTGTCATCCACCTTTATTAGGTATAGAGTAATGCTCATGTGGTTGTATGGCAACTACTCGAACCCTCTGGAGTAACTCGAGCCCGTGGACCAAAATGGCTAAAAATGGAACAAAAATGAATTTGTGAAAATTTCAAAATCCTAGCTCCTTTATTTTTTGAAATATCTTGGTGATGAACAGACGCATGGACGGCTGGGCAGATATACATAGCTAAATCGATTTATTTTTCGATTCTTATCCGATCCATACCCTTGAGTCTATATCTACCTCCACTCCTTCTCTGCGTCATAAACGTAATGGCAAATTGAGTAAACCCTTTGGACTTATAATTATACGGGTACAAACATAAGATTAAAGCAATATTAATTAAGCCATAAACACACAGGGGACTTCCAAATGGTAGGTTTCAAGATATAAATCGTATGTGTAGGAAACACTCGTTTAGAATTTTGAAATAATTACTTAATCATGTTAGTGAATCTGTATAAATATTAATATAAGTTTTAAAATGTTATTAATGTATTTATAAAAGTTTTTTAACTTCTATTATATCTGTATTTATGTATGTTTGATAATATTAAGTATATTGTTTTATTAAAATCGAAAATTGATTAATTTAAAAATTAATCAAATATATCAAATATTAAAAATATTTGAAATCAGGATAGTTCTCTTGTTTCAGAATATTTATATATTTAGATAAAATTCCACAGAGATCTTAAAGTCAGATTCAAATCATGATAAATATTCCTCATTTCAAGAATTTTGAATCCAACTCTAAAATCCTTTCTAATTCAGAATCTCACCTTCACATACATAAATATTCTGCAAAGGAGAATACTTTGTTTTCGAATACAATTTGATAATTCCTTTAAATTTAAAAATTTGCATATACAAAGGTATACGGTTTACGGTATACGGGTTTCTCATTCAATACACCTTGGGGTCTTATTTCTTCTTTACCAATGAGTAATGACGCTCCAGGATTTTTATTTTGTAGGGCCTTATTTCAAGACTTCTAAGAGATCTATTATAAGGAAATTAAGTTATCACTGTAAAAAGTTACTGGAGCAAAACTTCTCACTCGAAAGTGAAATATTTTACAGATTGACACATTCATGTACAGGTCTCCCAAATTTTAATTTCACGTGTGTGTATCAAGCTTTAGAATATACTTATAACCTTTCAAATTTATTGTTTTTTTTTTTTTTTTATTATTATTTTTATTACAGTACATTAAGCAAAGGAATATTATATTTAAAATTGTGGTTATTATCATCTGGTGTTTATAATTTTTGCAAATAATAAATTTTTAAATTTTACCACCCCAAAAATTGGTTTTTTGATAAAAAAAAAACAAACAAAAAAAAAACAAATAACAATTGAAGATTCGGTTTTTTGATCTAACCCGTATCAAGGCAAAAAAAAAATAATTGTAAACTCAAAGATATAACACGCAACAAAAGGTACAAAAAGAAAAAATAATAATAAAAAAAATTTACAGATGATGCTCTTTAATCTGTTGTATATGATAAGGTAAACGGCTATATTATCGTCCTATAATTTTTGGTCATAGCACAAAATGAATTAATTTGCCAGGTTTTCAAAGTAAACTTTATAATGTTATACTATTTTATGAAAGTTTAGGCTTTCTTTTTTTCAATTACGTTTTTATTTCGATAATTTTAATAAAATATATTAAAAAATTATAAATTTAAAAAATTTGGGTTGTTTGTACATAATTTCGTCCGTTTTAAAATTTTGTGTTCCTATTATCGTCCTATTGCTGTACCTAATTTCGTCCTATCTCAAAATAGACATGAAACGGTGTGTTTTCATATATTATTTATCTATTTATGTAATTTTTCATAGCCATTTAATATAAAAATTGAAAATAACAAATAATTAATTAAACCGTAAATTAAAAAAAATAAATAATTATTAAAAATCAGAATTCATTAAAAAAATTTAACGTTTCCGTCATTTTTTTATTACCTACCAATTCAATGTACGTAAAATCGTTATAAACTTTCTTTTAGTATAACTTTAAAATTTGAGAAAAAAGTATAGGACGATAAAAGGTTTTTATATTATATATTAAATTACCTATCAAATGCTGTTAATAAATAAAAAAACAAAATGATTTAAAATAATAAAATATTAATTAATTAAAATCTCTTCGCAAACCTAATTTCGTCCTATAGGACGATATAATGTACATTTTTTAAATATAATGTCCATAATTCCGTCCTAATTTATTATAACTATAATAATCACAATTAGTAACCAAATTTAAAATTAATGAAAAAAAATTTTATTGAATGTAATTAAAAATTTAATTTTCCAACTTTTATTTCTCTCACAAACACGAATTTTGTTTTTCCCTTAAATTTAGAACTTTTTAATAGAAATTAATCAAAACAGAGCTGCATTAGACACTTGTCATTTCAAATTGAATTTTAAAACAGCTAAATTGTGAATTTAATCGCGATATTTTAATAAATGACAAAAGAAATAATAGAAAATATTTTACATAGTCTAATTTTATTGTATTTCAATTTTTAGCGAAGTTATACTAAAAAAACTGTATTAGGACGATAATACCGCCATAGGACGATAATATAGCCGTTTACCTTACAGCATTTTTTTCTGTTGGTTTTTTTTTTTTGAGTTTTTTTTATAAAAGTGATCTTTGATGCATAGATTTTTCACAGGATTAACAAATACACGTGTAAATATTTCTATACAAACAATTTTTTTAAAATATTCTAAAAATAAACAATTTAAGCATATGTGGACGTTGTATTCTATAAGCTCGTAAGTGCCGGATCTATAATTCTGTTCTAGGTAAAAGTAGAATATTGGGTCAGAATAATTTCAATTGAGATTCAAAAAGGAAGCGGTTAAGAAAGGGATATATTTTACTAAAGAATGTTTCAGAATTTTGGGTCAAAGCACATCTGGGCATAATTTGAAATAATTCGTTCACAATAACCTTTTCTACTGTAACAAGTTAGCGTCGGTTTAAAACTTGTCATTTTAACATATTACTGTACACTAAACTTATAATAGTTCATTGACAAAGACCAATATATAGAAAATCCTTTAAGGTAATCGATCGTAAGTTTTCAATTAAAAAAGATGAAGACCCAAAATATCTTAAGAAGCTCTTTTACCGAAATAATTATAGGCCTCTATTATGACCATCAACTATCAACTTGATAGTTAAAAAACCCAATAAATTTCTTGAAATGGTATTGTGAATTGCAACTTCTCAACTATGTTGGAAAAATTGTGAATTCATTTATCAACTTTCAACCTTCAACTCAAAATTTCTATTGGGAAATACAATTTAAATGTCCGTTGTCAATTATTAAATCAATGAAAAAATTTTAGTTGTTAGATTTGCAAAATTGATTCAATAAATCTCTAATGTTTCTCCTAGTTACGGTCTGTCTTGCAAATTCTTCTTCTGTATCGTCGTCAGTATCCATAATACCAATAAACTAGTGCCATCATTCTTATATATTTTTTAAATTTAATTCAAACAAGTAAAAAAAAATTTTATTTTAAAATTTTCATGATAATTGATCAGATTCACAATAGAAAATAATTTATCAATATTTTTTCAATTACATTTCACAATACTAAGTTTTTTGATTGTTGATAAAAGTTTTCAATTATCATCTAATTGAAAATTGACCGTCGTTATAGGTGCCATTAACCCATCAAACAACCCACGGTCAATTTGTTTTGTTTAGAACAGTTGTCCTAACAAAACAATATTGAAACAATTTTCAAATGTTTTTTAGCAGGTTGACCACTCCGGAGAAAAAATAAAAATTTATTTAAAAATAAGAAGTTAAGTAAGTATTACGTTTTTTTTAACTTGATAGCCCGAAGTCAAACAAATGTGATTAAAAATTTTAAGCTCCAATACTGTTGCAGAAACTACAAAGGCAAAAAATTAAGAAAATTCCCAATATTTTGATATACTTTATTGTAGTTCTACTTAATAATTAGTTATTACCAATTTGTAAACAATGTTTATGCAACTAAGGATCTGAACACACACGGAAAACGGACTTCTGAAATAAAAATTACTTTGGAACTTAAATCTTTTGTTTTGAAATAAAAATCACTTTGGAACTTTTGAATTTTACTTCGTTGCATTCCAAACTCCTAGAACCAAACTAGTAAAACATTTATATCTTTATCCAAAAGCTCGAATAAGAAGAATGATGATTGATGAATGCGAAGCGGTGTTTCCACCGGATAGCTGTTTATAGCACACAAAAAAACATGCTGTATATATATATATAACGTTTTTTTTTTTTTTTTTTTTTCAAAAATTAAAAAAAAAATTAAAACAAAATAAGATGATAATGTTCTACATTTTGAAATTGTGCACACAAAATCATTGTTTATATCTTAATTTTACCGCAATACAATAAAAGTTAATTCAGTTTTACAAAAACATAAACAACTGATATTTTAACTGTAATATAGTAACACATGTGACCTAGATAATATATCATGTGTGAATTACAATATAAAAAAAAAATACATATACGAGTACTTAAAATAAAAACATGCCCCCAATTTTATATTTCAATAAAAATATATATAAACAGTTTTTTTTTTTTTTTTTTTTTTAAATTAAATACATAAAGGTTGTTTTAAACATCGTCATATATTTGTAAATTATTCATATGAAAATAAATGTCAATGTAATCGAAAAATGACATTATTTAAAACAACTTTTATACCATGGTCATATAATCGATTTTTGTCACATAATCGAATCTAGTAGGTTTTTACTTATGAATAAAAGACATAAAATGTAGTTCGGAATTTAAAAGTATTATGGTTGGGATACGAGAATCATGTATGCAATGTACACGGTCCAAAAATTATGAAAGCTTACAAAAACAGCTAGCAAAAGGACAAGTAATATCTAAATATGAATGTCAAATGTCATAAACTAATCGGAGTAATTTGGAGTTCACATTATAATGAAAACGGCATTGAAGGTGAAGAAATGCTCTAACCCATAATACCTTAAGGCGTAAAATCCTGAGAAGTTATTGCAGGATTCATCAAATGGAGCTAAGGAAACTGTGTAATTAAATCGAATAAAATGGAGATTTCTAGTAAACACTTTAGGCTTAAGAAAAGAGGGTGGAAAAACTAAAGCTCGATTTTTTTTAAAATTATAGCAAATTGGAAAATTAGTTTTTATTTTAAAACGAGGAAGAGTGCAGTAGAATAGACTGTGTCAATTCTGGGATACCCTTATGACCACAATATAGACATTATATCATCTGGTTAATTACTTTTGACAAAATTTGAAATACATCAATTAATAGACCTTTAGTTATGAAAAAAAGAAAATATAAGTTGAAATCAGCTCTTTAAACCTCTTATATTTTATTCAGACTACATATAATTCAGAAGTTGGACATTAAAGTTAACTACTATTGACATAGAGTAATTCTCATATAAAAAAAGAAGTTGTATGGCAAATACTCGAACCCGTGAAGCATACTGGCGGGATTTCAATAGCGATGACGACTACTGCATAAAAACGAAATCTGAAATATTAAAAATTCAAAAACGTAAAACCTTTACTTTTGAGTTATCCTAGGGCTGAACGGATACAAATAGCTAGATCGATTTACTTTTCGATTCTGATCCGATCCATACTTTTGAGATATCAATTGTGGTTTGGATCAAAACTTATTTAAAACAGGAGCGTTCCATAATCTCGGTTTAGTAAAACTATTTTTTCAAATATCGTTTTTAGAAAATCTCGTTTTTAGAAAATTTTATTTAGAAAATCTCGTTTTTTATTGAAAAACCTCGCTTTTTAAGAAAATTTCTTTTTTAATTCAAAAATCAGGTTTTTAAGGATTTTTGAGTTGGATACAAAACCAGAATTATCAGCTTTTTCCAAAATATAAAAAAAAGGATTTTCTAAAAGCAAGATTTTCTAAAACGAGATTTTCTAAAACTAGATTCTGTGAAAACGAGATTTCAGACCCAACCCATTTAAAAAATGCTACTATGCAATTTAAGATATTTAAGAACTAATTAATTCTTTTTTTGGAATAATTTACAGCCTGGCGTCGTTGAATAAGTATAGAATAAGAAGAAATACTGCAATTTTTTAATAAAATAGGTCAATAATTATATTTTACAGGTATTTTACCTACCTACGTAGGATTTATAATACAAAACCACGATATGGATTCCTTTTTATTATATAAACCTTGGATTATGTTTTATTTTTATTTAAATTTGTTTTATTTACTTTGGATTATTCTCTACTTTTTTAACTAATTAAAAAAAAAATATTTTTGTATTAAAAATATAGAATAAAAGTTCTTTTCAATATTAAATTTGAATTAAAATTTAACCAACAAAATAAAAAAATAATATTCTTTTATTAATTTCATTCAAGTTAAAAAAAAAATGTATGAAAAGAAAAATAGATATATAAAAATTAATTTTTTTATTTTAATTTTATGACCTAATTTACCATATAAACTGTGTTTTAATTTGAATAGTTAAGTATTTTAAAAAAAAATAATATAATAACTACATAATGATAATAAAATACTTTAATGATTATATGAAAAACTCTTATAAATCCATTTGAATGAAAAACCGTTTAAAAAACCGAAAAATTAAATAGAGTAGAAGTAGACTATGTCAACTCTGGGATACTAGCACGAGCAAATTATATAAATGCTATATTATATAGAAAGCAATTTTTGAAAATTTTAAAAATTCCACTTGATGAATCAAATGTAAGCCATAAAATTTGACTACTTAATTTTTCAGAAATTTTAATTACCCAGCTTTATTACGTATTCAGTCATTTCTAATTATTTAGCCCGCCAAGCAAACTTGATCAATTTCAAGTTTCCAAAGATGATTATATTGTATTAAAAGTATAAATTTGTAGAAATCAGAGATTTATAAATCCTTTTGTTTTTTTTGAGTAATCATGAGGACGCCCAGACACATATCGCTTAAATGACTTAGTTTTTGATCCGATTCACGTACTTTAGTTTATTTTTATTCAAATATCATCACAAACGTAATGACAAGTTTAGTATATACGCTTAAAGCTATACATATAAAATATAAATAAAGAAAAGATAAGTATATTAAAATTTATAAACTCTGCCATAGAATAATAATACAAATCAAAGTGTTTTATACATCAGTTTATTAAGATTCTTTATTGCATCAGATATAAGATTTTGATTTGATCCAATTTTACCATTGAAATATTTTAAACCCTAAACAGAATTATTATTTTTAACAGCAAATTTTTCGATGTTTTTTATAATAAAATTGAATGGTACTGAATGGATGAGCATGGTTCAATCAATTAAAACTTCTATTACAATTAGAGTTTTGAATTATCGCAATTTTTTAAAATCAAAATCTTGGATTTATACAATATCTAAAAACGTGGTATAATATAATATTTTATAAAGCTAAACATCAACTATCTTTTAACTATTTATAATATAAATTATATAATACTAGTATTTCTAATTACATAAAATATTGTTTTTTATTTATAATTCAGTTTCCTTTTGCTATTTTCAATTTAAAGAACACTATTGTAGATATTTATAATTTTAAGAATACATGATAAACAGTCATGACAGTGGCATGATAGTAAATTATAATAAAAATGAAGCAAAATCTTGAAATGAAAGTAAAGCCTTTATTAAAACAAAATATTTTAATATAATAAAAAAATACCTGCTAAAAATTTAATTATAAATATACTAATGCGAATTCAATATATAAATTAAATAAAGCAAATTATAGGATTTTATGAAATGCATAAAAATTAAAGAGATGAAACCCATAATTAATTTTCAACAGAGAATATTATTTTGTTATGTCAATCCCTTACTACTTCATCAATTTTCAACCATTAATTCATCCCCTTACAACTTCACCAGTTTCCAGACATAGTTTTAAAAAGTTACAGTAATGGCTGACGACGCTTCAAACTAATTAACCTTTGCAATTAAATTGAATTATAAAAAATCTGTAAAGAATTTGAATCTAGACTACTTTGATAAACAACAGTCTTGAACACAGACTCTTCAGTCTTAAACACAGCTATCTAAGACTCTTCAATACTACACTTTCATTATTTAAAAATAGTTAAAAAATATTACTTATATATTTTGCATATTTTTAGGCTAAAAATTTTCTTTTTAAGGCGGATAGTCTAATTTAAAAAAACAAAATTAATTTTAAAATTTAGATAATCCAGACATCATACTGTGTCCTTTTTCATAAAAATCGACAATCCCACAATTTACAGCGAAAATCAAAATTTCGATAATTCATAGTAATTAAGGGTTTTTAAAAATAAAATTGTCAGACTATTGTAACAACTATGTAAAATTTTCACCTGTCAATATTTATGAAATGAGGCCCTGGATATATCAAAGAACTATAAATAGTAAAAAATTTAATTAAATTAAAAAAACTAAAATTCTATAGGTCAGCACCCTTGTACCTAATCAAGAAACCAAAAAACGCATCAAACTTTCTTTGTTTATTTAAAATCTGCAATCATAAACGTTTAAACAATCTGTGAAAAACATTTGTTTTTCTTTTTAACTTTATTAAAAAAAAAACAAAAAAGAAAATGAAATGGGAGAAAAATCCTAAAATAGCATTTACTTTTTTTCTTCTATACAAAAATAAAAAGTTTGTTTTTAAACAAGAATGTGTGGAAAATTATTTTCTTTAAAAAAAAAATTTTCAAATTTCCTCAATTTTTATTTTTTAAAAGTTATAAATTGCCTGTTTTTTTCCCCAAAATTTTCATAATAAAAACTTCGTTTATTTTTTGTTGAATTAAATTGTGAAAAACAAAAACAAAAGAAAAAAAAAACATTTTTGAATTGAAAAATATGAACCCAAAGTATAAATCAAAAAAAAAATTTATTTTTCAATTTTCATCTTATGTTTGAGATTTGAGAATATAAACTCATCCGGTTTTCTTTTTTTTTATTTTAAAAAATTTTTATTATACATTTTTTTTTTTTAAAATAATAAAATAAATAGTTATTTTTTTTTATTTAAATTTGTTTTTTTTTTTTTTACAGCTCATAAAAAAAAATCATGGAAAGTTTTTAACTGATTTTATACTTTTTTTTTATCATTTTTAGAATTTTTCCAAATTACGTTTTGTTTTTTTACTATTGTTTCATATATGAAAATAAAAATATGAAATTTTCCGCAAAAAAAAAATGAGATATTCGGAGTATAATAAAAAAGGAGGTTAGGAATATAGTTGGCGTTGTCAACTCTCAGATACTCATGCAAATCCAATTTTGTTTTTTTAATTCAATATTGAAATGTAGAAGCTGCTTGTCTGTTCTACAAATACGTACTAGACACTTCTGAAGGAAAATAAAAATATTTTCCCAATATTTCAATCCTACCAACGTAATACAAGCTTAGCCAGCTCAATCAAATATGTGTACTGTAGAGCTTTTTCAAACTAAAACACTGAAATATAGGAAGTCTTTTATAAATCGTAACTACAAATTATGGAACACATTGTCTTGTGTTTTCCAATATTTATGATTTAGAAATATTCAATATATAGACCAACTTATATCTTCTAGGTTTTTCATTTAATCCTGGATGTACATTATATGTTTCAACCTTCCAGTTATTATACTTCACAAGCAGGTTGGGTTCTTACCACATTATTCTGGATATGAAGCGAGATTTTGTTAGTGAGAAAGAATCTTACGCTACCAAAGGGTTTAAATTTTTAGGCGCCTCTATTGAATTTCCGTATGGGATTTGGTAGTAAAATAATATTCTAAACGACTATTAATAAAACATTCCGATGGAAATGATGTTCTAATTAGGTCCAACACCTCCTAATAAAATACATAAAGTAATTTATCTTTACCCTTCGTTAGTAAAATTTCAACATTGACCAAAGGACATGCAGATACGATAAAAAATTTACATATGGTAGCACCCTATGAAAATGAAGCCCTTATTAGAACTTAATCCATATATTGTTATATAACTTGCCTGATTAAATTGGTACCCTTTTATGGCCTTGCATTATTTGAAAATTATTTACAAATTGGTTCTAGAAATTTATGCAGAAATTTTTATGACTATTTCACGAAAACGCGATTGGAATTTCAATCGATAAGAAACCCACAATTTTTTTGAGTTATTTTCTACATTTTTAATTTTGCCGGCGGACGAAAGGGAAATCGAATACACTTAAGTTAATTTTCTTATATATTATTCAGTGTATTACAAACGGATAAACAATTTTAATATTCCCATGACTGTCGTCAAACACGAATATAAAAAAAGAAAACTAAATATTGTTGATAGTTTGACGTCAACAAATTTACAATGTTGCGTTTTGTACTTCAGTTTAATTTTTTTTTTAAAAAACAGAATATTTTTTTTTTAAGAATTATGATAACAAAAAAAAAAAAAAAAACAGGATATTTGTAAATTTAACTGAATGATTTTGAAAGAAAAACAAAAGTTTTTATTTTTAATTGAACAAATAAAAAATGTTGTAAATTTATTTGTTATTTTTAAAGAAAAAAAAATAATAATCAAATGAAACAAGTAAATAAGAACTTTTCCAATTTCGGGTTAAATAGTTAACATACTTTACCTATGAACTTTATTATCTAAGTATTAGATATTGATACTAGCTTTGGTTAAATGCAGGAATTCTTATAAAATATTAATTTAGGGCTTTTTTGCATTTGGTAAAAGATTGGAGGATTAATAGACTCCTATTCGGAGAATTAACTAATTAGATTTTATAGATTGGAATTAATACTACTTGAAAAAACTTCTCATGAAAATTAGTTTAACTCACAAACTCAAATTAGATTGATTCAATTGTTTTAGATTCCATTTTTTTTGTAACTTCAAAGTAATAAAAATTCTTAAAACATAGTCTAAACTTTTTCTAAATTATAACTACTCAATTGTTAAAAGCTAAAAGCCTGTCTATATATGTGCATGTTATAACAGAGGGCAAATATTATATTCTTATTATTAGAATTAATCTAAATGAATTTCGACATACAATATAAACATGAGATGGTACTACCCGTTAAAACACAAAGAAACGTCTTAGATTTATTGTAATTAATAATTTTATATTTGAATTATAAGATATTTCTGTATCTGCTGGTTAACTATATTATTCAAATTAAATTATTTGTTTATATTTTTATATTAATGTATTTTTTATTAAAGACTAAATAATACCGATGCGCATTGTTGCGCCTCTCAATGAAGGTTTAATTTAAGTTCATGTTATCAAAAAAAGTTTACACAAAAATTATGTTACCCCATGTACCCATTTTTTTAAAACGATTTTTCTAGGATTATTTTAGCAACTTTTTAACCAATTTATTAAATTTCACTTAAAATTCTTCATAAATTATTAATAATGCACAGAAATATTAGTTCACCATCCTCAACTGCACTGTCAAAGAGCACCACCGTATAGGACAATTAAAGATAATGAGCTTCAACCATTCAATCAGTCAATCGGTCAAACCGTTTCTAATTTAGAATAAAGTAAGAAAAAATCTGTAAAAATCTGTTGTGCCGCTTTGTTTTTGGCTAAAACAGTATTTGGCAAAATTGGGCACGTAATTTGCTTACAAAATCTTTTTTTGACTAATCTTCAGGTCGACATGTGTTAACAAATTTTTAGTCTGTTAAAAGAGTCAACTCCACTGTTCAAGAGCTTCACGTACACAAAGTTTGAAGTCAATCGGTCAAACTGTTTTTAATTTAGAGTAAAGTAACCAAAACTTCTTTAAAAAGTTGTTGTGCCACAATGGGTTTAAGAAACTCGACACAATTTTTTAAACTTACTTTTTGGCAAAAGCAGAACTTCGCAAAATTGGACGTAATTTCCATTCAAAATTTTGTTTACCAAACGTCGGCCCGACATGGGTTAACAAATTCCAACTCTGTTAATATTGTCAACTCAGTTCACAAGGAACATCACTTATAGAAAATTTGAACTCAAACCGTTTTAATTTTAGAACAAAAAAGTTTAAATACTTGCACCACAGCACCATCTTGGTGGTCCGTCAGAACAAAATTTTTAGTCCAGGATTTCTTTCCGTACCCAAAAACCTCTTATACATATTTTCATGATAATAGACTGACCTGTTTAGGAGTATATTCGTTACATACAAACAACGAACAAACAAACAAACAAACATATAAACAAATTTTCATTTTTATATATATAGATATATAATTATTAATTATTGGTTCTGCTATTACTTTGAACCCAATAGGTAATGAAAGCTGAATCGATTTTAAAAAAAACCAGATAAAAATTGTTTTCACAAATCGAACAGGGGCTTTTTGAAGGAACGGTCGACACTATAATCACTGTGCCACCCAACCCTTAAACACCAAAACACGTTATGTACTTTAAACACTAAAAAAGGATAATTTAAACAAATTCCAAAAATGTCCTTATTTTTTACATACACTCTGTTTGTTTATGTTATCTTGCGAAATTCTAATTTAAAAATTCCCTTTCCCTTTTTTCCAAAATTGTGTTAGTGTATAAATATAGAAATGTTTCATAATATATAATCCGTAAAATTTGATGCGATCCCTGAGGCAAACTATAATTTTTCGACCATAAAATTTATTAAAAACAAAATGTACAAGATAAAAATATATTATTATGTGAATATGAATTAAACACACAAACGTATTTGTTATGTGTAAGACTTAAAATAGTTTTCACATATTCTAAAATTGTCTTGTATACAAAATTTTATTCTACATACTAAAAAAAAAAAACTTAATTTAAAAACTTTATTTTGTATTTTTTTACACTTGTTTACGATGTTCCTTAAGCTACAGAGTTTGTACATCCCATATGATTATGAATAGCCACAGGATTCGATAATATTTTGGGAAGATTAGAATAATAATAGAAGTAATTTAATTTATTAAATATAAAATAAATGGAATATTTTTTTTATTCACTATATAATCTGGAAAATTTAAATTATTATTTTAAATATTAAAAAAATGTTTTCAGTTTTAAAATTGAGACCTCGGGTCAATAACTTAAAGTACACAAATCATTTAACGTCAAACAAATGTTCATATTTGATGGTAAAATATTAGGATTCGACCATTGCAAATGGCACATCTAACAAAATTTATTTGTACTTTCTGGGCCCTATCAATATGTACCATATAAATGGGAGATATAACTTGACTTGCATATTCCAAGTTAGGTCTTACAAGACAAGTATTCAACAATTTATGAATATAGAGCCTGAAAATTTTTTTGAAGAATGTTTAAAAAATCTCAATAATGGTTAATTATTAAAATATTATAAAGTTAAGTTGGAAATCAAAATACACTCCAAAGTCTTTAATTGAGGTTACATTAGGTAAATTAATACCATTTAAATTACAATTGAAACCAATAGTACTACATCGACGTGTATAAGATATCAATGCACATTTATTTACAATAAGTAGTATACAATTATTCGCACTAAATGTTAAAGTTTTAAAGATTATTCTGAATAAAGATGGCGTCATTGTTAGATTTAATATATTTCAAAAAAGTTTCATACGATCAGCGTAAACTTGAAGCTCGCAATTTGAAATGAAAGTACAAAACTTAATATATATATATTGGAAGAGAAAAGAAATATATATATATATATATATATATATATATATATATATATATATATATGTACATATATATAAAAAATAATAAAATAATAACAAAATTAAGCCTTTTTAAATTAAATTAACGCCTAAAAGTATGCCATGTCATAATTTGCAATATTTTTATTTAAGGAACCTTAGTTTTAGGATTTTGTTAACTCTTTATGATAAAAAAATGTGAGAGTAAAAAATTTCAAATAAAAGTTGAAAAAAAAAAGTTTTGGAATCTGGGTAGCAAAGTAGTTCAGCAAGTGTATATTACTTAGTACAATCCTACATTAGATAATTTTATTTTTTATTGCTTCAAAATACCTTAAAAGGCAGAAAATTTTTATTTTATACGCTTTTGTACAAAATTAAATTCTAAAACAAATAAAAAAGAATTTAATGATAAATTTAATTTCATTTATTACCTAGGAAGAAAAAATTTATACTATTTTATTTATTCTGATCTCTTTTGAGATATTTTTATTGAAAATTTTTATCAAAAAAAAACGTGTGAAATTTCCAAATAAAAAAAAATGACATTTACAAGATTTTCTTTAATTTTTCTTTTATTTTGAAAAAAAAAAATAAGCACAAAATTTTATGCTATTCTGATTTTATCAAAATTTTCATTTATAATATTCCAAAAAATTTAAGCACATCTTCAAAATAGTTTTTTTTTAAAAATATGCGTATTATTTTTTTTTTTAATTACATTGCGTCTGTACATATTTGTATACGGGTTGCTTATAAAACGGAGTACAACGTCTGGAAAAAAGCAATGAAATGGTATCTGCGAATAGGTATTGATAAAAAATTAATATTATGGGAAAACTTTTTCCTGTAACCCTCCAAATTTCGAAAAAGTTTTTTAATTCACAAGTTCCATTAGGTAAAATTTAAGCTATGATATTCCATGAAAGAGTTTCAAATTTTTATAACACAAAATTTATTTACTCATAAGTACCTATACAATGGTATATAACAGTGCACTTAATAAGGAAGCACCCTGTATATTTGTAAAATAAATATATAGTGTTGCCATAACTTAATTTATGCAAAATTTTTGGATCCTTTTATCTTCCAAGTCGGTGTATACACTTAGTCCCAACTTTTTCTAAATAAGATACTAAAAGTTTAAAGTCCAACATTACAATTGACTGTGTGTTACAAGCTTTTCTCAATTACAAAAGGGTTCCTTAAAATCAAAGAATGAGAAGAAGGAGGAAAGTTCTTTTCAATACTATGCAAATCCGATTATGGAACCTTGTTTAATTTTGGCAATGTCCTTTTTTAAAAATCTTGATTGTTTTTCATAACTTGTTTATATGCATTGATTTAATACATTGATTACAAACGGTTTATATATATATATTTATATAATATATTATGTATAAGTATGTATATATATATATTAAAAATAGAAGATATATACATATATTATCAGTTCAGTTGATATTCAAATTCACTCATAATAAAAAAAAAAATTAAATAACCCCAAGGTGAAATTTTTCTTTTTGTTTTATTCTTTGAATTCGTGAATTTTCCAATCCAAGTATTCATTCGTCATATTTTTTTGGTTTGATTCCTATTTCGAATTTTTGTTTATTATATCGCTATTCGCTGTGACAAGAATATCACTCTTTCATCTCTGATAAAGTAGAAAAAAAAGCAAAAAAAATAAACAAAAAATTCATCAAAAAAATCGCTGTGCATCGCCTTTGCGATTTTTTAAACGTTATTTTAGATGATTCATGAATATTATATTATAAGCCATTTATTATTAAATAATAAAACAAATTAAAAAAAAAAAACAAATTATTTTTAAAAAAGATGATAATCCATTAGATAATCCATTTTTAATTTATTAAGAAACCATTTATCACGTTGCCGGGACGGAGTTTAAGAAAATTTAAAAGAAAACGAATACAAAGGAATTTTATCAATCAAACTTATTTTTATTCAGAAATTTCGTACTTTTCTAAGAATATGACTTTGTACAAAATAATTAATTGGTCAATGCTGTATTTTTTTATCTTAACTTATTAACTTCCAATACAACACTAACATTCGGCTTTGGTGTGTGACTTTACCACCCAAAAACCACCACCCTTTTGAATAAATTTTTTGGATGACACAAGTGATACAAGTGTACAGTTTGGTTTCAAAGATAGGGATGTGAAAGAATTTTAGGGAATTTACGAAATTTAGGATTATAGGATTATGAGTGTTGGGGAAATTGGTATGAAAATTTTAGAAAAAAAAATTTAATATTCTTCTTAAATTTATCCAAATTTGAAATTTATATTTGATAAAGTATTTTCCCAAAACCCGCGGTGAGCAAATGACAAACAAATTTCCATATGCTGTGTTGCGCTACCTTGCGCTAGCTCCACTTATGTTGCTGTCCTTGTTTTTTTTTTGAAAGCCTTGAATTGATGCATTAATTGTAATTTCTTTAGAACAATTGTTAATCCCTATAAGATATCAATAAAACAGGGTCCGCGACCCAATTGTACGTCAATGGTAAAATGGATTGAGTGTTGAGATGACATTATAAATGATCCCATATAAGACGAACCGCCCTGTTTTGCACTTTATCAAGAAATCCCAGTGACGTAATAGAGGCTCCAGAAAGACTAAAAATGTGAATACAAATTTAATTTTAATTTTTCAAATAAATTGAATTAATATTACTTTAAATTCCCACTTTATTCCTTATATAATTCAACTATAACCTCTTATCAAATTTATTTTTACAAAAAATCAATACGAAAATTCCTTAACTTCATTTCTATTCTTCTTTCAACTTCTTTTACCAAATTAATTGGAATTTATTTTGATTTTAATTCAGTTAAATACTTGAAGTACTACCAAATACCTTTGGAACACTTTTAAACAACTCTTTTAACATTTTTGCATATAATTTGTTCGTTATAAATTCAAATTTGAATTGCTATTAAAATTTTGACATTCGTTTTAACTCTTCTGGTATTAAACATTTATTTTTACTTTATTGCAATTGATATAATGCAAGAATTATATACAATAGTAAATACATATATACATACATACGAACACTGAATATACACATATACATATAAACAATCATATTCAAAGAACCAAAACGCTGAGAAAATTTATGTTAACAAACCCCAAAAAAAAAAACCGTTTATACAAAATGTACGATTAGAAACCTGTTATCCGTTTTTTATTTAACATTTTTTATAAACAGCATGTTAAAAATATCCTTGACAAAAGGCAATATCCTTGCTTGTTTTTCATTTATTTTTCGCTTAATATAATTTTTGTTTTTTTTATTTTTATTATTGCAAAGAAAAATCATTTTACTTTAAATATGAAAAACAAGTGATGAAAAAAACCAAGGGTTTTTAAAAAAGTACATTTTCAAAATTATATTGTGTTAAAAACTCAGTTTAATTTTGGAAATATATACTATGGGGGAATAAGTCACTGCTTACTTGTAAAAATAGTAATTTTTTAATTTCTAAGTCCTAATAGCTTTTCAATGGGGAAGGTTACCAAATTTCTCAAGGATCTAGTCTCACTCACCACCCCCTTTCTCCCTCCATTTTTTTAGGTTCTAGAAATTAAACCAAAATTTGGAATTTTACTTAGAATTTTACTATCTAAGCAAAAATGGATAAAACTGAGAGACACTTTCTTCAATTTAAAGAACCGCTTTTGAATTTAAGAAAAACACCTAACATATGTAAAAATATAATGTTGGACCTTTAAATTTTGTGTATTAATAGAAAAAAATTTGGACAGGTATTCAAGTTACAGGTGCTTAAAAAAAGCCAAATTTCAATTTTGGACCCCTTACAGCTCTTAAAAGGGGGGCGCAACAAAAAAATTTTCTTAACCGACTCCTACTAATTTTTGAGGATCTAACATCTCCCAAAGTTTCTAGCTTGAGTCGTTTAAAAGTTATGTGGGGCCGAAAATTTTGCAAAAACTGAGTATTGGATAACAGTAAATTTTAGTACCGATGGCAACCCAATGAATAAGTTTTTTAACAGTTTGTAAACTTTATAAAAGCAGCTATCTTTCGACGTTTCCAAATTGAAATAATATCTCATAGAACTTTTGTTATAACGTTTTAAATAAAGGGTTTCTTCCAAATTTGAGGAGCTGTAGCTTCGTAACGGGTGGGGCTATAGAAAAAAGTTCTTCCATGAAATTATTTTTTTTGCAATACCTACTCGTAGTAAAAATTTCTTCTCTCTATTTCAAACGGTGTAAAAGTTTGTGTAAACATACGGACAGACGGACAGACAGACGGACGGACGGACAAAGTTAAAATTAAGAAAAACCTTTGACACTGGTTGAAACTTCCGTTTTGTAGCTTTCAATTTTGTATATAAATAAAAAAAAATATTGATAGGTGTTCAAGCTATAGGTGTTTAAAAGCTAAATTTATAGTAAAATTTAAGGTTTTGGACCCCTTACAACTCCTAAACAGGGGGCGTAACAAAAAAAAATTCTTAACTAACTCCTACTTATTTCTAAGGATCTAGCTTTTCCTAAAATTTCAAGTTTCTAGATGGAGCCGTTCAGAAGTTATGAAGAGCCAAAAATTTTGCAAAACTTAGTATTAGATAACGGTAAATTTTAATACCGAATGGTAACCCTATACATTTGGCTTTTAAAAATTCGTAAAGTTTATAAAAGCAGCTGTCTTTTACCGTTTTCAGGTTGAAAATATACCTTATAGAACTCCTTAAATAACTATTTAAATATAGGGCTTTTTCCGACTTTGAGAGGCTGTAGCTTCGTAACGGGAGGGGTTAGAAAAAAGTTTTAACATTAAATTATTTTTATTGCAATACCTACCCGTTGCTGATATTTTTTTGTCAATCCTACGTGAAAAAGGGACGGACGGACGGACAGAGTGAAACTATATAGGTACATTTTTACAAAATTTTTTGAAAATGTACTAAAAATATATATATGTATACACATAAATACATATAAATACAACTATAGCGTAAAATGATTTTCCTGTTATTTTCTTCTTTTTTTTTTTATTTCATACAAAGAAAAACGCATTGTTGTGCAAAAATTAAAATTATTTTGATATTTATAGAAAAAAATCTTTGAAAAAAGAAAAATTATAAAAAAAAACCATAAAAACAAAAATCAGATTATAATACATTATAATTTATATATATATATATATATATATATATATACATATATATACGAATATACTTTATAGCTAAAGCAATAAAAAACATTTTCCTAAAATATCCTGTCTTGTAAAATTTTTCCAAAAAAAAAAAAAAAAAATTTCCATAGATTATAATTTTATTTGTATGCATATGGTATGTGATTTTTATTTTAATATTTTATTTTATTATATTTTTTTTTTTATTTAGTTTTTATCATTGACTGAATAAAATTGTAATACTCTTTGTATTCAAGTATCCTTTTCATCATCATTTCATCATTTAAACATTCTTGCGAATATACTCTTTTCACGTGAACTTGATCCTTTTTCATATGACATTTGCTTATTATCAATTAATGAACTTGGTCTTTTATCAAATTAAATTGATCGGAAATTTTCTAATGTAATTGGTCTGCTTTAAAATCTATTTGGTCCTTTTTTTAAAATCGCTCCGAATTTTGGGACTCAGACATGAATTGAAAAACCGAGTCCCCAGTTTTGTGATAAAAGATGAAAAAAATTGTACCTAAATTTTTGGGGATTATTTTTTAAAAAAGTCAAACTTTTTCTTAATTGCTGCATTTGGAATTCTTCTATAAAATGGGTAAGTGTTTTTTCAATAAGTTAGTCCGACTTCTGGATCCCAAGAAGCGAGGCAGATATAAAAAAAAAAAGGTCAATTTATTTTTATAGTTTAGGAATATTTGTATTTGAAAAGGGTAAATTTATTTGAAAGTGATAGTGAAAAAGGACCAAGTTCATGTGGAAATAAAACATATATACCGCTAAGTACAAAAACGTTATAAATCGATATTTTAACACCTTTTGCATTTTTTTGTTATCAAATTGATTTTATGCTGATGCCTACTATTATATGATTTCTATGTACCAAATTCGTATCATAAGAGAAAGAAAAACTTTCAATCACTCACAAGTTTTTCCAATTATTTTTGCGCAAATAGAAAGATTATGAAGAAAATTTAAAAATTTACTCATAAAAATGTTTTTTCTTCTTTTTTGAATATATTATTTTTTTATTTTATATATTTTATGGTGTTAAAAGTATATATATATTTGTGGTGGGGTGCAAAAAGTTCCGGAAGTCCTCGAGGTATCCGAAAAAATTCCGCGGAAAATTCTTATTCATTATTTTATTTTTATTTTAAAACCATTTTTGTCTAATAATACCAAAATGGACTTATAAGTTAAAAAAATTGCTGGACCATAAGTATATTTATATAATATACATACTTTCTATACTTTGTCTATGGAAGGTTCTAAATTACGAGGCATATTAAAGTTTGATATAAGTACAAACAAATTTGTCCTTTTTCCATTTAGGATTTTGTGTATGGAAAATTTTGATTTAAAAGCGATTTTCAAGTTAGTTTCGAACATTTCAGTTTTGGAAAAAGAGTAAATTCTCGATTTATAATATCATCATCATCAACTGGCGTTACAGCTCGGGGTGAGCTTGAGCCTCTTGCACAACTAGTCTCCAGATATTTCTGTCTCTTGCTTTTATCTTCCAGTTTTGTACATTTAGTGTTAGTAAATCCTTTTCTACACTGTCCAACCATCTCAGACGATATATGAACTGTCAAAATTTATAATCCAAATTTATAATTTTTTGTTAATTATATTTTAACAAATTTTGAAAATATTCAATTATTTACTAATTTTGAAAATATTAAAATTTTTATTTTGGAATTTTCAAAATTTCAGTTTATGAAGTCCTTAATCCCTCGGGGACTTTTTTTACCTCGTCTATATTTGTTTATGTAAATACAGAAGTTCTTGTTTTTTTTATTTAATTTTAAATTCAAATTTTTTTTATATTTGACAGTGAAAAAAAAAATGATTTCCATAAATACATGAAAATTGGGTGGAAATTTTTTTTCCAAAAATTTGAATAAAAAAATAAATTAAGTAGTCCATTTCACAGCAAATTTCAATATAATATGGTTTGTTAAAAAAGGTATAAGTGGTGGTGGTACAAAAGAGGGGATTTGGTAAATTTGTGTCAAATGTTGAATTTCATTTGCATTTAAATTTATTTTACAAAAAAAAAATAATAACAAAATTAAAAATTGAGAAAATTTTTAGAGCAAGAAATACTCGTAATAATTTCTAAAATAGTTAGTTTATAAATGTGAATTCAAGTACCGCGACAACTTGATGATTTTTTAAAATTTTTTTTGTTATAATTTATATAGAATTGTTTGTTGTTTAATGTTTGTCGTAATTGTTTGTTAGTTAATAATATTTTAACAGAGAAATTAATAAAATTATTATATAACAGCCAACTAATAGAATTATTTATATAAATGTATTTATAACTTGGGGGTTTACTGATTCTTAAATATAAAATCTAACTTAATAATTACTTCCTTTGGAATAAAAACTTAAAATTTTCTAAAAATTATGAATGTATGAATAATATGAAAATATTTTTAGATTTTCTTGTAGGGAAATTAAATCTCGTGCTAGTTTGGACATAGTTTTCTTACTAAGTTTAGAGTCAATCTGAGGTACGACGAAGTATAAAGCACAAACAATATAATTTCGACAGATAGAAATTTAAAAATTTATTAGAAAATTTATTAAAAAAAAACCGTTTAAAAAAATTTCAAATAAAGGAAAATTAGCAAAAGAATTCCTAACCTAAGCTTCCTAATATTATGTTCATAAAAGTTCCCTTAATTAAATTCGTTTATATATTAAAAACTCCAATGGATCGAAAAAAAAAACGTTGCAAAAATTGAATCAAAACTAAAGTTAATTCATTTATTAAAAATAAAACGACACGCTTGGACCAAAAAAGGCTCAAATTAGAATTTTTCTACCGTCATAAAAATCTTTCCACTTAAAAAAAAAATTCCAGCGCTACCCATTGCCCTATTTCATGAAAATTTACAATCCCACAATTTTAAAACCTACAATATAATCAAAGTTCAGACTGATTAAAGGTTTTTAAAAATAAAATTCTCAGACTATTGTGACAACTTTGTCAAATATTTGCCTGTCAATATTTGTGAAAGGGGGCCCAGAATGTAAAAAAAAAACTATACAATTATTGAGAGCTCTACATTAATTTTTTTTTTTTATTAACTTTTATTTAAAATATAAAATTCTTACATTTTTTTTTCAATATAAGGAATTGCATAACTTTAGGGGCATTATATTAAGAGCAATTCCAATCAGGAATCAATAGTTACTAAGTACTAATTTATTTCGCATACTTTTGAAATATCTAAGAACTATTTTAAAATAATTTTGAAATACAACTCTAAAGACGAATAATACAGTACTGAAATTAAAATGTTCTGTGATTGTTTATAATTTTGGTTACAATTGAAATGTAATCAATCACATTCAAAAATTTTTGACATTCTCTCTTGATATTTTTTATTATTAATTGAACGGTTTTCAGTTACTTAGACATCTACTCAAATGCTTATAGAGTGCTGAATTCGTTGTTGTAATTCCTTTGCGACTTAATATTGAAAGACGTGCGATGATAGTACAGTTCCGAACTGTCAAGAGTATTTTTAGTCCTTAAATCCTTTATGATATGTAACATTATAATCGATTAATTAATGAAATAAATAAATGTACTTTTAATTGGAGCTTAAGATATAATAATATATATATATATATATATATATATATATATATATATATATATATATATCATTTGTCAAAGATTAAACAATAAAAAAGGAAATAATAACAAAATATCAAGTATAAAATCCATTGTGATGCCATCTGAATGAAATTAAAAATCCGTTAATTTATTTAGTTGTAAAATCAACATCATGCACCTCAATAAATCACGGTAATAAACGATTTCATTGCGGGTATTTTGTAATATTGTTTCCTTTTTTTTTTTTGTTTTTGTATCGATTTTTTAAACCATGCAATAAATAAATCGTTTTTTTCGATATTTTTTTTTTTGGTTATATTGATGGTAAAATATGCAAAAGATTTATTTGGCTACCTCTAGGTTTTTATTTAGGCTTTTTTTTCTATTCAGAAAATTTCATTCTGATCCTATAGACATATTTCAAGCATATATATACTATTATACTCTATATGATGTATACCTTAACCAAATATTTGTATTTTGAACATTTTAAAGATTAAACGTATAGGTGTTAAAAGCTGTTAAATTCATAATTATTTTCGTGGTTGAAAGGATTTTGCAAAAAGGTGTAATATTGTATAGTGGTAAAAAGTTACACGTGTTTTATGTTTGAACAAAAAGTTTATTTAAATTATTTCAAAAAAAAGGGAGCATTTCTTATTCCAAAAACGCCATTTGACCATATGAAATTAAAAAATTTTAATTTATTTTAAAAAAATGTCAAAAATGTCGAGTCGATTTTTGAATATGATTGTGGTCAGACTCTTGAAATATTGTTTAATTTGATGTTCTGGAATAAAAATTTTGTTAAGATTTATGAATTTAAGTAAAAATATCAATTCAATGTACAAAATGTTCCAATCCTCCGTAGAAGTAAAGCTGGCGTTTTCAAATACTTTAAGTACTTCAAATACTACCAGTAATATCAGTTTTTAGAACTACTAACTATCAGTACTAGGTAGTTATAGCAGTAGCAACCAGTACCTTACCAGTACTTACCGATACTTAACCAGTACTACCAGTAACATCGGTTTTTAGAACTACTAACTACCCCAGTACTAGATAGTAATACAAATAGCAACCAGTACCTTACCAGTACTTAATCTGTACTACCAGTACTCAACTGTACTACCAGTACTCAACTGTACTACCAGTACTCAACTGTACTACCAGTACTCACCAGTACTCACCAGTATTACCAGTACTCACCAGTACTACCAGTACTCACCAGTACTACCAGTATTCACCAGTATTACCAGTACTCAATTGTTCTACAAGTATTTACCAGTAATACTAGTACTCAACTGTACTACCAGTACTCACCAGTATTGTTACTGGAACTTGTAATTTTTTCAGTAATGGTACTGTTGATTGTTTACTTAAGTACCAAAGTACTGGAATTAAGCCAGCTCTCCATAGAAGTATTTATAAGAACTTATAATTTCGTACTTTATGATCGACTTTTAAGTACAAATTAACTCTTACATATCTTTGCATTCAATTATATTACTAAATAACCAATTTAAGTAGTAGGTTGGAGGTATCTACAGTTTACACTATAGTACTTTATTGTACGAAATAATTTATTGCAATATATTAAATCGGCAATAAAATTCAAATAAATTCTTAAGTTTTACATACATTTTTTTAAAAGTCGTAAATTGGTATTATAAATATGTTTTTAAAATTTATATATTAAATACTGCAAATCTTTTATCGAAATCTTTCATACAAGTACACATAATATATAAAATTTTAATACTTTTCTCAATTATTGAAACACGGCAAATTTTAAGCCATATTTTTTTTTTTACTTTATAAGGCCATATATATATTTACACATATATACATACATATTCAATTTCCTTACTTATTCGAATGGAAACTGTAAGTCTTAAAATTAAAAAGCTCAAAAAGTTTAAATAAAAATATATTGCATATAAGTATGGATTCACAATTTTTATTTTAAATATTAAATAAATTTATTATATGTATCACATTGTATGAACTTCTCCATTTCCCCTATATATGCAACCTTCTCTTAACCTTAAAACCACTTCCTTTTTTATTTATAAGTTTTTTTGGAGCCAGTATATCAAAAATTTAAATAAGTATATTTGAAAAACTAGATTGCATATATTTAGGATCTATATTCAAAAAAACTAAACAAACATTTAAAACATCTATAACATCTGTAATTTATTTTTAGATATAGATTATCGTAATTTAATTAAAAAACAATATTATGACCATTTATTTTCAAAAATTATTTTACCTTAAAATTTAATTTAAAAACTAAAATGTATTGTTATCTTAAAATTTATAAGAAATTTAAAAAAAAAGCCTATAATCACAAAAATCACCTAAGTTTTCCAATAAAAAAAAAAAACAATAAAATAATATAATATATTTTACCTTATATTTGGTTTTTGGTCAAAAATTTTTAGGATTTTTAAATTAAATACGACTATAAAGTAAACAAAATCTCAACTTATATCATAGTAATAATCACCTATGCCTAAAGTTATTCTTTAAATATGATATGCTTTAGACAATTTTTCAAATAAGAATATATTTGCACATTTACTTTAAGATATAATATGTAGTAGAATTTGTAAATATTTTCTTATCCAGAATAGTTTGGAGATCCTTTTTATGTATATGTAGGCATAAAATGAAAAAAAGATTAAAAGAAAATTTCCTGAATAATATTTTTGGAAAAATTTTTGACAAATTTTAATCCATGAACTTTACCAAGGAAAAGGTCAACTGGATTATTTCCCTAAGATAAGAAGAAAAACAAACGTTTCAATAATTTTATTTTTGTGAAAACTAAATTAAAATTAAAAAAACACACACGAGTATATATACAATAGGATTCATGGAAATTAATTTTATTATAAGAAAATAAGAAAAATATTAAATTTATCTTAGAAATTCAAACATATATATGATTCATACTTTTGTAATGAATTAAAATGTGAACCATTGACTCGTATATTCAACTGGCCGGTTTCTTTAAAACTTTAAGCAAACATACATTTAGGCGAAAAATTTCAAATTTAATATTAAAATAAAAATGTTAACTATTTTGATTTGGATCTCATAGAGTATATATAAGGTAACAGATAATGTTTTTGGCACAATTAAAAGAATAAATACATTGAACAGATAGTTAAATTCCTTAAAAATTAGTATTAGTAATTAGTATCAAAAAATAGTTCAATTATAATAAATCATAAAATCTATTTAAGGAAACTCAGATAATTTAAGTACTTAAAGTAAAGTACAAGTGCATAAGTGCATTGCTCTGTATATTCATATATTTACGTACATATTCTCATAAATTATTCAAATAACAAATTTATACATTATTTTTATCCGACTGAAAACAAAAAAAAAAACAAAATTCATAAGCATTTGCCATTCATTGACACATTTACCTTACTATCTAAATATTAAAAATGAGAAAATAAAAGTTAAATATGAAAAACTTTAAGTAAAAATCACATTCAACTGTAATTGTAATTTCAGACTAAAATAAAGAAATATAATGTTCGGAAAAACAAATTTCAGTGTACCGGCCTGTAAAAAATAACGAGTCAATGTTTCAGTTATAACAAAAACAAATACTTGTAAAAAATTTGTATATCTGTGAGTTATAAGATTAGTTAAATTAAATTTTGAACGCAATGACAAATCAAAAAACTGAATGTGAATCAAATGGAATAGCGATGAAAAAAATTTTCTCGTTTATTCAGATTTAAATAAGGGCCTGCTTCAAAAGGAGCTCAGTTTGCTTCAAACAGACGTTTTAACTTTAATGCAAAATTAAAAATATAAAAGAAACTTTAACATTTAGAACTGAGAGGTTCCCAAAATGCTTTTTTATTATTTTGTTTTTTGTAAAAAAAACCCACAATCACACAATCAAAAGTACTATACCCTTAAAAAATTAAATTCAATCAAAATTTAAGGTAATGTTTTTAAATGAAAAAATAACTACCACACTATTGTTTACATTATAATTCTTCTTTCCTTCCGTATTACAAAAGAAATAACTCAAAAAAAAATTATTCAAAAAAGAAATTTATCCCTTTGGCATTTCCTTTTATTTCCAAAATATTTTATGAATTTAACAAAAAACCTTGTACTTGAATATTTAGGTTTTTGATCATTTAACGCCATCTTTTATACAGAACAAAATCAAAAAAAAAAAACTAAATTTTATAAAAAAAAAAAACAAAATAATTTTCATTTGATCCTTTTTTCAAAGAAAATCTTTTTTTTTTCACATTTATTAACATAAGAAATAACACAAAATATAATTAATTTTTAAAGGATATCTTTTAAATGTAAATCATGATCACGCCCACTTATTAAAAAAGAACGCCTCATTATATTAACAAGTTCTCTGAAACTTAAATATCTCAAATTAAAATGATATGATTTTGAAGATCTCAAGATTCCGCCATCGTTTTAATTTGAAAATGGAATACAATCTAAAGTACCACTTGAAGTACAGTTAAAAGTAGCCTATCTATGATTTAAATAACGGTTATATGATTTATTAATCACATTTGTAAAATATCCTTATTTTTTTATTACAAAAGTCGAATCTTTAAGGACTTTAATAATTTTTGAATTATCATTTGTACTATTATAAAGAAATGGGTGGTACTGGGGCTTGTAATCAAATTTCAGGACTTTGAAAAAACATGTAAAACTTAAGATAAATTTCATGGCACTTACAACAGAAGCTTCTCTTTATAGAATTTTAATTATTTTCCAACTATCATTTGTGCTATTATAAGGAAATGAATGGTACAGGGGCTTAAATTTAAATTTCAGGACTTTAAAACCTAAAATAAATTTCATGGCACTTAAACCAGAAGCTTCTCTTTAAACTACTACACAATTAAATTTCTTTTTTAAATGGAAATATAATTCAATATACTGTTCATTAAATTTTTTAAATAAAAAAAAATTTAAAGGCAGAAATTTTCAGAACAGAATAAATTTAAAAATAACGAATTCGACATTATTTCAGAACAAAAGCTTGTTCATTTTTCAACAATAAAAGTTTTTCTTTTCCCCATCCCTTTTATTAACTTAATAATTTTTTACCTCTTAAACAATTAAAAATTTCAATTGTTATTAAAAATAAAGTTGACTTTTTATCATAATAACGGACTATTCTTTCCCCTACAACGTGTTTTATGGGTGGAAAAACAAAGAAAAAGATAAAAAAAAAAATTCAACACGTTTCACTTATTGTGTAAAAAACAGGAAAAAAAAAATTAAAGTTGAAAAAAAATTTTAACTGTTTTTTTTTTATTTTTTAAAAAAGTTGGAAAAAATGATAAAAAGATATGATTCACAGGTGTAGGCACTGTATACATAGGAAGTAATTAAAATCACAATACACCTTTTGAAAAATGTTTAATGTTTCCGTATATTTTATTTTAAAATAAAAAAAAAAACTTAAAGTACTTAATGAATTAATTTTTTTTAATTCAGATTTTAATTGCATTTCTAATTTTATCACATTAAACTTTTGGAAAAGTTTGTTTCTAAAGTTGCTACACACGAGTCTACACACATTCGTTAAATAAGTTAACGAAAAAACCAAGGGATTTTTAAAAAGGACGATTTGAAAATGAAAAGAAATTTCCAAAATAAGTTTTGAGTACACAAGTAAGATTTTTTTTTTTTTTTTTTTGTTTATTCCTTTTTCACTCCTTTAAGGAGTATAGGGAATTCACCAAGTTTATTTTACACTAGGCTTCAGTTTCTTTAATCATAATATTCACTAAGCCGTTGATTACTTGGTTGTACCTATTGTATAAGGTTATGAAATATGAATGCACAAATGTTAACTTTGTGCGCCACCTATAATCTTACCCAAGAATTATTTATATATTTTTATTAAATCTTATTTTGTATTACGATATAATTATACAATTTTACGATATTTTTTTATTAGATATGATCTGACCGGGGTTTGAACCCGAGACCTTCAACACAATACACAAGTAAGTAATTGTAAAAAATAAATAAATATAATAAAATATAAATAATGTTGGAAATTAAATTTTTTCATATTACTTCAAAAAAGTGTATTCTGCAGTCGCATGTATTTAAAAATTGCAAATCTTTTATTTTTTACCTCTTATAGCTTCAAAACTGGTGGCCTTATTAAAAAGTTTTCTGAAATAATTTTTTAAAATTTAGCTTCTTATGAATTTCACTAAATCCCTAACTCAAACCATTTGAAATATTCATCAGAGTAACAGAGTAACCAGAGTAACATATAATAAAGATTAATTAAAATAAGAGATTGGCAACGCTATTAATTTGTGTTATATCTATTTACAAAGCTTATAAAAGCTTTAAGGTATATTTATTTTAAAAGTATACCTGAAAGAACTTTTTTCTTTATAAAAATATAAACTTAGGGGTTTTCCGCACTTTGAGAGGCTGTAGCTATGTAACGAATGTATCGGAAATATCTTCCATGAAATTTATTTTTTTACAATAAGTAACCGTTATTAAAACTTTTTTAGGATTTTTAAATATTTTAAAAATCTACTAAAAACGGTTTTTTGCTTTACCTGTAAGGACACTTTACTGTGATATAAAGTTCTTTAAAGAGCATAATGTTAGATGAATTCTAAATCCTTGTTGATTACTCGAAACACTCTAATATTTGTGTAAAATTATGAAACCGAATCCTATATTCTAGTACTAAGTATTTATTTTTTATACAATTATTATTTATCGATTATAAAGTACTTCTATTGGATATGACCTCATTAGCTTTTTAATTGAACCTGAGACTTTTCGATTGAAAAACTTTGGCAAATTACACTATCATTGATCGGAATTTGTCTTCTTAATTTGCAACAGAGTATACGATTTTGTTTATAAGTACTGTAATATGCATTTGAAGAATGCTTATAAGATAAAATTTGAAAATTTAGCAATACCCTATTGCACGAACAACTTATCACTATTAGCAAATAATAAAATAATAACTTTTTGTTGTAGCAAAATTGACAAGCCAATGGACTTAATTAGTATAAAAGACTCACTTATCAAAAAAAAAAATTATTTGATTAGTGCAATAAGCAGTTGATGCCATAGAAGTCACAATTTAGTTTCAAATATGAATTATCTCCAAAAAAAACTGATCAGAGTAATTTATTAAAATATATCTAGGTGATATAACATTCCGCTAATCAATTTATTTAAATTAAAACTTAAGTATTTAATTTGTGTCTTTATCAAATACAAATATATTTAATAATGGTTGTTAATAAATCTAAAGTTTATGAATTAAACAATTTCCTAATTCAATAATAAAAATTTGAGTCCTGGAACCATTTATCATGTAAATTATTAAAAAAAAACCATTTCATATCATTTGCAATTAAATTATAAATTTATAATTTTGTTAATTATAAAAAGTAATGACAGAATAATTATTATTTTAATTATTACAATTAATTATAATTTTTTTCAATTAAAGCAAACAATTAAGCCCTTAAAATACCATCAATTTTTTACAAAGAGGTTTCTATAAAGAAAAAGTGGGCAAGATACATAATAAATTTTAATTATATCGTTTACATGTAATAATTATTTATTCTTTTAATCCGAATTTTGTTCTAAGAAATACCTAAACCTTTAAATGGAATATATTACATACCCTTATTTCTCGGTTTTTTGAAAGCCAATCATTGAAACGAAATTTCATTGAATTTCAAATTATTGATGGAACGTAAGAAAAACTGCGTTCTTAATGTTTCTATTAGAAAATCATTCTAATGAAATGAGTGTAAAATCTATTAAATTCAACCTTCATAATAATGTTCTGCCCTTGATTTTTTTAATAATTTATTTTTAAAACTGAAAATATCAAACATCACAAACATTTTTAATACAAAAATCTACGATTAATGATCAAAAAGTATAAGTAAAACGGTTATACTTCCGAAAAGACCGTACGTTCGATATCCTTCTAATTTTGAATTCCACAACAAAACTTTGACTTATTTGAAAAACTGTACTTGTTGTTTCTTATAAGAAAATTTGAAAAAAATTCAACCCATTCAACATTTTGGAAAAAGCGTATAACCCTGTGATTTTGTAACCGATCCGCGAACGCGACGATCAAGTCTTCGCCGGTTATCGCATAGTATCTATTACCGGACGCTACAAGAATGACCGTGGTCGATACTCTGCGTGGTGCGATCGATCCTCGTGTAAGTAGCTATAGCCGAGAGCCACTCTTTTGCAGCAAAAGAATATTTATATTATATCCAGAATATTATTTGATACCTAAATTCTGAATTAGGAGGGAATCAGGGAATTTAATTCAGAATGAGGGTTTCATACGGCTTTTTTTAACAAAATTTTATATATATATGTATATAGGCGAGATTGTGAATTAGGACGCATTTCAGAATTTTATACAAAATCAGGGTTTTATACGGCTTTTACAAAATTTTTATATTTATTTGTATATATGTGAGATTTTGAATTGGGAGATTTTATTATTGGCTACAAAAGCACAGGATTATACGCTTTACTCTACAATGTGTAAGAATATTAACTTCCCTTCATTTCATATGGTATAGATATATATATATATATATATATATCTGATGATGATTTTGTAGTCGGTAGTAGTAATAAATTTAAGTCGAAAAAAGTATCGAAGTATTAATCTCACTTCAATAAGGCAGAACTTGGGACTTTTGACCTTTTTTATGGGACTTTTATCTTACAGTGGTAAGACAGAGGTCCTATGAAACTTTTGACCATGGGACTTCTGACATGTCAGCAAATTTTGGTAAGTCAATGGATGTATAAATGTCAATGTAAATAGAAAATAGAAATAAGTAATTATACATTCGTTAAAAAAATATCGAAACTAAAATAAGTATATGACCTTTTCGGAAGTACAACCAAAACCATGTTTAATAAAAAATAATTTATCAAAGGTAAAAATATCATACGCACAACATTAGGTATCATATATTCCTTAAGGATAATTAATGAATTATTTTCTCTCGCATTTTACTTCTAACAAATTTATTTGTATTTTCAGAATCCCTAAAGAAAAATAAATTTAAAAAAAATATCAATTATACTTTAAAATTTTTAAACTTAATTTGATATCAATAAAACGTGACTAAGATACATTTTGTTTTAAATTGATTACCTGAATTCTTATAATTTTAAAGCCATTTTGTATTTTTTTTATCAAAAACATATTTCTTACAAAAAGTAAATATACTTACACATACGAGTACATATGTTGAAAATTTTAAATTATTTTTTTCACATCATAAAACTTTAAACATTCAATATCCGATTATTATTTCTTATCATGATTGCAAAAAAAAAAAATTATTATTAAATAATAATTTTAAATTTTGTATACATTTACAATAAGATGGGAATTTCATGGAATATAGCCCTGACATTGAATGATATATCTTTAAGTATCTTTATATGAAAAAATTATAAATAATTAATTTCAATATTCTATATACGAGTTGTACTGCATAAGTTATATAATTGTAATACTTTTTATTTTATATATTGTTAAAAGTCTCGAATTAGGTTACTAATGAAGAGTGTGCCAATTACTATTTGGAAGTCTTATAGTGCTATTGCGATTAACAACACTTTTAAGTTAAGTTTTTTATTATACAGCACCACCCAATTAACAACACAACCAAATTCTTTTATTGTTAATAACAACTTCAGCAGTTGTAAAGAGGTTGTAGGTCATAAAAGTGCTGCCATTGACATTTTACAATTTTAATTGTAAAAACTGGTTTTGAAGTGTCAAAGTTTGAATAATTTATGTACCTTTTCAATTAAAATAAGTTGTTTTAACAAAAACGTATCGAATATCTTTACTCCGTTAACATAACATACCAAAGATATTTTTAAAAGTGGAATTCCTTTGTTTATTTGATGAATCCTTTATTTTTTAATTCCTAAACAAGGACAAACATTTTTTTATTAGCTACTTTCTCACTTTAACAATTCTAAATTAAGTACTTTTATATGTTTAACTTTAACAGTATGTACAGACAACTTGTGTTAAGGTGAAGTCATTTTTAAGTTGTCTCACAATCAACTTCAATAATAGGTTGTGAATTTTGAGAGATAATTAGGTTGTGTTGTCAATCATAATAGAGAATCACAACAAAGTTGTTAATGACAACTTTTTTTTAGTTTGTGTTGTAAATCACAATAGCACCCTTATTTTTTGACACTAAGTGTAGTTAAAATATCAGTTCATGTGTGTTAGTCATTAACAATTATATGAGAATGTTCCTCTTTTTTCAGTGAAAATTTTAACCCCTTAATATTTTACTTATCAATTGCGACCCCCTAAAAACTTCATCAATTTCTTTCTGGTTTAACCCTCCGGACAGTCATTTTTACTTTTTTTAACCATTTACTGAAGTTATAAACCTTATTCCCTGAAGGAAATCCTCAACTGAATCGAAATTCTGAATCAAATTGAAATCATAAAATCAACTGTGGAAAATAGGAAAAGTTGAAATTTCCAAAATCGTTTTGGTTTTTGCATAATGTTTTATTTGTATTTTGATTATCAAGATTAATAAAGGCTTACACATAGATAATTAAATATTTGAATAGCTTATTAAAGTGCTCCCTCTTATTTAATCAAAAATGTGAATATACGAGTATATTACAAAATTCTACATTTGACTGAAAAAGGTAAAGAATTTTGAGAATCCTATTTTTGAATGTCATTTTATTAAATTTTTTTTTAAGGAAAACAAAATTTATGTCCTTTCTCCGTTCTTTGAAGCTTTTTAATTTTGATATCTGTCAGTATATATTTTAGATATTTATCTGTTTCTTTTTAAATTTTACCTCCACATTTTTTTTTTAAATCTGTTTATTTACTATTTAAATTTATCTTTTTGTGAAAATTTCAAATATAATTTTCTTATCAATCTTTACACACTTCTTTTTCTAATAAAAAACAATTTATGATGGGGTTAAAATATTCTAATACAAGTACCTATATAAGAGTTATAAAAAAAAAATATTTCACCTTAAAGAAACTTATAAGAAACTATACGTACACCAAATATTAAAGATTTCAAAAATTTCCCAGAAAGTTCTTTTAAAGTCTATTTTTTTTGATATAGGTTATCCTAAAATCAAATATTAATATTCTTAAATATTTCCTTTATAACATAAAATAATTTTACAATATATATATAGTTTTTTCAAGGTTGGATTTTACAAAAACAAGTGAATTAAAAAACTAAAGGTTTTTAAAAATTACATTTTATATATTATAATTTAATATAATATAATAAGATAATATTATTATTTAGTTATTCCAGTAATTGTTTATTAACTATGAATATTAATGTAGAATGTAATCCCAAAGCACTCAAGAAAACCGGTTAATAAATGTCAAAATATAATGTAATGGAAATATATACACGGTTATACTTGGTGACTTGGTTATTGATAAATAAATAAAATTGGGAATTTTTAATTTTTAAGAATTTAACTTATAATTTTAAAGTCTTAATATTAATAGCCCTCTAATAGAGCAGGTTCCCAAATATTTAAAAAGCAAACTTATGGTGATTCTCCAGGAACGAATAAAAAATTGAGTTTAGCATAACAGTAAATTTTAGTACCGTATGGCAAATCCTTTGCACTTTCATTTCAAAATTTATAAAGCTACTGTCTTTTACCGTTTTCAGATTGAAAATATACCTTATAGAACTCTTGTTATAACTGTTTAAATATACGTCTTTTTACCTCTAAATATACTTTGGGAGGTTGTAACTCCGTAACGGGTTGGGCTCAGAAAAACATTCTTCCATGATATTATTTTTTTTTCAATTCCTACCCGTATTGAAAATTTCTTCTCTCTATTTCAAAAGGTGTAAGATTTTTGTAAAAATACGGACGGACGGACGAACAAAATAAAACTATTTAAGCACGAAATTTTGATAAATGTGCTAAAAAACAAAATTTCTAAAATTCAAAATATTATACAGAAAAAAACTTTCTGGTACTTATAACTGTAAAAGGTAAATTTGTTTTTTGTTTTTTTTTAAACATTTAATTAAATATTAAAGTGACCGAAAACAAGACCTTCAAAGTGAAAATTAAAGAAAAATTGAAAAACAAGCAGAAAAAATATATAGGGATACAATTTGAATTCATGGTCTTTTTGTTTTCTTTTTCAATAAATTTTCTTTTCATAGTGGTTAAAATTGAAAAAAAAAAACCCCTGTTTTTCCAAAAAGTTCTTTTGATTATTTCATAGAAGAATGACAATATACAAAAAAAAAACGAATAACTTTAGAGTAAATTAATAAAAAAATGAACAAATTTGATTAATATTTAATTTATTAAACCATGTCCTTTTTATTTATTACATATATGTATGTACTCGTATATAAATTTAAAGGATAATATAAAAATTTGTCTTAATATTAAATTTAAAAGAACAAAAAACTGATTTAAAGAATATTGTGTACAAAATTGTACTAAATTTCAGTAGGGAGAGTTAGGAACACCATTGTATCTCAAAATCTTGTTTTATCAATAGTTGGTTTCTTAAATTTTGTTATATAAAAATCTCGTAACAAGAATATTAGTATTAAATACTACACTATATGATAACCAGAATATGGGAGATTCTAAATTAAGAAGGAATTTACATTGGGATTCTAAATTGGGACATTGGTCCCTACTACCTTGTACATATATACATTTATCAAATCAATAAATAAAAAAAACTTACATTTAAAATATGAATCAAAATTTAAGAGGCAACGTTTTGTTATCTTCCGGGTCATAGTAATCTTAGGGATCGTGTTTCAACATAAGCAAGTCATTATCTCCATATTCAAATTTAGGGTTATGTCCCACTGTCTGTCATAATGTCCTTGAATTAGTAGAATTAGAACGCCATAATGACTTTTGATGTTTTTTAATACTCTGACGCACTAAAATGGATTAAAACACCCTGATTTAGGATAGTATGACCCACCACTAAACTGAATAACTGAATATTTTTCGTCAATACATAAATGTGATTTTCAAGAAAATTAGGAAAACTTGAAAACAACTCAAAGTGAATTATTAATTCCTATAGCAAGAATCTTAAAGTAATCTTAAAGAATAAATTAAAGTGGATATAATATTTATATATATCCTTTTTCCAGAATGTGTATATATGTATATATATATATGTAAGAATTTAAATTAGAATGAATTTCAAAATTGATTAAAAAATCGGGATTGATTTTATATTCTGGAAAAAACATAATTTAGAATTTTCTGGAAAAAGGCATTATTAATAATTTGTTATCTACCAGAATTTAAGTGGACCAAAATGACTGGATTTCAATAACGATAACGGCTATTGCATAAAAACGAATTTGTGAAAATTTCAAAATCCTAGATCCTTTAGTTTTTGAGTTATCGTGATGACGGACAGACATACATAGCTAAACCGATTTATTTTTCGATTCTGATCCGATCCGTACACTTGAGTCTATATCTACCCCCTTCTTTGCGTCACAAACGTAATGAAATATTTAGCATACCCTCTGGACTTATAGTCATACGGGTATAAAAATAAAATCAAATTTAGTAGGTCAGAAGATTTTTTGAAGTGATCCGTCCTATTTTTAGGACAGATAACAATAGGACGGATCACTTAAAGTAAGGCCAAGAAATTATAGCCCACGGTGCCCGATCCAGTCAATTAATATACTAAGAAGGATTTTTTACACGACAACCATGACAACATCTTTTTCCAAAGAACGAATTGCAACGTTTCTAATACAACAACACACAATATCTTAATATTTTTTGGAAATGTTTCTTATTGAAAATAGTGTTTAAGATCCAAATTAAAGTATGATCACTTTGATAAGACTTAAAACAATCAAACTATACAAAAAATGCTTGTAAGAGTACCTTACCTTCATAATTTTGCCCAAAATTTTAAACTTGCATTTTCTTCTATTATAAAAAATTATAAATCCCATATAGTAGAACAGATGTGCGAACCCCATTTAATTAAAACTATTACATACCATAAACTAATTCCATCTTACTAATCTGAATTAAACTTCTTTCCCAAAAAAAACTAAAGTACAGGTCGAATATATACAACTTACAATTTATACAACACTTAAAGTTACAACATTTAAAATTCATAAGTTATTCATAATAAATAAACAAAAGCCATTTATAACATAACAATAAAACAAAAAACAAACAATATTTAAGCTATAAGTATCCTTCGTTCAAATTGTTGACTTAAGGACATTTCTTTTATTTGATTTTCATTATATACTTAAGCTTTGTAAAAACGTTTTCAAACTTAAAAATTAAACTGGACATTAAAAAGAAAAACTAATTAATAGCAAATATTTACTTTTTTTTTTTAAGTAATATTATGCCTGAGAGATTTTTCCTGTACTTAATATTTTATATTAATTATAATGGCAATTAATTAGTAATTTAAAGTTCTTTATAAATGTCTTTGTTTCTTGTAATTTTTAATGATTATTATTATTTGGAAAAAAAAAACAAAGTAAAAAATCTTTTTAATTATGTCTAACAGCTCAACAATCATTTTTTAATTGTACCTATACTGCCGTCCTAAGAAAGAAAGTCGTTTCTACATTTTTTTGGTTTTAAGTAATTTAACTTTTAGTGTTTTATATTCCGCATCGCTATGATGAATTATTTTTAAATTTTTGAAAAACAAATATGTTAAATGATAGAAAAACAATTTTTTTGAACTTACTAGAGATAAGATAGTATTAGACATTCATAGTTAATTTGGACATACGCCTTTTTTGCTAAGCAATACTAGATTTATTAAGTTATTAAAGCTTAGACATAGATGCGATATATTAGTTGTTAGTTTTAAATGAATTTGCAAGGAGATATGTGACATTTTTTCTTAGTACACAGTTGTGAGACATTTATCTGATGTCAAATATTCCATTATCCCCAAAAAATCGCTTTTGGCGCTTACGACTTTTTTCCTTAGCACGGCAGTATATAATCTTTTCTTTATACTTTTAAGTTTTATTTTAAAACAGATTTCTTAGTACTTAGTTATTTTTTTTTAACTAAATTTCTAATCCCTGAAAATTCCTGTACCAGAACAAAAGGAATTATACAAACAAAATCCGAAATACAAGTAAAAGACAAAAAAAAAAATAATTAAAATAAGGATTATTTTGAAAAAAGGATTTATTTAAAACAAAAATTCTCTTTTTTTTATTAAATACATCCGAAATACAAAATTTTGATGTTTTACTTAAAAAAAATTACTTTTAAAAGAAAACCTAACAAATAATTCTGAGAAAATTTCCCCTGAAAATAAAGAAGTTAGGAATATATTTAATTTTTTAAATAATTATTCGAAAAAAACCAACCCTCATTCATTTTCAACCTCTTTTCATTATATTTTACATTAAAATGATTTAGGTCCAAGTTCCAGTTTCAACATTGAATCACCTTTTATTGAATCTAAAAGAACTTTTAAAATATAACACAAAGGTTTCTATTCACCTTTAACCCTTAATTAATTATATTGCACACACATAACAAACCTTTAGGGAAAAATACAACCTTTAAATTAACTTACCACATTACCACAATCGTTATTATTATGTTAACATTTAGTTAAGGTTAAAAAAAAAGCAGTTAATTATAGGACACAAATTTTATACAAAAAAAACATAATAAATAAATTTTAATTTTATGTTAAAAGGTTAACTTGTATACTAATAGAATAATGACTTTATATATTCTACTATTTATATATACGAAGGTAAGTATATAATATATATATTAAGATATCTGAAAATATTACACGCTATACCCTTTAATACAAAAACTCTTTTCTCTTGTTTTAAAAATTTTATTTATATTTTTTTAATTAAGCTTCAAAATATTTTTAAAAGCTAATTTCTTTTAAAATATTCACCCCTTTGATTTTGTAGAGATTTTTATCAAAAAACTATAAAAAACGAGGAAGGATGTAGTAGAGTAGACTGTGTCAACCCTGGGATACCCGTATGACCGTAATATAAACATTATATCATCAGGTTAATTACTTTTGGCAAAATTTCAAACACCCAGATTCAATAGGTATAGAGTAATGCTTATATAAAAAAAGAAGTTTTATGGCAGGTACCCGAACCCATGGACCAAAATGGCTGAATTTCAAATAGCGATGACGGATATTGCATAAAAACGAATTTGTGAAAATTTCAAAATCCTAGCTCCTTTATGTTTTTAGCCAAATCGATTTATTTTTCGATTTTGATCCAATCCATACACTTGAGTCGATATCTACCTCCCCTCCTGCGCTGCGTCACAAACGTAATGGCAAATTTATTATACCCTTTGAACTTATAGTCATACGGGTATAAAAAACCCCTTTAATATATAAAGACCTTGTAAAAATTTTTCACCTTCTTGTAAAGTTTTTTTTTTTTTTGTATTTTAATTTACTGTATACAAGTGATACGGTCGGTATACCATTCACCCTTATACATTAATTGAATATTTTTAACGGTAATTTTCTATAGTTATAACGGCTTTATGATAATAAAACTACATAGTTATATATACAAATATATATATATGTTTTAAATAGTTATAAAAATTATAATATTGTTAGTGTGATGTAAGTATGAACATCTAAATTCAATCAAACTTTTGAAATATTTTTATCTTAAGTATAAAATGATTTTCATTTTTGTTTTACAAGTTTACAAATTTTACAATCTCTGTAAAAACCGTTTATTTTAGTTTATATTCGTGTTGGTAAAGGGTTTTCACGGTTAATTTTCTTTTACATTCCGTTTATTAAACGGTTTTCACAGAAGTTGAACTTTTTTTTTTATGATTGTTTGTTTGTTTGTAAACTTTTAATTTCAATTACATTTTAATTAAATGAAATCCATTCAAATGACTGCGAAAATATACTTAATTAAAAACTAATTAAAATTGTAATCGAATCGAGGTTAGAGTAAAATAAGAGTTAATTAAAAATCAAATTTAATTGATATAAATACGTAAAGGAATTAAGATTGCATATCATAAGGCGCAATAATTTATCCTATTTTTATTTGCAGTTTTTTTTTATAATGGATTAACAACTAATAAAAATTTATAATTTGGCTATTGAAGTGCCATTTAATTTTAATAACAGATAGATTATAGGTTAAATTTTCGTATTAAAATGCCATTTAACTTTAATAACAGATAGGTTACAAATGCATTAAATATTATTAAAAGTTTTCATTTTAAATTCAAAGTTATTCATCCGAAGCAAATTGTGACATTTTGCATTTTTAGCAATTTTATAATTGAAAATTTAATTAAGTACTTACTTTACTATTGGGAATTAAAAATTATAAATACTGAATTATTAAAAATGATGTTTATAGAATGATGTTATAGAACTTTTTTATATTTTCAAACTATTTGATTTGAAAATTAACCAATTTTAAATAAAAATCTTAACTTTTTTGAATTAAAAATTGATCCCTTCGATCTGATATTAAATAAGGATTACGTGATCAATGTGCAAAAAAAGTATATATACTAATATTATACAAAAAACGGTTTTTTACTTTGATTTTGAGTTTAGTCCTTTAATAAGGAACAAACAAACTTTATATTTACGAATTAAAATTTTAATAAAATATTCTTTCTATATATACATAACATGTAGCAAGTAATTAGTTAGTTTTTTATTTATTTATTCTTTTAATATTTTATTCCTTTTTATTCCTTATTCCTTTACTAAATAAACGGATTTTATTTTTTGATTTTCAACCCAAATTTTCTGAAAATGAAAAACAAAATTTTGGTTTTTTTTTTCGGAAAATTTAAATTCAAATGAATACCTGAATCACTTGAGTTATAAGTAGTCTTAAATCAAGAGATGTCGAATTTTTAAATTGTAAATGAATGAATGAAATTTTATTTTTGAAAAAAAAAAAATGAATTTAAATGAAAAAAGCACAGACCACCATAATTTTTACATGCTTTTTTTCACATTTTGTTGTTTTTATGAATTTTCATTTTCCTTTTGCAGAAATTTTTGTTTTGAAATATTTTACAAAATTTCCATTTTAATTTTTTGAAAGAGGAGGGGAGGGTAGATGTAAACTTAAATGTATGTATCTGATCGGAATGGAAAAGTAAGTCAATTTAGCCATGTGTGTTCATTCATTCGTTTGTTCGCACGATAAATCAAAAATGAAGGCAACTAGGATTCCCGCAATTATATGAATACATCACTATATATAATAAAACTGGATACCTTTGCCCAAGGTCTTATTGATTCAGCCTTGATTAATTCTTCTTATTATATTTAGTCTTATTTAGTTTGATCTGGACAGGGTTCGATAAGCTGCCATACAACTTCTTTTTTAATATCTTAAATTTATAAATAACACATAGCTTTTTACGGTTATCCTGCAGTTGACACAGCCTACTCTACCGCCTTTTTCGTTTTTGTATTTAAAAACACATACAAACAAATTGCAGAAGAAAATAAAGGAAAATATAAAATTTGAAAATGAAAATACATGAATTATAATGAGATTTGATTAACCGAATATAAAAAACATAAATTTTATTCTTTAGCACGCACTTTAAATTTTTTTTCCCCCCATTTTGCACTTTAACTTATAAAAAGTAACGAAAAATGGCATCTACAAAGTCTGAAATTTAATGTATATGACATAAATCATCATAAAAAAAAAAGAAAAACAAAAATAAGATCTGAAAATTTAAAAAAAACGAAAATAGAATAAAACAAAAATTAAATTGAGCCCAAGGGGTAACAAGTGAAATTCTTAGAACTTAAAAAGAAAATAAGCAGGATTGTATAATTTTTTTTTTGTTTTTTTGTCTTGTTTTTTTTCTTGTTTTTTGTTTTTTTAATATAAAAATGTCAGGGTCAAGGTAGTCAGCAAAATTTGACATTGAAATTTTTTATAAATTGTTTTATTAATATTTAATTTTTTTATAATAAAATGAAAAATAAAAACAGTAGGCAATTTTTATGTTGAACTTTAATTTTTATTTTCCACAAAAAAAAACGATTGTCCTTTTTTTTCTTCCTTTTTTGTTTTTTCCATTTTTCTAGGAATTTGGATTAGATCAGGATTTAGGAATGGATTCGTTTGTAAAGAAAACAATAAAATTCCTTAAAATAAAGTTTAAAAAAAAATATGTAACAAAGTTTATTAGCTTTTTATTAAATGCTTAAGATAAGGTACGTTAGGGAGACTAAAATTGGTGGAACTTTTTAAATACTTAAATTGATGAAAGTAAAAGAGTTCTTTACCAAATGAAAGTTTCTATTAGAAAGTAAAACTTTAGAAAAGAAGTTTTGATAAAGTTGTATATATTAAGCACATAGATGTTAATGGGGTCAACGTATTCTATATATCTAAAGACCTGTTCTTAAGAATTAGTGATAAATTAAAAATAGTTTAAATCGGTTCAGCTCACAATGGATTTTGCAAACAATGTTGTTTTAAAAATGAGTTAAGCCCAATTAATTTATGCGTAAAAAAAAATTATAAAACATTAGAGAGTATTGAGTTTGGGGATGGGTTCAAAGAAGGCTTGTTTAAATTTATTAAAAATTATCTTGTTTTTATATTATGGAACAGGGTAATAAATTTGGTACATTTAATGCAGACCTCTACTTTTAAAACTATACTTAGAGGTATAATTAAATTTAATCTTTACCATGTCGACGACTATTTTTCGATTACATTAAAATTAAGTTAAAATAAGTTATAATTTTTTTTAACAATATTAATTACATAACTGCGATAAGTGTATTAAAATTTTATATAGGTAGTATTTTAATTATAATTAATAGATGTATTAAAAATATAAAATGACCTATAAGATGATGTGTTTTACAATTTTAATTCTCGCCTTTTTATTCATCCGTTTCATTCCACTAAAAAATTTCAATGAAAGCGGAAATTAAATTAAAATTATGTAGACCTTTTCTGATTTCAATTTATATATGAAAAAATTTAAATAAAATCAAATTATACTTTAAATTTAAAATATCAAAGTTATTTATCAAATCAAAATTATTTATTACTAATTTAATATTGAACAAGGATGAATATAGTTGATCCTGTCAATTCGTTCCAAAAATACTTGAAAACCTAGTGGTCCATTACAATTTTAATCCGTTCCTGTAGTAGTCTTATAGTCTTATTAGTTTTCAAAATATGTAAATCGGTTTCCAAAAAATCGTATTTATAACTGGCAATTGTATGGCTCAATTTAAATAAAAATCTGAAGATAGGTACCAAAGGTATGTTTTTTAAAAAATTTTTTTGAGTTGTGTTTTAAGTCGTTTGAATTATTATGACATCTTTGGCTGGGTAGCCCAGTATTTCTAGTACCGACCATTAATTTAGATCAATTCTCATAATAAGAATATAATATGCCCCTCAACCCTCCATATTCCACAGAGTTACCTATGGTCTGAATTATTATAACCTCTTCAAAAGGGTGATATAGTGGTTGGAGTACCGATTTTTCATTTAGATGAATTCTAAATATAAAAATATAATACGCCCTTTAATCTTCTGTTCCACAGATGTACCTATCGTCTGGATTATTACGACCTCTTCGACTGTGACACAGTGGTTAGAGTACCAAACTTCAATTTAGAAAAAAAGAATATAATATGCCCCTCCTCCCTTATTACACATATATACCTATGGCATAAATAGGCTTATTAATCTAATAATTAAACAGTTAACATTTAAAAATAAATATAAAAAGATACATATAGCTGACCAATTCCCTTCCCACTTATCATTCAACTCATCTAATTATTGCATTACAAACGAAAACAAATTCTAAAATACCTAAATCTTGTAACACGTTTATAACCTTAAATTGTAAATCTATAATTTAATTTATTTTGAAATTTATCAAAGTATAAAAATAAATTTTGAAAACAAAAAACTTTACACTTTTATAAAAAGTTTTATTTTCAATCAATTATTTTATGGAATTAAAAACAATTCATTATAATTAAGTATAAAATGGAAAAATGGTAAATGTCTTAAATTACTCAGAAATAAAACTAAAATAAACTTTTATACAAAAAAAAAAAAAACATTTTCATTATAAAATCGAATACTTATCAAAATTTACCAGAATTGAACTTAAAAATAAAACCATTTTATTTTTGAAAACAAAAACGTTTCAATTTGTTATATGAGCAGACGTTACATCTTTTCATCCATTCAACATCAATTATATAAACATTTTATTATATATATGTACGTACGTACATTTTTTATTTCATATCATTTATTCAATTAATTCAATTACTAAGAAAAAAATAACTTTTTTTTTTAATATATATCGTTATATAAAATTTTTTTTTCTAAGGAAAACATAAAACAAAAACGGTAATTAAAGAAATAAGTGTTCCTACTCGTGCCTGTGATGTTGCATTATTTTACGCAATTTTTTTTTTAAATTTTTTTTCAACGAATTTTTTTTTAAATACTTTTTAATTATTCAATTAATATAAATCAAAATTAAATTTATTATAACTATTTTAAACTTTATATATATATATATATATATATATATACATATATTTACATATAATCAATTGAAAAACCAATTAAAAACATCAGATTCACAAGATTATCATTTACGCCTCCAACTGGATATTTATATTTAATTCATTACTTTATATATAAACTAGTGATAATGAAGTCCTACGAAAGATCAATTTATTAAAGAAATAATTAAAAGGGTAAAATTCCACTTTTAAAGCCATTTTTAAAGTAAACTAATTCCAACTTTAAATTGCTATCACTCTCACAAGGGTTCTAGAAATTCGGAAACCACAATCGAAATAGGTGATAATTGGATTTTGAACAACATTTTCTTCACGGTTTTTGAGATAGCGACCATAAAGAAATTTTCGTAATAATTTTATAAAAACATCTTATATATAATACACAAGTGTTGGCGAGATCTTGCCAACATGAAAAAAAATATTGAAAATCAAAATTATTATAAATATACTTCACACAATAAATAATGATGGCAATACTCATACCTTTAAATTAATTATTATGCATCCCATACACGATGGATCTATTTTGTTGTTATACATCCCTTACACGATGTTTTCTACTTGGTACGCGTACTTGCATTTGGTACGATTTAAGTCTTACACAATTAAAACATATCATCGTATAATTTATTTGTCATTTTATAAAACGTTAAATTTTGGAGCTGATTATGAAATCAGTCACCATGTAATGTGTCCCACAAAGTTGGTAGTTTATATATTATGTAAGATCCAAAAAGTTAAAGAAGAACATTAACATCAATCATAATGATTTCCCCAATTTCCTTTTCAATATTCCTTAAAATCAAAGGATCCTTAAAATCAAAGGATACAAATGTATTAAAAATCCATTTCAAGTTTGGTTTTAAAAAGGGGGTCGTTTTAGTTGATTAAAGTTCAACACTACCAAAATACTTAAATTGATGAAAGTAAAAGGGTTCTTTACCAAATTTGTTTCTATTAGAAAGTAAAACTTTAGAAAAGAAGTTTTGGTAAAGTTTTATAAATTAAACAAATACCTGTTAACGGGATCAACCTATTCTCTATATCTGAACCGTAGACCTGTTATTAAGAATTAGTGATATTAATCATCAATCTAAATGATTTCGCTCAAAATTATACCAAAATTCCGAAATACTATCCCCAATTTCCTTTTTCCAATACCCATCCTTAAAACCAAAGGATACAAATCTATTAAAATTCCATTCCAAGTTTCGTTTTAAAATGGGGTTCGTTTTAGTCGATTAAAGTGCAACACTAAACAATTTAAAAACTGTAACCTTATAAGCTTTTACAATCTAAAAAGAATTTCAACTTTTGATCTTCGAATACTCGTATACTAATTTTTGCAACCTTTGATTACTCGTATACTCGTTTGTGTAACCTTCGAATACTCATATAAGTAATTATCGAATTTCATAGTGTTACATACATGAACTTATATAAAACTATCAATTTGAACAATAAAGTAATCGTAATTAACAATCTTCTGAGATTTTATTATTTTAATAAGTACTTGGTTTAAAAAAAACTTACTCTGTAAGTACTCATTAATAGTAATAATGTATTAACTGTAATAATTATATCGTTTCTAAATGATTCCATTTAAAAATTTTGTATTTTCTTATTAGAATGCAGCTAAAAAAAAAATAATAGTCATTAAATATACTTATGTGTACATTTTCTTCATACTTTAACGATGTAACTATATAAGTTATCATTAAGTACTTATATAAAGATATTTCAATTATATTATTAAGCAATTAATTTTAAAAGATTCATGCAATATGTTCCATGATGTAGAAAAAAAATTCAAGAAAAACTATATGATATAATTATTATTATATTAAAATTATATTATATATTACTTATATTTATATATATATGTACTTTTAATACATAATATATGTAATATGAAAACTTACTGGCATAATGCATTTTATACGCGTGTACATAAGCGTATTTATGAATATATATAGTAGTTACTAATACGATATCCTAGGAGAAGTAATAAAATATGAATTATGAGATTGTTTTTTTTTTATTTTTGAAATTTTATAAGAAAATGTTCTTTTTTAAAACTTAAATTCCCAATAGTATTTATGTATATTATTATTATTATAAAGTTAGACTGGATTAGGATGATAGAAAAAAAAAATAATTTTAAAAGTTTTAAACTAATATTTTAACTTTAATTAATTTTATAGTTATAAATAAAATAAAAATACTAGGTATATATATCACTAACAGAAAGTTATTTATTTCCACGATTCATTAATTTACAGTATGGTAAAGAGAACGCGCAATGAAGCAAATGAAACAAATAAACGTGTCACCTACGTTGGATTGAACACATTGAAAAAGTAAAACTTCTTATAATATGCAACTTATATGGTACAAGTTTAAATGTTCTATACGATTTATCTTGGATACATTTAACAATTTAATACAATAATTGCATTAACATACAATCGCAGTTGATATATACTTGTAATTATTAAAAAAATTTAAATATTTTGAGAGAAAGTGTATTCCAAAGTATTACTATACAAAAATTTTCTGTAGAATTTACAAATTTTATAAATAAACATTTACAGATGGTATCTACTTACACAAATTTAAATAAAACGAGGAAGAGTGTAGTAGAGTAGACTGTGTCAACTCTAGTATACCCGTATGACCGTAACATATACATTATATCATCCGGTTAATTACTTTTGGCAAAATTTTAAACATACAGCTTTATTAGGTGTAGTGTAATGCTCATATAAAAAAAGAAGTTGTATGGCAGCTACTCGAATCCTCTTCAGTAGACCAACCAAATTTTGCAGTAACTTCGGCCATTATACTAAACTATTTTTGGCAAAATTTCAGACACCCAGCTTCATTAGGTTGAGAGTAATGCTCATATAAAATAAGAAGTTGTATGGCAGCTACTCAAACCTTCTGCAATAAACCAACCAAATTTTGCAGTAACTTTGGCCATTTCACTGAACTATTTTTGCCAAAATTTCAGACACCCAGGTTCCATAGGTATAGAGTAATGCTCTTATAAATTTAGAAGTTGTACGGCAGGTACTCGAACCCGTGGACCAAAATGGCTGGATTTAAAAAGCGATGGCGGCTATTGCATAAAAACGAATTTGCGAAAATTTCAAAATCCTAGCTCCTTGATTTTTTGAGTTATCGTGCGGACGGACGAACATAGTTAAATCAATTTATTTTTCGATTCTGATCCGATCCATACACTTGAATCTATATCTAGCCCCCCTCCTTCTCACAAACGTATATCTGAAAGATAAATGGCGTGACCAGCTTTCAAAAAAAAATATGTATCCTTAATGCAGCATATTATCCTTCAATGATTCAAAGAACTTTTAAAAATATCCCTGTTGGTTTGGTCTTTTTATATATAAACCGTTATATCTGGCGATCTGTTGAGTATATTCAATAAGATATTTTCAAAAATTATCAACTTTAAACTACAATATCTTCAAAACGACAACACTTTTCGTCATGAAATAAACGTTAAATTATTTTTCAGACCGTTAACTTAATTATTAGCGAATATTTAATTAGAATTCTATACATGTATACATATTTGACAGCTCGTCATATATAACGATTTATATACAAACATAACAAAATAACAATGATCCTTTGAAATATCTTTTTCGTACTTAAAGGATACAATGCGCCGTTAAGGATATATGTGAAAGCTGGCAATACTAATTATCTTATATACATAGTCATTTTGTCATACGCGGATTCAACGCGGATTCAACAAATATTCAGAAGAGCCTTAAATTTTTAAATAAATGTAGTTAGTTCTACTTTTAAAAATACATAATGCTAATTTAATATGAAGTAAGAATATTTAACAAAATTATTCTAAAAAAAATTAAAATAATCGTCTAAAAAATATGCAAAAAATTTGTTTCAAATTTTGAAAAAATGTTTTTACTTTAAGTTTCACTTAAAAATAACCATGAAAGTCTTTATTTTGAATATGTATATTAATTTTTTTATTGTTATAATTAAATTTGTTTTTAAAAAAGTTTTTGATGTACAAAAAAAAAATTAGCCTTTGAATCTACAAGAGAGGAAAAATGAAACAAAATTGAAACAAAAGCAATAGCAAAAAGCAAATGGATCACTTTCCCTAAAATGTTGTGAAAATGGAAAACTAATTTAAAATTTTGAATTTTCACCTCCGTTTTAAAAACATTTTTTACATATTTTATACAAATTTTATAATTTTTTTTTTTTTTAATATATTTAAATTTTGCAAAATTTGCAAAGGGATGTTGGGTTTTAATAATTTACATAATATTTTTTTAAAAAATTTTTTTTTACTTTTTTTTTAATCCTTTTTTTCATTATTTTTCTTGTATTTTAAGAAAAGGATTCAATTAAAATTAAAATGTATAACTTTTTTCAATTTTTAGAATATAAATTAGCGGTTATCAACTGAATGGCATTCCTAGTGGCTTTTTTAATATCCAAAGAACATTTATTTAACAATTTGTGTTAATTGTTAAAATATTTAATAACTTTTACACAAAAATATTTATCAATAGAAACAAGAATACAATCAATGTTAAAAATCTATAAGATTGCGATAATTGAATAAAATTAAGGTGTTTGTAACAAAATATTAATAGATTGAATTATCTTAGAAATTAGTACACATGGAATTATCTTAGCAACTTAAAAATTATGATACTTACCAGTATATTCAATAAAAGGGTCCTCAGTGGGTTATTGGATAATCATTTGGCTTACAAACCAAGGGGATGCAAGTTCGATTCCCAGGTCATGAAATATTTAATTGAAAAAAAGTAATTATTGAAAAAACAATTTGTCTTTACAATTTCCCTAGATGACAAAGCACATATTATTATAATATTATTACAAATCAGGGATTAAAATTCTATTATAGTTTTCCAAATAACATTCGAATAAATGAGAATTACCTCATAAAACTAATATCTTATTATAGAAAATATTATATATAATCGTAATAATCAATAGTAACAAAATGGAATTCAGATCAGGATCAAAAATCAAAAGATACTTAGTGTAAATTGTAAAATTTAGCAACCTAACCGGTTTGAATAGTCTTAAATAAAATCTAAAAAACATATTTTATAAGTACTTCCCAAAATCCTATCCGGAATATCCTTTTCTCAATTCCGATCCTTAAAATCAAAGGATGCATATTTATTAAAATTCTAATAAAAAACATATTTTATAAGAACATAGCAAAAACAAACGGTTTATCGATAAAACGAAGTTTGTAATTAAATCCAGGGTTCTAAGAAAAATAAGAATTACAGAATTCACAAGAGTTTTAAAGAATATAAGTATGTACATATCTATTTTCCAGTGTTTTTCAGGATATTTTTGAAAAGTAACCACCATATGGAATAACAAACAATTATTATATAATTTAATTATTTTCTTTCTAATTCTTTTGAAGAAAAACAATCAAACAACTCAAATGACAACTTTCATCTTGTATTCTTTTTATACCCGTATGACTATATAGTCAAAGGGTATAATAAATTTGCCATTACGTTTGTGACGCAGAGAAGGAGGGGGGGTAGATATAGACTCAAGTGTATGGATCGAATCAGAATCGAAAAATAAATCGATTTAGCTATGTATGTCCGTCCGTCCGTCTGTCCGCCTGTCCGTCCGTCTGTCCGTCCGTCTGTCCGTCCGTCTGTCCGTCCGTCTGTCCGTCCGTCTGTCCGTCCGTCTGTCCGTCCGTCTGTCCGTCCGTCCGCACGATAACTCAAAAACTAAAGGAGCTAGTTCTAAATTTAAGGGAAAAACAAAATTCGTGTTTGTGAGAGAAATAAAAGTTGGAAAATAAAATTTTTAATTATATTCAATAAATTTAAGTTTAAACTATAATTTTTTTTCATTAATTTTGAATTTGGTTACTAATTTTGATTATTATAGTGAAAATAAATTAGGACGGAATTATGGACATTATATTTAAACAAGTGATGAAAAAAAACCAAGGGTTTTTAAAAAAGCACATTTTCAAAATTATATTGTGTTACATACATATAGTTTAATTTTGGAAATATTTACTTGGAAATAGTTACTGCTTACTTATAAAATTTACTGCTAACAGTAAAGTTTTTATTTTAAAGTTGTTATAGCCCTTCAATAGAGCAGGTTACCAAGTTGCTCAAGAATCTAACTTCATCTTACTTCCAAACACCCCTCCCCCTCCATTTTTTTAGGTTCTAGGAATTAAACTGTGAATAAAAATTTGGAATTTTACTTAGAATTATACAATCTAAGCAAAAATAGGTAAAACTGAGAGGCACTTTCTTCAATTTAAGGAACCGCTTTTAAATTTAAAAAAAAACTTTAACGTATATTAAAATATAATGTTGAACCTTTAAATTTTGTATATGAAAAAAAAAAAAATTGGATAGGTATTCAAGTTACAGGTGCTTAAAAATAGCAAAATTTCAATTTTCGAGCCCTTATAGCTCCTAAACAGGTGGCTTGAAAAAAAATTTTGTTAACCGACTCCTACTAATTTTTAAGGATCTAACTTCTCCCAAAATTTCAAAACCCTATCTTAAACCGTTGAGGAGATATATGGGACCAAAAATTTTGCAAAAATTGAGTTTTATATAATGGTAAATTTTAGTACCGTATGGCAACCCTATACATTACAGCGACATATTTTTGTAAGGCCTATAAAAGCAGCTTTCTTCTACCGTTTTTCGATTGAAAAAAAACCTAACCGAACTCTTATTATATCAATTTAAATATAGGGCTTTTTTGGAATTTGCAGGGGCTGTAGCTTCGTCACCTTTCAAAATTAAGAAAAACCTTTGACATATGTTGAAATATAATTATAGAGCTTTGAAATTTGTATATCACTAAAAAAAAATTTGGACAGGTGTTCAAGTTACTGGTGTTTAAAAATAGCAAAATTTCAATTTTCGAGCCCTCATAGCTCCCAAATAGGGGTCTTGACAAAAAAAATTTGTTAACCAACTCCTGCTAATTTCTAAGTATCTAACTTCTTCCAAAATTTCAAGACCCTAGCTTGTACCGTTCAGAAGATATGTGTGGCCAAAAATTTTGCAAAAATTGAGTTTTGTGTAATGTTAAATTTTAGTACCGCATGGCAACCTTAAACATTTGCCTTTTAAAAATTAATAAAGTTCATGAAACCAGCTATCGTTTGCCGTTTTCATATTAAAAATATATGTAATAGAACTCTTGTTATAACAATTTAAATATAGGGCTTTTTCCAACTTTGGGGGGCTGTAGCCCCGTAGCAAGTGGGGCTACAAAAAAAAATTCTTCTACGAAATTATTTTTTTTGCAAAAACTACACATGTTTAAAATTTCTTTACTCTATTTCAAACGGTGTAAAAGTTTTTGTAAACATACGGACGGACGGACGGACGGACAGACGGACGGACAGAGTGAAGCTATATAGGCACATTTTTACAAAATTTTTTGAAAATGTGCTAAAAATGTACATTATATCGTCCTATAGGACGAAATTAGGTTTGCGAAGAGCTTTTAATTAATTAAAATTTTATTATTTTAAATCATTTTGTTTTTTTATTTATTAACAGCATTTGATAGGTAATTTAATATATAATATAAAAACCTTTTATCGTCCTATACTTTTTTCTCAAATTTTAAACTTATACTAAAAAAAAGTTTAGGACGATTTTACGTACATTGAATAGGACGATATTAGGACGTACTCTGAATTAAACGATTTTGGGAACATTTTAATGCAAATTGAATAGGACGATATTGGGTTAAGTATGACGATATTAGGAATATTGCAATTTATACTTATTTTTGATAATTTTTATGAAAAAATAATTAAAGAAAATATCTTAAAGGTGAAAAATTGTCTCCACCTTGGTAGGTAATAAAAAAATGACGGAAACGTTAAATTTTTTTAATGAATTCTGATTTTTAATAATTATTTATTTTTTTTAAATTTTTGGTTTAATTTATTAAATTATTTAATTATTTTTTATTTTCAATTTTTATATTAAATAGTTATGAAAAATTACATAAATAGATAAATAATATATGAAAATACACTGTTTCATGTCTATTTTAAGATAGGACGAAATTAGGTACAGCAATAGGACAATAATAGGAACACGAATTTTTTCAAACGGACGAAATTATGTACAAACAACCCAAATTTTTTAAATTTATAATTTTTTAATATATTTTATTAAAATTATCGAAATAAAAACGTAATTGAAAAAAAGAAAACCTAAACTTTCATAAAATGGTATAACATTATAAATTTTACTTTGAAAACCTGTCAAAAAAATTCATTTTGTGTTATGACCAAAAATTATAGGACGATAATATAGCCGTTTACCTTACCTATTAAAGCTGGGTATTTGAAATTTTGCCAAAAATAGTTTAGTGTAATGGCCAAAGTTTCTGCAAAATTTGGTTGGTCTACTGCAAAGGGTTCGAGTAGCTGCCATACAACTCCTTCTTTTATAAGAGCATTACACTACACATAATAAAACTGGTATGTTTGAAATTTTGCCAAAAGTAATTAATGTTTATAATAATAATGATATAATGTTTATATAACGGTCATACGGGTATCCCAGAGTTGACACAGTCTACTCTACTACACTCTTCCTCGTTTTTTATTCAATTCAATTAAGTTTATTGAATAAAATTTCATCATGAAAACTAAACACAAAAAAAAAAATAAAAGAAAAATCAAATCCATTAAACTTAAGATTTATTTTTTAATTTTTTTGCTTTTCTTTTAACTTAAAGATTAATCGATTGATCACCTTCTTTTATATAAGTATATAATTTTTTATTGTTTTCCTTTGTATGAAGTCTGAAACATCTGTTTCGAAATTCTTTACTTTTCTTAAGTTTTTCTTTTATTTTTCTCCCTTTCTTTAATTTTCTAACGGAATAATAATTCATTACTAATACATATATACTAAATATATATATATAAAAATTCAAATCATAATAGTAATTATATACATATTGACCCTTTTGTAGGATTACCAAAATAGATATCTTTGTTAATATATTTTTTCCAAAAAACTTCAACATAATAAAGGACGAAATTACCAACACATATACAAAATACAAAAAAAAATCATTAATAAAAGAATAATAAAAACAAAAACCTATTCTTCTAAATTTTTCCATTTTCAAAATACAAAAAATAAAATAGAAAAAATTCCATAACAGATCATAATATTTAATCGGCTTATTTTTTCCCATACAAATATAAACATCCTTTTTTACGACAAACTATTTGACCAATTTTAATGAAACAACAACCAAAAGAAAGGTTTTTTTTGTTTTCATAGGACAATGATATTTTTTTTTAGAATATTGCGTTTTTTCAGGTGAAAACCCGTCTTTAAATTAACATAAATTTGAATTTAACGGTCACGCTGTTAAAAGTTAAGGCTTATGACTCTGATATTATGCGCCGACTTTCTGTGTAAAAGTAATGCATTTTCGGTTGTATTTGCAGCTCAATCAAATTATATATTATAGGCGCCGACTTATGTATATCTTTCTTTTTTTTGTTTAGTTCAATATTCAATGAACAAGGAGATTTAAATTTTTTAAAATATTTTTTTTTGTTTTTGTTTTTTCTTTATCTTAAAAAGTGAACGAAAAAAAAGAGGTCTCTTCGAAATGAAAGCAATACATTTAGTTTATACAGTAGTTTTCATTTATAACGAACTCGGTGCAATTTTAATTATAATAAACTTTACGCTTTTTGCCAAAGAATTAAATTTTACCTAAAAATGAAAGTGTTTTATTACATTGGTATTTCTTTTATTTAAAATTATTATATCTAATTATGTTGCTTGGTGATTAATTTAGTATTTTTTATTTATTTTTGAATATAAAAAAAATCATAACGCATCAAAAATACAAAAAATATTTCATTAGAAGAAAAAGCACTATACATAGGCTTGAGGCTGACACATCAAATAAAATTTTAGCAAATGAGTTCGAAGTGTCCATTCTAGAATCCGCACATTCTACAATGTTCAAGTTTTATACTAATTATTCAAAACTCACATCATTCTTTTAAAACGACATTCGTTTATTACGACGAATATTTTCCGTCCCATCATGGTTGTTATAACCGAAAAGTACTGTACTTTGTTTTCGTTTGCTTAAAAATTTTTTTTTTTTAAATCGTATATTGTTGTTGTTTTTTGATAAGTTTTTTGTAAAATAAGAAACCGACTTCTGATAAATAATATTTCTTAAGAAAAATGATTTGTTACTTATGGATCAACCAAATTCAGCGTGTACGGCGTTCAGTTTCTGTCAAAAAATTTTGAAATAAGTTGTTATGAAAATAAATTTACATGAAAGCATACGCGAGGTACTCGGAGTTTTAAAATTTAAAAATTGACAAAGCGTAAAAAAATATTGTAATTGTTTTTTCTTATGTTGCTACGATTAAATTTTAAAAATAAAATATTTTAAAATAAAATATTTTTAAAATAATTTTTTTTAAAACATACATTATGTATATTCAAAATAATTGAAAACGAAAAATCTTTCTTAAAAACCTAATATGCAATTTAAATGATTTGTTCCTTTGGGCCTAACCAAAATCAACGCTTATGGTGTTTTAAATTAGTAGTTAAGCACATGATATTACGTGAGAATAACTTACTTACCTCGAATTTTTAAAATTTAAACATTGACAAAGGATACAAAAAAGTTATTGTTTTTTTTTATGTTGTTATTTTTTCTAAAAATAAAATATTTTAAAATAATATTGTTTTTAAAAATACCTATAATTTTTTTAAAAAATACTTTATATATAGTCAAAATAATTGAAATACCTATAGTATGTTTGCAGAAACAAAAAATAACATTTCTTAAGAAAAATTATGTGTTTTTTACAGATCAACCAGAATAAACGCGTCCGGCATGCAGTTTCTCTCAAAAAATGTTGAAATAAGTAGGTATTTTGTGTACTGTACTTCGGAATTTAAAATTTTAAAATTTGACAAAGCGTATAATAATATTGTAATTATTTTTTCTGATGTTACTACGATTTAGATTTCAAAATAAAATATTTTAAAATAATATTTTTTTTTTTAAAAAACATACATTCAAAATAATTGAAAATACCTATAAAATGTTCGCGAAAAAAAAACTAAAAAATAATCTTAAACTTAAATAAAAGTTGACGTATAATTTCTATCAAAAAATTTACAAATAAATAGGTACATGAATTTTCATGAGAGCAACCGAAATACGCGTAACGTGATGTTCTGTAATCGGGTTTTTAAAATTTACAAATTGACAAATGGTTTTTGGTTTTTCTCATATTTCTAAGATTGTGTTTTAAAAAATATCTTATATTGAAAAAAATTCTAAATATACCTATTATATGAAATTAATAAAATTTTTTGTTGTAAATTAAAACATTCAAATAAATATTTTTGTGTGTACGCGCGTATCAATTTACGGATATATAGGTAGACATATTGACGTACTGCCGTATAATTGCTTTAATTTATATAAAATAAATATTTAATTATCTACTCCTTTCATCTACTATTCTTCAAGAGGTGGTGTGGTGTAGCTGTAAAAAGAGGGGTTCACTCCTATACAAATAGGTATAATATAAAGTAAAGTAAAGAATTCAGAACCATTTTTTTGAACCATAATAATACAGTAGGTAGGTACTAAAAAAAAAATTTTTTTGTAAATTGTAAATTGTTGTTGCTTTTTGTTAAGTTTTTTGTAAAATTAAAAACCGAATTCTGAAATATGCAGAAACTTAAAAAAAAAATAAAATTTCTTAAGAAAAATGATTTGTTTCTTATGGATCAGCCAAAATCAGCATGTACGGCATTCAGTTTCTGTCACAAAATTTTGAAATAATTAGTTATGTAAAAAAATTTACATGATCGCATACGCGACGTGCTGTACCTCAGAGTTTTAAAATTTAAAAATTGACAGAGTGTATAAAAATACATATTGTGATTGTTTTTTCTTATGCTGCTGCGATTAAATTTTAAAAATAAAATATATAATTAATATTCAAATAAATTGAAAATATCTACAGTACAATATGTTTGCAAAACTAAAAAAATTATCTTTTTCAAAAAAAGTTTTTTGTCCCTTACGTCCAAACCTAAATAAAAGCGTGCAGCGTATAATTTCTGTCAAAATTTGAGAAATAAATAGGTACATAAATTTACATTAGAGCAGCGAAAATACGCGTAACTCAATGTACTGTTTCTCAAATATTTAAAATTTATAAATATTGACAAAATGTATAAAAATATTATTATTGGTTTTTCTTATATTACTAATATTATGTTTTAAAATATAATATTTTTTTACAATAATTTTTATTGAAAAATATCTTATATTCAAAATACCTATAACATGAAATTAAAAATATTTTTTGTAGGTACTAAATTAAAACATTCAAATAAATATTTTTGATAAATTAAATATTGTACGCGCGTATCGATTTACCGATAATGGATATGTAGACAGACGTATTGACGTAATGCAGTATAAAAATTGTACAGCGTATGTTTTGATTTCATTCTAATAATTGAAATGTTTATTTCACACTTTCAACATCGAATAATGTTTTTTTATAATAAAAAAAACTATTTTTAGTTTTATTTTGACAAAACGAACAAATTTTATATATCAAAAAGTGTACATGAAGATTAGATAGGCGTAGTTTGAACGCTAATTTTTGTTTCAGTAGTACATAATTGTCAGATTTACGTCATATATATATTTGACATTTTAAAACTACCTGTCATTTGAGAAGTTAATTGTATTTAATAGTATTTAAATATTAATAAAGTGAAAAAATTAAGGTTCATTGCTGATATAAATATAAAGAATATTTTTTAAAATGGAATGGGGTAAGTGCTTATTGGTTATCAAATTAAAAATATGATTTAACATAACCTATTCAAGAAAATTTTAATTAAAGCCATCTGCCGGAAATTATTTATCTACTCTGTCTATACTCTTTTACAAAAGCTGAAGTAGCTGGCAATAGTTGAGAGTAGAAAAGAGTTTACTTCTCATAAAGGAATAAAAGCAATAATATTTATTTGTATATTTAGTTATGAGTCATGGCTCATGACCATGTATAGAAATATATTTTTGTCAATAAAAAACTTAGGAAATATTAAATAAATAAACTAGACAAAAAGGTATAAAGTAAACTAAGGAATTCAGAATCATTTTTCGCATGTTTTCATAACTTTAAATAGGCATAGGGGAGAGGAGGGTAATACCGTACGGCGTGTAATTCCGTACAGCAAGTTTTACAAAGAATAAATGTCAATATTCATGTTTCAACGTGTTGAACGCACCATTTATTTGTCTATATCATGTGTCAAAATAGTTTTGAATTAGTAGATCGTTTTGTTTTGTGGTGATAGGATATTTTATTTTTGTACCCTTTTTTTTATAAAAAATTTCAGTGGTAAATTAAGTGATAAGTACAGAAATAATAAAGTTATTTTATTTAAGTAAATTTGTAGATTAAAATAGCAATTTCTGAAAAAATCTAATTTATCTAATTTCGAAAAAAACTTTGACATAAAATTATTATTTAAAAAAGAGTATTTCAAAGTCGAATCGGCAAATACCGTACATAGAGTACGGTATTATCCGAAAATGTACGGTAATAGCCGTTAAGAATTTTTAAGATTTTTTTGTCTATAGAAAATTTTTATTTATTTACCTACCTACATTTAGATGTCGACTAATACAGCTATTAGAAAAAAGAAATTAGCCTGGTCCCCACGTAAAATGCAGGAGGCTGTAAAGTGTGTTCTAGAGCATCTACAGAAGACCCCGTGCTTCTTATTGTGGATAACCATTGCAGTCATATTTCTTTGGAAATATATGAGCTATGTCGCAAAAATGGTTTAGTAATGCTATCACTACCGCCGCATACTTCCCATCGTACCCAACCATTAGATGTTTCTTTTTTTGGACCACTAAAAGCAGCATATAAGATTGAATGTGATTTATTTATGAAAGCTAATGCTTTTAAAAAAATCACGTTTTACCACATTAATCAACTTTTTGCACGAGCGTATTATAAAGTAGCTACTGTTGATAAAGCAATCAAAGGATTTGAAGCTACGGGTATTGTACCAATTAAGCCAGACATATTCTTAAATTATTGTTTTGCTGAAGACGTAATTAGCACAGCAGAACCATGTAACTCCGAATTATCTTTATTGATACAACCTGCAAGTACCTCGGAATTACCTGCATCTCCAACGCCAACTTCTGTTAAAATACCTTTTAGTAAATTAACACCTATACCACAAAAAAAAAATGCTGATAAAGCAAAAAGAAAATGCCGGGCTAAACAACATTCAAAAATTTTATCATCTACTCCGGTAAAAGCAGAATTAGAAAATAAAATTGCTCAAAAAGAATTGAAGTCGAATAAGCAAAAAATAAAAAGCATTAAAAACCAAACAAAAGAACTGAAAGTGAATAAGCAAAAGAAAATTAAAACCAATAAAAATCAAGTCAAAGATAAAGTTTACAAACGAAAATTTTTTACATCATCCTCCTCAGAGGAAGATATCTCCAATATTTGTGACGATGAGGACGGTGAAAGTTTATTAGAGGAAATGGCAGACAACACTGATATTTGTCTAATTTGTGGCCATTTCATTAAGAAGTCTGAATTGAAATATCGATGTCCACAATGTAGTATTTGCTTACATACTACTTGCCGCAATGACGACGATAACTTGGAATGCTTTTTTTGTTGCTAGGTAAGCTTAAAATAAAACTAATTATTTTATTTTAGGTAACCTATTTATATTTCACATACCATTATACTGGTTTACAGTTGCCGGATTAATTTTGCTATGTGACCTTAAAGTTCCATGTTTACCCAGAAGAGACGTTTTCTTCTTTATTTTAATATATTTATTCATTTTTATATAAAAATATTATTTTTATTTTGTTATTTTGTTATAATTTATTATTTTGTTCATAATTTTTATAATTTGAAGTTCCTAATTTTCAATGAAGTGTTGATAATTTTTATTATGTTTAAAAAAATAAATGAATTTTTAATAATTTCAAGTCATATTTTCTTAATTTTGGTATAGTGTACGGAATTACCCTCCTTGCACGGAATTACCCTCTGATTGTACGGTATTATCTCCACCTTTCGGGTAACTGCGTACAGTGAAGGATTTCGGAAAACATTAATTATCACTTTTTCCTTAATATTTAAAGCCTTAAAACTACAATTTTATTGTAGTTTATTAAATAGGCTTTAAAATAAAAAGGATTGCACCTTCCATAGAATAATACTTTTTTAGAAATATTTGATATAAGTTAGATGTATGGAATTACCCACCTCTCCCCTACATTTGTAGTAAAAATTTACCTATGTAGCTATTAAATTTAAAAATGAAAAAAGGGTGGGAAATATTTATTCTTTGATTTATTGAAAAACTTTTTTTTTTGCTATAAATCATAAGATTGAGATTTAAAAAAAGACTTCGGTTAACTTGACTATTATTTGTACTTCTGGCAGCTTCAATATAATATAATACTAAATGTTAAAATATAATATAATATAATACTAAATGTTGTAAATTTTGTTGTACTATTATGTATTCATAGAGTTTTTTAATTAGGATACAGAATACGTACGACGCAAGAATTGTTGACAACACTGTTGGCATAATTTTTATTATATATAGTCTAATGTAATTTACACAAAACGAATTTTATATGTTAAAAGAAAAAATAGCTCGAATTTCGAGCACAGGGCGATACTAGTTAATATTTAATCTACCACTTTCTAAATATGTATATATATATATATATATATATATATATATATATAACTATATTTTTACTTCATTTTCATCATCATTTTAATCATGTCATTTTGGACATTGATTACAAAATTTCGATAAAAAAAAAAAAAAAAAAATTTTCCTTAAAAATTTTCCTAAAAATTTTCCTTTGTTGTTTAAATAAGATAAAAATAATAATAATAACACTTTTATTGTACATAAATAAATTTGTTAAAAACATGTGTCCCATTTGATTATATTTTAGTTATACATAGTAACAAAGTTGGGAATGAATAGTAAGTTTCATAAATACAATATATATATAAATATATATATATACAACTCCGCCTAATAAAACCAATATATTCTTACACACTCAATATAACTAGTTATACTTCTGTAAGTATTTAATCCTTGAACTTGACATTAAAAAAAAAAATTTCCTTTTCTAATTTATACACAAAAACCGAAAAAAAAAAAAAAAAACAAATTACAAAACATTTTAACCATTATTATGATTATATTTATCGACTTACAACAAAATGAGATGGATAAAAGATACAAAATATACAATACAATATTTCAAATAAAAATAGTTAAACAAAATATAATTTTCAAACATCATTTCCCAATTTTTTTCTCCTCCTTTTTTTTTTTTTTTTTTTAAGGATAAAATCAAGATTTCATATTCTTTTAAATATGAATTTTGTACATTTGTGTGTGTGTTTTTTAGTTGAATATATTATTAAAAAAAAAAAAAAAAACTTAACAACTAACATAATAAATTCCAATAAATTTACGCATTTAATGGGATAAAAAATAATTTCCAAAAAAAAAAAAAAATTATATTAAAATTATAATTCAAATTCAGTACAATATATCGAATATTTTATAAAATTAAAAATTACAATTAGAATTTTATGAATATGATCCTTTCTTGTTAATGTCTTGTATACGACCTAAGATGGAGTATATAACTCTCACATTAGGGC
>OY720445.1:37410532-37475469 GCA_963082915.1 Dolichopus griseipennis
AGGAGGAGGGGCATATTATATTCTTTTTTTCTAAATTGAAGGTTGGTACTCTAACCACTGTGTCACAGTTGAAGAGGTCGTAATAATTCAGACGATAGGTACATCTGTGGAACAGAAGATTAAAGGGCGTATTATATTTTTATATTTAGAATTCATCTAAATGAAAAATCGGTACTCCAACCACTATATCACCCTTTTGAAGAGGTTATAATAATTCAGACCATAGGTAACTCTGTGGAATATGGAGGGTTGAGGGGCATATTATATTCTTATTATGAGAATTGATCTAAATTAATGGTCGGTACTAGAAATACTGGGCTACCCAGCCAAAGATGTCATAATAATTCAAACGACTTAAAACACAACTCAAAAAAATTTTTAAAAAACATACCTTTGGTACCTATCTTCAGATTTTTATTTAAATTGAGCCATACAATTGCCAGTTATAAATACGATTTTTTGGAAACCGATTTACATATTTTGAAAACTAATAAGACTATAAGACTACTATAGGAACGGATTAAAATTGTAATGGACCACTAGGTTTTCAAGTATTTTTGGAACGAATTGACAGGATCAACTATATTCATCCTTGTTCAATATTAAATTAGTAATAAATAATTTTGATTTGATAAATAACTTTGATATTTTAAATTTAAAATATAATTTGATTTTATTTAAATTTTTTCATATATAAATTGAAATCAGAAAAGGTCTACATAATTTTAATTTAATTTCCGCTTTCATTGAAATTTTTTAGTGGAATGAAACGGATGAATAAAAAGGCGAGAATTAAAATTGTAAAACACATCATCTTATAGGTCATTTTATATTTTAAATACATCTATTAATTATAATTAAAATACTACCTATATAAAATTTTAATACACTTATCGCAGTTATGTAATTAATATTGTTAAAAAAAATTATAACTTATTTTAACTTAATTTTAATGTAATCGAAAAATAGTCGTCGACATGGTAAAGATTAAATTTAATTATACCTCTAAGTATAGTTTTAAAAGTAGAGGTCTGCATTAAATGTACCAAATTTATTACCCTGTTCCATAATATAAAAACAAGATAATTTTTAATAAATTTAAACAAGCCTTCTTTGAACCCATCCCCAAACTCAATACTCTCTAATGTTTTATAATTTTTTTTTACGCATAAATTAATTGGGCTTAACTCATTTTTAAAACAACATTGTTTGCAAAATCCATTGTGAGCTGAACCGATTTAAACTATTTTTAATTTATCACTAATTCTTAAGAACAGGTCTTTAGATATATAGAATACGTTGACCCCATTAACATCTATGTGCTTAATATATACAACTTTATCAAAACTTCTTTTCTAAAGTTTTACTTTCTAATAGAAACTTTCATTTGGTAAAGAACTCTTTTACTTTCATCAATTTAAGTATTTAAAAAGTTCCACCAATTTTAGTCTCCCTAACGTACCTTATCTTAAGCATTTAATAAAAAGCTAATAAACTTTGTTACATATTTTTTTTTAAACTTTATTTTAAGGAATTTTATTGTTTTCTTTACAAACGAATCCATTCCTAAATCCTGATCTAATCCAAATTCCTAGAAAAATGGAAAAAACAAAAAAGGAAGAAAAAAAAGGACAATCGTTTTTTTTTGTGGAAAATAAAAATTAAAGTTCAACATAAAAATTGCCTACTGTTTTTATTTTTCATTTTATTATAAAAAAATTAAATATTAATAAAACAATTTATAAAAAATTTCAATGTCAAATTTTGCTGACTACCTTGACCCTGACATTTTTATATTAAAAAAACAAAAAACAAGAAAAAAAACAAGACAAAAAAACAAAAAAAAAATTATACAATCCTGCTTATTTTCTTTTTAAGTTCTAAGAATTTCACTTATTACCCCTTGGGCTCAATTTAATTTTTGTTTTATTCTATTTTCGTTTTTTTTAAATTTTCAGATCTTATTTTTGTTTTTATTTTTTTTTATGATGATTTATGTCATATACATTAAATTTCAGACTTTGTAGATGCCATTTTTCGTTACTTTTTATAAGTTAAAGTGCAAAATGGGGGGAAAAAAAATTTAAAGTGCGTGCTAAAGAATAAAATTTATGTTTTTTATATTCGGTTAATCAAATCTCATTATAATTCATGTATTTTCATTTTCAAATTTTATATTTTCCTTTATTTTCTTCTGCAATTTGTTTGTATGTGTTTTTAAATACAAAAACGAAAAAGGCGGTAGAGTAGACTGTGTCAACTGCAGGATAACCGTAAAAAGCTATGTGTTATTTATAAATTTAAGATATTAAAAAAGAAGTTGTATGGCAGCTTATCGAACCCACTGTCCAGATCAAACTAAATAAGACTAAATATAATAAGAAGACTTAATCAAGGTTGAATCAATAAGACCTTGGGCAAAGGTATCCAGTTTTATTATATATAGTGATGTACTCATATAATTGCGGGAATCCTAGTTGCCTTCATTTTTGATTTATCGTGCGAACAAACGAACGAATGAACACACATGGCTAAATTGACTTACTTTTCCATTCCGATCAGATACATACATTTAAGTTTACATCTACCCTCCCCTCCTCTTTTAAAAAATAAAAATTTAAAATTTGTAAAATATTTCAAAACAAAAATTTCTGCAAAAGGAAAATGAAAATTCATAAAAACAACAAAATATGATAAAAAGCATGTAAAAATTATGGAGGTCTGTGTTTTTCATTTAAATTCATTTTTTTTCTTCAAAAAAAAATTTCATACATTTACAATTTAAAAATTCGACATCTCTTGATTTAAGACTACTTATAACTCAAGTGATTCAGGTATTCATTTGAATTTAAATTTTCCAAAAAAAAGGAAATAAAATAAAATTAAAATTTTGTTTTTCATTTTCACAAAATTTGGGTTGAAAATCAAAAAATAAAATCCGTTTATTTAATAAAGGAATAAGGAATAAAAAGGAATAAAATATTAAAAGAATAAATAAATATAAAACTAACTAATTACTTGCTACATGTTATGTATATATAGAAAGAATATTTTATTAAAATTTTAATTCGTAAATATAAAGTTTGTTTGTTGCTTATTAAAGGACTAAACACAAAATCAAGTCTGAGATACCTGTATGAACGTAATATAAACATTATATCATTCGGTTAAATACTTTTGGAAAAATTTCAAATATACAACTTTATTAGGTGTAGTGAAATGCATACATAACTAAATCAATTTATTTTTCGATTTTGATCCGATCCATACCCTTGAGTCTATACCTACGCCCCCTCCTTACCTGCGTCTCAAACGTAATGGCAAATTTATTATACCCTTTGGACTTATAGTCGTAAGGGTATAAAAACCCGTTTTTGTATAATATAAGTTAATACCTTTTTCCAAATTATTCACATAATACTTGTTTTGCATCAAAGGAGTTATTTTCAGATTGAAGCAGTCAATTTTTAAATCTCAAATAAGTTCAGATTTTTATTTAAATTGGTTAATTCAAAATTGGCTATTTCAAAAAAATAATTCAAAAAATATAAAAAAGTTCTTTAAATTCAATTAAATGTGTTTATTTAATATATAATATAATTGTATAATACTTATATCAATGAGCAAGTTTTGTTGTAAAACATCATTTTTAAAAATTCAGTATTTATAATTTTTAATATCCAAAAATAATATAAGTACTTAATTAAATTTTCAATTATAAAATTGCTAAAAATGCAAAATGTCACAATTTACCAGTTGAATAACTTTGAATTTAAAATGAAAATTCTATAATATTTAATGCATTTGTAATCTATCTTTTATTAAAATTAAATGGTGTTTAGTCCTTTAATAAGCAACAAACAAACTTTATATTTACGAATTAAAATTTTAATAAAATATTCTTTCTATATACGAAAATTGCCATAGGAAAATTATAAATTCTTATTATAGTTGTTAATCCAATATTTAAAAAAAACTGCAAATTAAAACTTTATTAAACATCATTTTGTAAAAAGGACCAATTGTTGCGCCTTTTGATATGCAATATTTATTCCTCTACGTATTTATATCAATTAAATTTGATTTTTAATTAACTCAGATCACATTTTAATTTTTTTTTTTTTAATTTCTAAATAAAATTATTTTACTCTAACCTCGATTCGATTACAATTTTAATTAGTTTTTAATTAAGTATATTTTCGCAGTCATTTGAATGGATTTCATTTAATTAAAATGTAATTGAAATTAAAATTTTACAAACAAACAAACAATCATAAAAAAAAAAGTTCAACTTCTGTGAAAACCGTTTAATAAACGGAATGTAAAAGAAAATTAACCGTGAAAACCCTTTACCAACACGAATATAAACTAAAATAAACGGTTTTTACAGAGATTGTAAAATTTGTAAACTTGTAAAACAAAAATGAAAATCATTTTATACTTAAGATAAAAATATTTCAAAAGTTTGATTGAATTTAGATGTTCATACTTACATCACACTAACAATATTATAATTTTTATAACTATTTAAAACATATATATATATATATATATTTATATATAACTATGTAGTTTTATTATCATAAAGCCGTTATAACTATAGAAAATTACCGTTAAAAATATTCAATTAATGTATAAGGGTGAATGGTATACCGACCGTATCACTTGTATACAGTAAATTAAAATACAAAAAAAAAAAAAACTTTACAAGAAGGTGAAAAATTTTTACAAGGTCTTTATATATTAAAGGGGTTTTTTATACCCGTAAGACTATATAAGTTCAAAGGGTATACTAAATTTGCCATTACGTTTGAGACGCAGCGCAGGAGGTGATGTAGATATCGACTCAAGTGTATGGATCGGATCAGAATCGAAAAATAAATCGATTTAGCTATGTATGTCCGTCCGTCCGACCGCACGATAATTCAAAATATAAAGGAGCTAGGATTTCGAAATTTTCACAAATTCGTTTTTATGCAATATCCGTCATCGCTATTGAAATCCAGCCATATTGGTCCATTGGTTCGGGTACCTGCCATAAAACTTCTTTTTTTTATACTCTATACTTACCTATTGAATCTGGGTGTCGATATAATGTTTATATTACGGTCATAAGGGTATCCCAGAGTTGTCACAGTCTACTCTACTACATTCTTCCTCGTTTTTTGATAAAAATCTCTACAAAATCATAGGGGTGAATATTTTAAAAGAAATTAGCTTTTAAAAATATTTTGAAGCTTAATTAAAAAAATATAAATAAAATTTTTAAAACAAGAGAAAAGAGTTTTTGTATTAAAGGGTATAGCGTGTAATATTTTCAGATATCTTAATTTGAATATATTATATATACTTACCTTCGTATAAATATATAGGAGAATATATAAAGTCATTATTCTATTAGTATACAAGTTAACCTTTTAACATAAAATTAAAATTTATTTATTATGCTTTTTTTGTATAAAATTTGTGTCCTATAATTAACTGATTTTTTTAACCTTAACTAAATGTTAACATAATAATAACGATTGTGGTAATGTGGTAAGTTAATTTAAAGGTTGGTTTTTCTCTCTAAAGGTTTGTTATGTGTGTGCAATATAATTAATTAAGGGTTAAAGGTGAATAAAAACCTTTGTGTTATATTTTAAAAGTTCTTTTAGATTCAATAAAAGGTGATTCAATGTTGAAACTGGAACTTGGACCTAAATCATTTTGATGTAAAATATAATGAAAAAATGTTGAAAATGAATGGGGGTTGGTTTTTTTCGAATAACTATTTAAAAAATTAAATATATTCCTAACTTCTTTATTTTCAGGGGAAATTTTCTCAGAATTATTTGTTAGGTTTTCTTTTAAAAGTAATTTTTTTTAAGTAAAACATCAAAATTTTGTATTTCGGATGTATTTTATAAAAAAAAGAGAATTTTTGTTTTAAATAAATCCTTTTTTCAAAATAATCCTTATTTTAATTATTTTTTTTTTTTTTTGTCTTTTACTTGTATTTCGGATTTTGTTTGTATAATTCCTTTTGTTCTGGTACAGGAATTTTCAGGGATTAGAAATTTAGTTAAAAAAAAATAACTAAGTACTAAGAAATCTGTTTTAAAATAAAACTTAAAAGTATAAAGAAAAGATTATATACTGCCGTGCTAAGGAAAAAAGTCGTAAGCGCCAAAAGCGAATTTTTGGGGATAATGGAATATTTGACATCAGATAAATGTCTCACAACTTTGTACTAAGAAAAAATGCCACATAGAACGTTGCAAATTCATTTAAAATTATTAACTAATATGTCGCATCTATGTCTAAGCTATAATAACTAAATAAATCTTGTATTGCTTAGCAAAAAAGGCGTATGTCCAAAATAAATATGGACGCCTAATATTATCTTATCTCTAGTAAGTTCAAAAAAATTGTTTTTCTTTCATTTAACATATTTGTTTTTCAAAAATTTAAAAATAATTCATCATAGCGATGCGGATTATAAAACACTAAAAGTTAAATTACTTAAAACCAAAAAAATGTAGAAACGACTTTCTTTCTTAGGACGGCAGTATAGGTACAATAAAAAATGATTGTTGAGCTGTTAGACATAATTAAAAAGATTTTTTACTTTGTTTTTATTTTCCAAATAATAATAATCATTAAAAATTACAAGAAACAAATACATTTATAAAGAACTTTAAATTACTAATTACTTGCCATTATAATTAATATAAAATATTAAGTACAGGAAAAATCTCTCAGGCATAATATTACTTAAAAAAAAATAAGTAAATATTTGCTATTAATTAGTTTTTCTTTTTAATGTCCAGTTTAATTTTTAAGTTTGAAAACGTTTTTACAAAGCTAAAGTATACAATGAAAATCAAATAAAAGAAATGTCCTTAAGTCAACAATTTGAACGAAGGATATAGCTTAAACATTGTTTGTTTTTTTTTATTGTTATTTTTTAAATGGTTTTTGTTTATTTATTATGAATAACTTATGAATTTTAAATGTTGTAACTTTAAGTGTTGTATTTTTAAGTGTTGCATAAGTTGTATATATTCGACCTTTGTTTTATTTTTTTTTTGGAATAGAAGTTTAATTCAGATTAGAAAAAAGAAATGAGTTTATAGTATTAGTTTTAATGAAAGGGGATTCGCACATCTGTCCTACTAAATCCAATACTACAATTTTTTTTATAATAGAAGAAAATACAAGTTTAAAATTTTGGGAAAAATTATGAAGGTAAGGTACATTTACAAACATTTTTTATATTAAATCTTGTATTAAGTCTTATCAAGGTGATTATAATTTAATTTGGATTTAAAACACTATTTTCAATAAGAAACATTTTCAAAAAATATTAAGATATTGTGTGTTGTATTCGAAAACAATTCCAAGTTCATTGGAAAAAAAAGTGGTCATGATTGTACTGTAAAAAACCCTTCATAGTATATTATTTTACTGGATTGGGTACCCTGGGCTATAATTTCTTGGAGAAAATTTGGATATTATGCCTTACCTTAAAATGAAGGGGAAATATATCTCACAATAGGACGGATCACTTCAAAAAATCTTCTGACCTACTAAATTTGATTTTATTTTTGTACCCGTATGACTATAAGTCCAAAGGGTATACTAAATTTGCCATTACGTTTGTGACGCAAAGAAGCAAGGGGGGTAGATATAGACTCAAGTGTACGGATCGGATCAGAATCGAAAAATAAATCGATTTAGCTATGTATGTCCGTCCGTCATCACGATAACGCAAAAATTAAAGGATCTAGGATTTTGAAATTTTCACAAATTCGTTTTTATGCAATAGCCGTTATCGCTATTGAAATCCAGTCATTTTGGTCCACTTAAATTCTGGTAGATAATAAATTATTAATACTTAATGCCTTTTTCCAGAAAATTCTAAATTATGTTTTTTCCAGAATATAAAATCAATTCCGATTTTTTAATCAATTTTGAAATTCATTCTAATTTAAATTCTTACATATATATATATATATATATATATATATACATTCTGGAAGAAGGATATATATAAATTTTATATCCACTTTAATTTATTCTTTAAGATTACTTTAAGATTCTTGCTATAGGAATTAATAATTCACTTTGAGTTGTTTTCAAGTTTTCCTAATTTTCTTGAAAATCACATTTATGTATTGACGAAGAATATTCAGTTATTCAGTTTAGTGGTGGGTCATACTATCCTAAATTAGGGTGTTTTAATCCATAATAACTGCTTCAGATTATTAAAAAAACATCAAAAGTTATTATGGCGTTATGCCCTACTAATTCAAGGACGATGTGACACATAATGAGACATAACCCTAAATTTGAATATGGAGATAATGACTTACTTATGGTGGGACCCGATACCTAAGGTTACTATGGCCCGGGAGATAATGAAACCTTGCCTTTTGTTAAATCTTGATCCATATTTTAGTTGTAAGTATGCCCCAATTTAGAATCCAATTATAAAAATCTTCATTTAGAATCTCCCATATTCCTCCATACTCCCATATTGTATTCTTAACTCTCCCTAGTGAAATTAAGCAAGATTTTTTACACAATATTATTTTAATCGGTTTTTTTGTTTTTTAAAATTTAGTATTAAGATAAATTTCTATTTTATCCTTGAAATTTATATACGAGTATATACATACATGCAATAAATAAAAAGGACATGTTTTAATAAATTAAATATTAATCAAATTTGTTCATTTGTTTATTCCGAAGGTATTCGTTTTTTTTTTTGTATATTGTCATTCTTCTATGAAAGAAATAATCAAAAGAACTTTTTGGAAAAACAGGGTTTTTTTTTTCAATTTTAACCACGATGAAAAGAAAATTTATTGAAAAAGAAAACAAAAAGACCATGAATTCAAATTGTATCCCTATATATTTTTTCTGCTTGTTTTTCAATTTTTCTTTAATTTTCACTTTGAAGGTCTTGTTTTCGGTCACTTTAATATTTAATTAAATGTTAAAAAAAAAAAAAATACAAATTTACCTTTTACAGTTATAAGTACTAGAAAGTTTTTTTTTGTATAATATTTTGAATTTTAGAAATTTTATTTTTTAGCACATTTCTCAAAATTTTTAAAATATGTGTTTAAATAGTTTTGCTTTGTTCGTCCGCCCGTCCGTATGCTTACAAAAATTTTACACCTTTGAAATAGAGAAAAGAAATTTTCAATACAAGTAGGAATTAAAAAAAAAAAAATATAATATCATTAAAGAATGTATTTTTGAGCCCCACTTTTTACGGAACTACAGCCTCCCAAAACTGGAAAAAACCCTCTATTTAAATAGTTATAACAACAGTTGTATAATGAATATTTCAATCTGAAAACGGTAAAAGATAGCAGCTTTATAAATTTTGAGACGCAAATGCAAAGGGTTTGCCATACGGTACTAAAATTTACTGTTATGCTAAACTTAATTTTTAAATTTCTTATTCGTTCTTCGAGATTCCTCTCAAAAAAAACTTTGGGAACTTTCCCTATTGAAGGACTATTAGGACTTAAAAATTAAAAATTCCCAATTTTATTTACTTATCAATAACCAAGTCACCAGTGTATATATTTCCATTACATTATATTTTGACACTTATTAACCGGTTTTCTTGAGTACTTTGGGATAATATTCTACATTGATATTCATAGTTAATAAAGAATTGCTGGAATAACTAAATTATAATATTATCTTATATTATATTAAATAATAATAAAATGTGCTTTTTAAAAATCTTGGTTTTTTTAATCACTTGTTTTTGTTTGAAATCCAACCTTGAAAAATCTATATAACTAAATATATATATATATATATATATATTGTAAAATTATTTTATGTTTTAAAGGAAATATTTAAGAATATTAATATTTGATTTTAGGATAACCTATATCAAAAAAAAATTAGACTTTAAAAAAACTTTTTGGGAAATTTTTGAAATCTTAAATATTTGGTATACGTATAGTTTCTTATAAGTTTATTTAAGGTGAAATATTGTTTTTTTTATAACTCTTATACTCGTATTAGATCTGATCAATGGCGTAGTGGTAAAGACACCGCCTTTCATGTGGAAGGTCTCGGGTTCAAACCCCGGTCAGATCATATCCAATAAAAATATTGTAAAATAGTTTAATTATATCGTAATAGTTTATATCGTATTATAAAATAAGATTTAATAAAAATATATAAATAATTCTTGTGTAAGATTATAGATGGCGCACAAAGTTAACATTTGTGCATTCATATTTCATAATCTTATACAATAGCTACAGCCGAGTAATCAACGGCTTAGTGAATATTATGATTAAAGAAACTGAAGCCTAGTTTAAAATAAAAACTTGGTGAATGCCCTATACTCCTTAAAGGAGTGGAAAAGGAATAAAAAAAAAAAAAAAAAAAATACTCGTATTAGAATAAATTTTTTTAACCCCATCATAAAAATTGTTTTTTATTAGAAAAAGAAGTGTGTAAAGATTGATAAGAAAATTATATTTCAAAATTTTCACAAAGAAATAAATTTAAATAGTAAATAAACAGATTTAAAAAAAATGTGAAGGTAAAATTTAAAATGAAACAGATAAATATCTAAAATATATACTGACAGATATCAAAATTAAAAAGATTCAAAGGACAGAGAAAGGATATAAATTTTGTTTTCCTTAAAAAAAATTTTTTAATAAAATGACATTCAAAAATAGGATTCTCAAAATTCTTTACTTTTTTCAGTCAAATGTAGAATTTTGTAAAATACTCGTATATTCAAATTTTTGATTAAATAAGAGGGAGCACTTTAATAAGCTATTCAAATATTTAATTATGTATGTGTAAGCCTTTATTAATCTTGATAATCAAAATGCAAATAAAACATTATGCAAAAACTAAAACGATTTTGGAAATTTCAACTTTAGTTTCCACAGTTGATTTTATGATTTCTATTTGATTCAGAAATTTCGATTCAGTTGAGGGTGTAAGATTTATCTGGGAATAAGATTTGCAACTTCAGTAAATGGTTAAAAAAATTAAAGTGACTGTCCGGAGGGTTTAACCAGAATGAAATTGATGAAGTTTTTAGGGGGGTCGAAATTGACAAGTAAAATATTAAGGGGTTAAAATTTTCACTGAAAAAAGAGAAACATTCTCATATAATTGTTAATGACTAACACGCATGAACTGATATTTTAACTACACTTAGTGTCAAAAAATAAAGGTGCTATTGTGATTTACAACACAACCTAAAAAAAAGTTGTCATGAACAACTTTGTTGTGATTCTCTATTATGATTGACAACACAACCTAATTATTTGTCAAAATAACACAACCCATTCTTTAAGTTGAGTTGTGTCCAAATATAGTTATTGCCATTGACAACATTTTACATTTATGTTGTTTGTGACAACTTAAAAGTGACTACACCCTAAAACCAGTTGTCTGTACATAATGTTAAAGTTAAACATATAAAAGTACTTAATTTAGAATTGTAAAAGTGAGAAAGTAGCTAATAGAAAAATGTTTGACCTTGACTAGTAAATAAAAAATAAAGAATTCATCAAATAAACAAAGGAATTCCACTTTTAAAAATATCTTTGGTATGTTATGTTATCGGAGTAAAGATATTCGATACGTTTTTTTTAACACAACTCATTTTAATTGAAAAGGTACATAAATTATTCAAACTTTGACAGTTCAAAACCAGTTTTTCCAATTAAAATTGTAACATTCCAATGGTAGCACTTTTATGACATACAACCTCTTTACAACAGTTGAAGTTGTTATTCACAATAAAAGATTGTGTTGTTAATTGGGTGGTGTTGTGTAATAAAAAACTCAACTTAAAAGTGTTGTTAATCGTAATAGCACTATAAGACTTCCAAATAGTAATTGGCACAGTCTTCATTAGTAACCTGAGACTTTTCACAATATATAAAATAAAAAGTATTACAATTATATAACTGATGCAGTACAACTCGTATATAGGATATTGAAATTAATTATTTATAATTTTTTCATATAATGATACTTAAAGATATATATCATTCAATGTCAGGGCTATATTCCTTGAAATTCCCATCTTATTGTAAATGTATACAAAATTTAAAATTATTATTTATAATCATGATAAGAAATAATAATCGGATATTGAATGTTTAAAGTTTTATGATGTGAAAAAATAATTTAAAATTTCCAACATATGTATGTATAAGTGTATTTAGTTTTTGTAAGTAATATTGTTTTTGATAAAAAAAATACAAAATGGCTTTACAATTAGACTTTAGGTAATCAATTTAACACAAAATGTATCTTAGTCACGTTTTATTGATATAAAATTAAGTTTAAAAATTTTAAAGTATAATTGATATTTTTTTTAAATTTATTTTTCTTTAGGGATTCTGAAAATACAAATAAATTTTTTAGAAGTAAAATGCGAGAGAAAATAATTCATTAATTATCCTTCAGGAATATATGATACCTAATGTTGTGCGTATGATATTTTTACCTTTGATAAATTATTTTTTATTAAACATGGTTTTGGTTGTACTTCCGAAAAGGTCATATACTTATTTTAGTTTCGATATTTCCTCACGACTGTATTGATTTATTTCTATTTATGTACACATTAACATTTATACATTCATTGATTTACAAAAATTTAGTGACATGTCAGAAGTTCTACGGTCAAAAGTTTCATGGGACTTCTGTCTTACCACTGTAAGATAAAAGTCCCATAAAAAAGGTCAAAAGTCCCAAGTTCTGCCTTATTGAAGTGAGATTAATACTTCGATACTTTTTTCGACTTAAATTTATTAGTACTACCGACTACAAAATCATCATCAGATATATATGTATATATCTATACCATATGAAATGAAGGGAAGTAAATATACATATTGCAGAGAAAAAGCGTATAATCCTGCGATTTTGTAGCCAATAATAAAATCTTTCAATTCAAAATCTAACATATATAGAAATAAATATAAAAATTCTGTAAAAGCCGTATAAAACCCTGATTTTGTATAAAATTCTGAAATCCGTCCTAATTCACAATCTCGCATATATACATATATATATATATAAAAATTCTGTTAAAAAAAGCCGTATGAAACCCTGATTCTGAATTAAATTCCCTGATTCCTTCCTAATTCAGAATTTCGGTATCAAATAATATTCTGGATATAATATAAATGTTCTTTTGCTGCAATAAAGTGGCGCCCGGCTACAGCTACTTACACGAGGATCGACCGCACCATGCGGGATATCGACCACGTCCATTCTTGTAGCGTCCGGTAATAGATACCATGCGACAACCGGCGAAAACTTGATCTACGCGTTCGCCGATCGGTTACAAAATCACAGGGTTATACGCTTTTTTCAAAATGTTGAATGGGTTGAATTTTTTCCAATTTTCTTATTAGAAACAAAAAATACAGTTTTTCAAATAAGTCAAAGTTTTGTTTTAGAATTCAAAATTAAAAGGATATCGAACGTACGGTCTTTTCGGAAGTATAACCGTTTTACTTATACTTTTTGATCATTAATCGTAGATTTTTGTATTAAAAATGTTTGTGATATTTGATATTTTCAGTTTTAAAAATAAATTATTAAAAAAATCAAGGGCAGAACATAATATGAAGGTTAAATTTAATAGATTTTACACTCATTTCATTAGAATGATTTTCTAAGAGAAACATTAAGAACGCAGTTTTGCTTACGTTCCATCAATAATTTGAAATTCAATGAAATTTCGTTTCAATGATTGGCTTTCAAAAAACCGAGAAATAAGGGTATGTAGTATATTCCATTTAAAGGTTTAGGTATTTTCTTAGAACAAAATTCAGATTAAAAGAATAAATAATTATTACATGTAAACGATTTAATTAAAATTTATTATGTATCTTGCCCAATTTTTCTTTAAAAAAATCTGTTTGAAAAAAATTTATGGTATATTAAGGGCTTAATTGTTTGTTTTAATCGAAAAAAATAATAATTAATTGTAATAATTAAAATAATAATTATTTTGTCATCACTTTTTACAATTTTCAAAATAATAAATTTATAATTTAATTGCAAATGATATGAAATGGTTTTTTTTTAATAATTTACGTGATAAATGGTTCCAGGATTCAAATTTTTATTATTGAATTAGGAAATTGTTTAATTCATAAACTTTAGATTTATTAACAACCATTATTAAATATATTTGTATTTGATAAAGACACAAATTAAATACTTAAGTTTTAATTTAAATAAATTGATTAGCAGAATGTTATATCACCTAGATATATTTCAATAAATTACTCTGATCAGTTTTTTTGGAGATAATTAATATTTGAAACTAAATTGTGGCATCAACTGCTTATTAGACTAATCAAATAAAATTTTTTTGATAAGTGAGTCTTTTATACTAATTAAGTCCATTGGCTTATTGTCAATTTTGCTACAACAAAAAGTTATTATTTAATTATTTGCTAATAGGGATAAGTTGTTCGTGCGTATAGGGTGTTGCTAAATTTCCAAATTTTATCTTATAAGCATTCTTATACATATTAATTAATTATTAACTTAAAAAAATGCATATTACAGTACTTATAAACAAAATCGTATACTCTGTTGCAAATTAAGAAGACAAATTCCGATCAATGATAGTGTAGGTTCAATTAAAAAGTTAATAAGGTCATATCCAATAGAAGTACTTTATAATCGATAAATAATAATTGTATAAAAAATAAATACTTAGTACTAGAATATAGGATTCGGTTTCATAATTTTACACAAATATTAGAGTGTTTCGAGTAATCAACAAGGATTTAGAAATTATTCATATAAGATTATGCTCTTTAAAGAACTTTATATCACAGTAAAGTGTCCTTAAAGGTAAAGCAAAAAACCGTTTTTAGTAGATTTTTAAAATATTTATAAATCCTAAAAAAGTTTTAATAACGGTTACTTATTGTAAAAAAAGTTAATTTCATGGAAGATATTTCCGATAAATTCGTTACATAGCTACAGCCTCTCAAAGTGCGGAAAACCCCTAAGTTTATATTTTCATAAAGAAAAAAGTTCTTTCAGGTATATTTTTAAAATAAATATACCTTAAAGCTTTTATAAGCTTTGTAAATAGATATAACACAAATGTATAGCGTTGCCAATCTCTTACTTTAATTAATCTTTATTATATGGTACTCTGGTTACTCTGTTACTCTTATGTATATTTCAAATGGTTTGAGTTAGGGATTTAGTGAAATTCATAAGAAGCTAAATCTTAAAAAATTATTTCAGAAAACTTTTTAATAAGGCCACCAGTTTTGAAGCTATAAGAGGTCAAAAATAAAAGATTTGCAATTTTTAAATACATGCGACTGCACAATACACTTTTTTGAAGTAATATGAAAAAATTTAATTTCCAACATTATTTATATTTTATTATATTTATTTATTTTTTACAATTACTTACTTGTATATCTAACGAATGGCGTAATGGTAAAGACGCGGCCCTTCATGTGAAAGGTCTCGTGTTCAAACCCCGGTCAGATCATATCTATTAAAAAAATATCGTGAAATTGTATAATTATATCGTAATACAAAATAAGATTTAATAAAAATATATAAATAATTCTTGTGTAAGATTATAGGTGGCGCACAAAGTTAACATTTGTGCATTCATATTTCATAACCTTATAGCTTAGTGAATATTATGATTAAAGAAACTGAAGCCTAGTGTAAAATAAACTTGGTGAATTCCCTATACTCCTTAAAGGAGTGAAAAAGGAATAAAAAAAAAAAAAAAAATCTTACTTGTGTACTCAAAACTTATTTTGAAAATTTCTTTTGATTTTCAAATCGTCCTTTTTAAAAACCCCTTGGATTTTTCGTTAACTTAACTGCACATGTGTGTAAACTCGCGTGTAGAAACTTCAAAAAAAAATTTTTCCAAAAGTTTAATGTGATTAAATTAGAAATGCAATTAAAATCCGAATTAAAAAAATTAATTCATTAAGTACTTTAAGTTTTTTTTTTTATTTTAAAATAAAATATACGGAAACATTAAACATTTTTCAAAAGGTGTATTGTGATTTTAATTACTTCCTATGTATACAGTGCCTACACCTGTGAATCATATCTTTTTATCATTTTTTCCAACTTTTTAAAAAAAACAGTTAAAATTTTTTTTCAACTTTCATTTTTTTTTCCCTGTGTTTTACACAATAAGTGAAAAGTGTTGATTTTTTTTTTTTATCGTTTTCTTTGTTTTTCCACCCATAAAACACATTGTAGGGGAAAGAATAGTCCGTTATTATGATAAAAAGTCAACTTTATTTTTAATAACAATTGAAATTTTTAATGGTTTAAGAGGTAAAAAATTATTAAGTTAATAAAAGGGATGGGGAAAAGAAAAACTTTTATTGTTGAAAAATGAACAAACTTTTGTTCTGAAACAATGTCGAATCCGTTATTTTTAAATTTATTCTGTTCTGAAAATTTCTGCCTATAAATTTTTTTTTATTAAAATTTAATGAACAGATATTAAATTATATTTCCATTTTGAAAAAAAAAATTTAATTGTGTAGTAGTTTAAAGAGAAGCTTCTGTTATAAGTGCCATGGAATTTATTTTAGGTTTTAAAGTCCTGAAATTTGAATTTAAGCCTCTGTACCATTCATTTCCTTATAAAAGCACAAATGATATTTAAAAAATAATTAAAATCCTTAAAGATTCGACTTTTATAATAAAAAAAAAGGATATTTTACAAATGTGATTAAGAAATCATATAACCGTTATTTGAATCATAGGTAAGCTACTTTAAACTGTACTTAAAGTAGTGCTTTAGATTTTATAGCATTTTCTCATAATTATTTTTTTTTTTTTTTTTATAAAAGCACCAATTGGTGTATTTATTATATAACAATCTAGTAAATTAACACTAATAAGTTATTTGATTTTATCATACTAATTTGCTACGTTTAAAAGTTTACAAAGTATTTATCCTATGATAATTGCTTTTCGTTTATAATTATGAAATATAAATTTTTACAAAAGTTCAAACGGTTTTATTCGTTTTAACCTTCTAGTTATACCATCATTATCTAGGAGTTGAAGAGCCTCGACATTGATGTGTTGTTCTAGTCGTTTTTGGTGACTTTGTGCATACTTTTTGATGACGTTATCTATCATTTCTACTTCTAAGTCCTTGTGTAGATTGATATTTCGTATATACCATGGTGCGTCGACTATGCCTCGAAGTACTTTATTTTGGAATCTTTGTATAATTTTTCTGTTATTTTGACTGGTACAACCCCAAAGTTGTATACCATACGTCCATATTGGTTTCAGGACTTGTTGATACAACAGAAGCTTGTTGTATGTTGACAGGGTAGAATTTCGGCCTAAAAGCCAGTACATTTTTCGGTACTTTAAGTTTAGTTCTTCTTGCTTTTTTTTCACATGAGGTTTCCACTTCAGCTTTGCGTCTAAGGTCATACCAAGATATTTAGCTGTATTTTCGAACCGAACTATCTTTTCATTGATATACACTGGTTTATGAATTGTACGTTTATTTGTAAAATCAACATGTACAGATTTTGTTTCATTTAGTTTAATGCGCCATTTATCAGTCCAGCTTTGCACCTCGGTGATAGCTGCCTGTAGTTTGGTTGTTGCTTCAGTACTATTATTTCCAATAGCCAATATTGCAGTGTCATCAGCAAATGTTGCAATAATGTTTTCCTCAAATATCGGCAGATCACTTGTGTATAGGAGGTAAAGGATTGGTCCCAATACACTACCTTGTGGTACACCTGCCCGGATTTCCTTCAATTCAGAGTAAGTATCTTCCTGTTTGACTCTGAAATATCGTTCTGTTAAATATGACTGTAATATTTTTGCATATTGGCTCGGAAGAAATAAATTTAACTTATGCTTTAGCCCTTCTTGCCAAACTTTATCAAAAGCCAATCAAGACAATCAAAACGCACATCTTTTGGACTTGTTCCTGACTTCAAGCCCAGAAAAATACAATATTTCTGTTAGCTCACCAATTGGAGGCTCCGACCATTGTCTTGTTAAATCCAGCTTTTCAATGGATTCATCGGCCAACCGAAACCCTATTCCTAAGAGGCTAGTCTGGCACTATAACCGGGCCGACTGGGTAGGTCTGAATAGTTTTTTGGGAGATTTCGATTGGTCAATGTGTTTCCGTCATAGAAACGTTGACTTTGCTGCTGATGCCATTAGTAAAACAATTATGCTAGGTATGAAACTTTTCATTCCTAGCTCTTATAAATCGGTAAAAACCAACTCCAAATCTTGGTTTAATGACATCTGCAGGAAAGCAATTCAATCCAAAGAAGAGCAGTTCAAAATGTTCAAGCAGAATGCGTCTGAGTCTTCATTTGCGAGCTATAAAGTCGCCAGGAACAATTGCAAAAGAATTATCAATCAGCAAAAGTTTCTTTACAACCAAAGATTAAAACGTAAAATAATTAATCTACCTCACTGCAATCGTTCTTTTTGGACCTTTGCAAAGAGTGTAAAGAATAACTTTTGCGAATCTTCCTTTCCGCCGCTGATTGATAACAATAATTCTATCATATCAGATTCAGTTGCTAAAGCCAATTTGTTTGCAAAATCTTTTGCAGCAAATTCTACGCTCCCTCCTACAGTACAAACTCCACCAGTACTACCCTCTGTTGATCCTACTAAGGTTAAAATTCTTCAAAGGGTGTACTTTAGAACACGTACTATAGTGAAAGTGCTCGAAAATCTGAATGTTAGAAAGTCCACTGGTCCTGATGGAATTCCTGCGATGGTTCTTAAACATATTGCCTCTCCCATTTCGAAACCTCTGCGCAATCTTTTTTCATTATCATTTTCGACTGGTAGATATCCCAGTCAATGGAAAATTGCTCATGTTTCTCCTATCCCCAAAAAAGGTGACAAAAGCGACCCCTCCAATTACCGGCCAATAGCCATTATTTCGGTCATTTCCAAAGTTATGGAAATTCTCGTCAACAAACGGTTGATGAGATATCTTGACTGCAGAGGTATTTTGCATGATAGGCAATATGGCTTTAGAAGCCAAAGATCAACAGGTGATCTTTTAACATACCTCAGCGAAAAGCTCAACACCAGTATTCACTGTTCCGGTGAATCTGAGGTTGTTGCTCTTGATATCTCAAAAGCCTTTGATCGAGTATGGCATTCTGCTCTTTTGAACAAATGCCGAGCTATTGGTCTTGGTAACCCTTTCTGCAATTGGATTGAGAATTTTCTTTCGAATCGTCGTATTCGTGTCCTTGTCGACAGTTTTATGTCTGACACCTTTGAAATTAACGCTGGCGTTCCACAAGGCTCCGCCTTATCACCAACTCTTTTTTTGATTTTTATCAACGACTTACTCTCCTCTACCCTCAATCCAATCCATAGCTTCGCCGACGACAGCACTCTAGTGGCGTCCTACGATTTCCTTAAAAAATCTAACGTCACACCTACCGCAATCAGCTCGAAAAGAAATATCATGGTTAGTTTACTTAACCATGACTTAGCTAAGATAGCTGATTGGGGTAAAAGTAATAGAGTTGAGTTTAATACCTCAAAAACTCAAAGCTGTCTGATTTCCTGCAAAAGAAATCAGTTCAACCCAATTCTGCGATTCCAAGGAGAAAATATTGAACGATCAGAAAATCTAAGCATTTTAGGGTTGCAGCTAAATCAAAAAATGCTGTGGAATGAGCATATTTTTGATATAGCTAAGAATGCTGCCAAGTGCTTGGGTTTTCTGTCTCGTTGCAAAACATATTTCTCTCCTAAGGATCTGTCCAATATCTATAAAGCCTATATTCGACCTAAAATGGAGTATAACTCTCACATTTGGGCTGGCGCATCCCAAACTTCCTTGAGTTACCTCGACAAAATCCAAAATCGCGCCTTACGCCTTATAGGCGACCCTGTCGAGCAAGTAACACTTACTCCACTTAACTCTCGTCGAAATATTGGAGCGATTTGTCTGTTTTATAGATATCTTGTAGGTAATGATACTTGCTCTATTGAACTAAAATCAATTATGCCTCCTCTTAAACAATTCCAACGTAACACCAGAGGAGCAGTAAGTGCTCATTTCTACACTGTGGAAATCCCAAGATGGTTCAAAACTGGTTATGGAAACTCATTTGTTGTGAGGACTGCTAAGATGTGGAACATGCTTCCATCTAATGTGTTCCCCTCTGTTAATAACGTTCCATACTACAACTTGCAAAAATTCAAAACGAATCTTTTTAGATTCATTTCCAACCTACCACCTAATTCCCCTTTAATATCCTATTTTCCTCCCCTTCCAAACTAAACCTACATATATGTATACAGGAATCCGTTCCTAGCGTTTAGTTAGCGTGTAAAAAAAAAAAAAAAAAAAAAAAAAAGCCTGTGCAACATCTAAAAATAATGCAGAACAAACTTTCTTTTCTTCTAAAGTATTTTCAATGACATTGACAACGCGGTGTACCTGGTCAATAGTTGAGTGTTGATTTCGGAAGCCGAACTGGTGATTCGGGATCAGTTGTTTTTCTTCAATGATTGGATTTAACCTTTTTAGGAGAAGTTTTTCGAATAATTTTGACATTACCGGTAATAATGAAATCGGTCGATACGATGCAACTTCATGTGGCGGTTTTCCAGGTTTGGGTATCATTATGACTTCAGCTATTTTCCATAGCTGTGGCACATAGTGCATTCGAAACGATGCATTAATCAGGTAAGTTAATATTATTAGTGCTTTTTCAGGAAGTTCTTTCAAAATTTGACCGGTTATTAGATCGAACCCAGGAGCTTTTTTTGGTTTTATATTTGTTAATATTTCATTTCTAACTTCAGCCAATGTAACAGATGGAATATTATTGTTTTCCTGCCATAAAACCTCTGGAAGTAATTCAAGGTTTTCTGTAGAATTAGGTTGGAAAGTGTTTTCTAGGTGATCAGCAAAAGTAAATGCTTTTTGTCTGTTATTTTTGGACCAACTACCATCACCATTTTTTATTGGAGGCGTTTGTGTGATTGGTCTTTTAAAATTCTTGGTAGCTTTCCAAAGAGAGTATTCAGTACTAGAATCGTTATTTAGGTTCTGCAGAAATTCACTCATTGTGTCGTTCTTTAATTGTTTAATTTCATGTCTCAACTGAGCTGTAAGATTATTTAATTTGGTTTTATATTGTGGTGCTCTGGTCTGTTGCCATTTCTTTCTCATTTTTCTTTTTTCAGAAACTAGCTCTAATATTTCTTTGGGATAATTATTACCTTTCAATTTTCTTGTTATTAATGGGGTACTTTTCCATGCTGATAACTGGATATCATTGATTAGCTTTTCTACCTCAAAGTCCAGTTGCTCCTCATTTCTCAGTGGTATATTTAAATCAATTCGGTCTTCTAATGTTTTTTTAAAGCATGCCCAATCAGTTTTTTTATTAACCAGGCTGGGATTAGTTGGTTTAGAGATAATGTGTTCGCTAAGTAACAATATAATCGGAACGTGATCTGAATTCAGCTCAAAGTTTTCTTCAATCTGTATATAATTACTGGATATATTTTTAATGACAAAAAAGTCTATTAGGTCAGGAATCTTATTTGGATCTGTAGGACAGTACGTAGGTTTGCCTGTTGAGATAGTCTCACATCCATATTTCTGAACAGCTTTTAACAACTCTCTACCTTTCGTTGTAACAAGTCTCGATCCCCAGTGGGTGTGCTTTGCATTGAAATCACCACCAATGATAAATCGTTTTCCAATATTATTGAAGAATTCTTCATACCTTTCTGACTTGATATTATGTTTTGGAGGACTATATAAGCTAGTTACTAAGATACTATAATTTTTGGTTTTAACACTAACTGCCGTCGCCTGTATATCTTCCGAACAGAATTTGTTTTCTTCGTAGTGGGAGATATTTTCTTTAACTATTACTGCACTTCCACCCTTTGCTGCATTTTCTGGATGTATTGTGTGGTAAACTTTATATCCTTTAAGTTTAATAAAGGATTGCTTTGTAAAATGCGTTTCTGATATTAAACACACGTCAATATTATTTATATCAAGGACTGCTTCCAGTTCATTTTTGTGTTTAAGTAATCCGTTTGCATTCCATGTCATTATTTTTAATATGTTAGCCATTTCACTTATTTTTTTTAGATTTAGAAGCAGATTTTATATTTCTACTTTCAAGTTTTTTAACTCTTTCGGATAAGTTAGCTATTTCTTTAATAAGAAGTTGAAGATTTTTGTTTATATCGTTTTCATCCTTTTTATTTTGTTTATCATTACTAGTATTTTGTAGTTCAGCTCCTGATGCAGCAACAGAAGAATAACTAGGTTTATTTTGTATTTTTACTTTTGTATTTTTATCTTCTTTTTGTACAGCTACGCTGCTTGTAGATTTTTTATTTTGAACAGGGTGTCCAGTTTTTTTGTTTTTAATTTTTTGTAGTTGTTTAGCAACAAGACAACCTCTATAGTTGGCAGGATGTCCTTCACCACAATTGACACATTTAGCAGTTTGTTTATTGTCTTTATTGCAATCTTTCGTTAAGTGTTTACCGGTGCATTTGACACATCTTGATTCTTTACGACAATATCTTTGAGTGTGTCCAAATCCTTGACAATTCTTACATTGAGGAATTAATTTAATTCCCTTTATTGGTACAATCTCTACTTTACTTCCAAGTATAGTAGTAATTTTATAGATTTTTTCAATGTTCTCTTTATTGTCGAAAGTTAATGTAAACATATTCAATGGCCTTTTATCTTTCCATGATAGTTTGTTGTTAACTGAGATTATAAAGAAATTTTTCTCTATTAAATACTCTTTTATTTTGTCAGAATTACACGAATGATGCAGATTCTTTACCATGACTCTTGTAGGTCTAGTTTGTTTATTTTCATACGTGTGGAACTTAAACTCATTTTGACTTAAGATGTCGATTATTTTTCTGTAGCAGTCTGAATCAGTGGTATTAATTTTAGCTGTTGTATTATTAATCAACTTAATTTGAAAGTTTTTTTCTGAAACTTTTGTTGTTAATGTGTGATAAAGGACCTCATACGACCCAAATTCATCTAGGATGATAGGTGGAGGTGTTTTTTCTTTTTTTGTCTGTTGTGACAAGTTTTCTTTATTATTATTATCATTATTACCACTATTAGTATTATTACTTTTATTCTTTATTTTAATTGGAGTTGGAGGCGAGGGTGTTTCTTTCATTTTTCGCTTTTTAGTACTCCTTTTATTCCTTATCCACTCTGTGTCTTTTGCTAGTTGTTTCTCGTCGGTACTATATTGATTAGTTATTTTCGGTGTGGTTTCGGTGTGGTGATCGTTTGATCTCACTGCAACTTGAGTGGGCTTTATTGATGTCGTTGCAAAGTTCCTCTTTAATTCTTCATTTTGTTTTCGTAGTTCGACAATCATAGCCTCTAATTGCTCTGTTTTTTTCACTGCGCATTGCCACTTGTTATATAAAGTTTGTTCATTTTGACTTCGTTGGCTGCCTTCTTGATGTAAAGTTTGGCTTTTTTGGTTTAGTACATTCTCTTTTGGTTGAGCACACACATCCTCACTGTAATTAACTTTGTTTACAGAAGGTGGAGTTCTTTTCGTTTTCTGACTCCGTATAAGGAAAGCGTATGTTTCTGTTGCGCCTGTTTCTTTTATGTTGACTTCATCTTGCAATAGTTGATCCCCCCCAGAATCCGTGGGATCAGCCTCCGTAAAGGGTGGATTTTCCAAAATTTTTGAATTACCACCTGGGGTATTATACCATTGTGTTTTGTCCATTGCATAAGGATTTTCACGTGTATCCTCGTCAGGAGCCCTCACTTGGTACTATCAGCCGGGCCAGCTGAACCAAGGTTATTTTAACGAGGTTGTTACTCCTCCCCCTCCTCCTTTCACATCCGGGCTTGGGACCGGCAATGGCGGAGTTTATATTTTCTCATAATTATAACATCTAAATATCAATAAACAGAAACGGTGGGGGAATCTTGAGATCTTCGAAATCATATCATTTTAATTTGAGGTTTTAAAAGATTTTTAAGTTTCAGAGAACTTGTTAATAGAACGAGGCGTTATTTTTTAATAAATGGGCGTGACCATGCTTTACATTTGAAAGATTTCCTTTAAAATTAATTATATTTTGTGTTATTTCTTGTGTTAATAAATGTGAAAAAAAGATTTTCTTTGAAAAAAGGATCAAATAAATTTTTTTTTTATAAAATTCAGTTTTTTTTTTTGTGTTTTTTGATTTTGTTCTGTATGAAAGATGGCGTTAAATGATCAAAAACCTAAATATTCAAGTACAAGGTTTTTTGTTTTTTTGTTTTTTTTTTTATTTTTGTTAAATTCATAAAATATTTTGGAAATAAAAGGAAATGCCAAAGGGATAAATTTCTTTTTTGAATTTTTTTTTTAAGTTATTTCATTTGTAACACGGAAGGAAAGAAAAATTATAATGTAAACAATAGTGTGGTAGTTATTTTTTCATTTAAAAACATTATCTTAAATTTTGATTGAATTTAATTTTTTAAGGGTACAGAACTTTAGATTGTGTGATTGTGGGGAAAAAAAAAATAATAAAAAAGCATATTGGGAACCTATCAGTTCTAAATGCTAAAGTTTCTTTTATATTTTTAATTTTGCATTAAAGTTTAAACGTATGTTTGAAGCAAACTGAGCTCCTTTTAAAACAGGCCCAGATTTGAATCTCAGTAAAAAAGTAAAATTTTTTATATGGTTTTTGATTTGATGCTCATTCAGTTTTTCAATTTGTCATTTGGGTCAAAAAGTAATTTAACTAATCTTATAACTCACAGATATAAAAATATAAAACAAGAATTTGTTTTTGTAGCTTATATCTGAAACATTGACTCGTATATTTAACAGGCCGGTATACTGAAATTTTTTGAACATTATATTTCGTATATAATATAGCCTGAAATTAAAATTACAGTTAAATATGATTTTTATTTTAAGTTTTTCATATTAATTTTTATTTTCTCATTTTTATTATTTGGATAGTAAGGTAAATGTGTCAATGAATGGCAAATGGTTTGTTCTCTTTTGTTTTCAGTCGGATAAAAATAATGTATAAATTTGTTATTTGAATAATTTATCAGAAGTTTATAAAGTATATGTACGTAAATATATGAATATACAGAGCAATGGATATGCACTTGTACTTAACTTTAAGTACTTAAATTATCTGAGTTTCCTTAAATAGATTTTATGATTTATTATAATTGAACTATTTTTTGATACTAATTAGTAATTACTAATACTAATTTTTAAGGAATTTAACTATCTGTTCAATGTTTTTATTCTTTTAATTGTGCCAATAACATTATCTGTTACCTTATATCAATATATACTCTATGAGATCCAAATCAAAATAGTTAACATTTTTACTTTAATATTAAATTTTAAATTTTTCGCATAAATGATGTTTGCTTAAAGTTTTAAAGAAACCGGCCGGTTAAATATACGAGGCAATGATTCAAATTTTAATTCATTACAAAAGTATGAATCATATATATGTTTGAATTTACAAGGTAATAATAATATAATATAATAATATTTTCTATTATTCTTATAATAAAATTAATTTCCATGAATTAAATTTTATAAGTTACATCCTTATGTGTATTTTTTTAATTTTAATTTAGTTTTCACAAAAAAAAATTATTGAAACGTTTGTTTTTCTTCTTATCTTAGGGAAATAATCCAGTTGACCTTTTCCTTGTTAAAGTTCAAGGATTAAAATTTGTCAAAATTTTTCCAAAAATATCATTCAGGAAATTTTCTTTTAATCTTTTTTTTATTTTATGCCTACATATACATAAAAAGGATCTCCAAACTATTCTGGATAAGAAAATATTTACAAATTCTACTACATATTATGATTTAAAGTAAATGTGTAAATATAAAGCATATCATATTTAAAGAATAACTTTAGGCGTAGGTGATTATTACTATGATATAAGTTCAGATTTTGTTTACTTTGTAGTCGTATTTAATTTAAAAATTCTGCAAATTTTTGACCAAAAACCAAATATAAAGTAAATATATTATTTTATTGTTTTTTTTTCTTGGAAAACTTAAGAATATGTATGTGATTATAGGCTTTTTTTTTAAATTTCTTATAAATTTTTAGATAACAATACATTTTAGTTTTTAAATTAAATTTTAAGGTAAAATAATTTTTGAAAATAAATGGTCATAATATTGTTTTTTAATTAAGTTAAGATAATCAAAATAAACTACAGATGTTATAGATGTTTTAAATGTTTGTTTAGTTTTTTTGAATATAGATCCTAAATATATGCAATTTAGTTTTTCAAATATACTTATTTAAATTTTTGATATACTAAGACAAGACTTTACCTTTTTTTTCCGTTTTGTCTTTTAACACAAGAAGTGGTTTTAAAACATTTTCTTTGGGAAATGGAGAAGTTCATACACTGTAATACTAACAATAAATTCATTTAATATTTAAAGTAAAAATTGTTAATCCTTACGTATATGCAATATATTTTCATTTAAATTTTTGGAGCTTTTTAATTTTAAGGCTTTCACTTTCCATTCGAATGAATAAGGAAATTGAATATGTATATATGTTTATATGCAAATATATATATATATATATATATAAAGTAAATAAAAAAATATGGCTTAAAATTTGCCGTGTTTCAAAAATTGAGAAAAGTATTAAAATTTTATATATTTTGTACTTGTATGAAAAATTTCGATAAAAGATTTGCAGTATTTAATATATAAATTTTAAAAACATATTTATAATACCAATTTACGACTTTTAAAAAAAATGTATGTAAAACTTAAGAATTAATTTGAACTTTATTGCCGATTTAATATATTGCAATAAATTATATATATATGTATAGGAAAAAGATTTACTGAATATTGGTTCGTACAATAAAGTACTATAGTGTAAATTGTAGATACCTCCAACTTATTAAGTTGGTTATTTAGTAATATAATTGAATGCAAAGATATGTAAGAGTTAATTTGTACTTAAAAGTCGATCATAAAGTACGAAATTATAAGTTCTTATAAATACTTCTATGGAGAGCTGGCTTAATTCCAGTACTTTGGTACTTAAGTAAACAAACACCAGTACCATTACTGAAAAAATTACAAGTTCCAGTAACAATACTGGTGAGTACTGGTAGTACAGTTGAGTACTAGTATTACTGGTAAATACTTGTAGAACAATTGAGTACTGGTAATACTGGTGAATACTGGTAGTACTGGTGAGTACTGGTAGTACTGGTGAGTACTGGTAATACTGGTGAGTACTGGTGAGTACTGGTAGTACAGTTGAGTACTGGTAGTACAGTTGAGTACTGGTAGGAAATTTGAGTAATGATAGAACATTTGAGTACTGGTAGAAAATTTGAGTATTGGTAGAACATTTGAGTACTGATAGTACAAGTAAATACTGGTAATATTGGTGAGTACTGGTAAATATTGGTAGTACAGCTTAAGAACTGGTAAGGTACTGGTTGGTACTGTTATAAGTACTGTAGTACTGGTAGTACTGGAACTGGTAGTTAGAAGTGGTAAATACTGATATTACTGGTAGAACTGGTTAAGTACTGAAAAGTACAGATAAAGTGATGGGAGCTTAATGTGCCAGTATGGCTACTAAATATTTTTTCCAGTATCATTACTTGTATTTTACTTGAAGATCGCCAGCTCTATTTCTACAGAGGATTAGAACATGTTGTACCTTGAATTAAAGAATATTTTAACTTAATTCATAAATCTAAATTAAATTTTTATTCCCGACACATTTGACCAAAAATCGATTTGACATTTTTTTTAAATATATTTAAATTTTCAAATTTTATATGTTAAAATGGTTTTTTGGAATAAGAAATGCACACTTTTTTTTTTGAATATAATTTAAATAAACTTTTTTTTCAAACATAAAACACGTGTAACTTTTTACCACTATACAATATTTCACCTTTTCGCAAAATCCTTTCAACCACGAAAATAATTATGAATTTAACAGCTTTTTTTAACACCTACCCGTTTAATCTTTAAAATGTTCAAAATACAAATATTTGGTAAAGATATACATCATATAGAGTATAATAGTATATATATACTTGAAATATGTCCATAGGATCAGAATGAAATTTCTGAATAGAAAAAAAAAGCCTAAATAAAAACCTAGAGGTAGCCAAATAAATCTTTTGCATATTTTACCATCAAAATAACCAAAAAAAAAAAAAAAAAAAATTGAAAAAAAAAAACGATTTATTTATTGCATGGTTTAAAAAATCGATACAAAAACAAAAAAAAAAAAGGAAACAATATTACAAAATACCCGCAATGAAATCGTTTATTACCGTGATTTATTGAGGTGCATGATGTTGGTTTTACAACAAAATAAATTAACGGATTTTTAATTTCATTCAGATGGCATCACAATGGATTTTATACTTGATATTTTGTTATTATTTCCTTTTTTATTGTTTAATCTTTGACAAATGATATATATTTATATATATACATATCATTATATCTTAAGCTCCAATTAAAAGTACATTTATTTATTTCATTAATTAATCGATTATAATGTTACATATCATAAAGAATTTAAGGACTAAAAATACTCTTCCCTGTTCAGGACTGCACTCTCGTCGCCGTCCTTTCAATATTTGGTCGCAAGGAATTACAACAACGAATTCAGCACTCTATAAGCAATTGCGTAGATGTCTAAGTAATTGAAATCCATTTAAATAATAAAAAATAGTATCGGTACAGAATGTTAAAAATTTTGAAATGTGAATGATTACTTTTCAATTGTAACCAAATCACAGAAGAAAGAGGTAACATTTTAATTTATGCACTGTATTATACGTCTTTAAAGTTGTATTTCAAAATTATTTTAAAATAGTCCTTAGATATTTCAAAAGTATGCGGAATAAATTAATACTTAGTAACTATTGATTCCTGATTGGAATTGGTCCTAATATAATGCCCCTAAAATTATGCAATTCCTTATATTTTAAAAAATTGTAAGAATGATATATTTCAAATAAAAGTTAATAAAAAAAAAAATTAATGTGGAGCTCTCAACAATTGTATAGTTTTTTTTTTACATTCTGGGCTCCCTTTCACAAATATTGACAGGTGAATATTTGACAAAGTTGTCACAATAGTCTGACAATTTTATTTTTAAAAACCTTTAATTAGTCTGAACTTTGATTATATTGTAGGTTTTAAAATTGTGGGATTGTCAATTTTCATGAAATAGGGCAATGGGTAGCGCTGTAATTTTTTTTATAAGTGGAAAGATTTTTATGACGGTAGAAAAATTCTAATTCGAGCCTTTTTTGGTGCAAGCGTGTCGTTTGATTTTTAATTCAATTTTTGCAACGTTTTTATTTTCGGGCTATTGGAGGTTTTTGTATATATAAAAGAATTTAATTAAGGGAGCTTTTATGAAAATAATATTAGGAAGTTTAGGTTAGGAATTCTTTTGCTAATTTTCCTTTATTTGAAATTTTTTTAAACGGTTTTTTTTTAATAACTTTTCTAATAAATTTTTAAATTTCTATCTGTCGAAATTATATTGTTTGTGCTTTATACTTCATCGTACCTCAGATTGACTCTAAACTTAGTAAGAAAACTATGTCCAAACTAGCACGAGATTTAATTGCCCTACAAGAAAATCGAAAAATATTTTCATATTATTCATACATTCATAATTTTTAGAAAATTTTAAGTTTTTATTCCAAAGGAAGTAATTATAAAGTTAGATTTTATTTTTAAGAATCAGTAAACCCCCAAGTTATAAATACATTTGTAGAAATAATTCTATTAGTTGGCTGTTATATAATAATTTTATTAATTTCTCTGTTAAAATATTATTAACTAACAAACAATTACGACAAACATTAAACAACAAACAATTCTATATAAATTATAACAAAAAAAATTTTAAAAAATCATCAAGTTGTCGCGGTACTTGAATTCACATTTATAAACTAACTATTTTAGGAATTATTACGAGTATTTCTTGCTCTAAAAATTTTCTCAATTTTTGATTTTGTCATTTTTTTTAATTTTTTTTTGTAAAATAAATTTAAATGCAAATGAAATTCAAAATTTGACACAAATTTTCAAAATCCCCTCTTTTGTACCACCAGCACTTATACCTTTTTTAACAAACCATATTATATTGAAATTTGCTGTGAAATGGACTAATTTATTTTTTTATTCAAATTTTTGGAAAAAAAATTTCCACCCAATTTTCATGTATTTATGGAAATCATTTTTTTTTTCACTGTCAAATATAAAAAAAATTTGAATTAAAATTAAATAAAAAAAACAAGAACTTCTGTATTTACATAAACAAATATAGACGGGGTGACAAAAGTCCCGTGGGATTAAGGACTTCATAAACTGAAATTTTGAAAATTCCAAAATAAAATTTGATTATTTTCGAAATTAGTAAACAATTGAATATTTTCAAAATTTATTAAAATATAATTAACAAAAAATTATAAGTTTTGGATTATAAATTTTGACAGTTCATATTAAAAATCGAGAATTTACTCTTTTTCCAAAACTGAAATGTTCGAAACTAACTTGAAAATTGCTTTTAAATCAAAATTTTCCATACACAATGTCCTAAATACAATGTGGGGAAAAAAGGACAAATTTGTTTGTACTTATATTAAATTTAATATGCTTCCTAATATAAAACCTTCCATAGACAAAGTATAGTAAGTATGTATATTATATAAATATACTTATAGTCCAGCAATTTTTCTAACTTATAAGTCCATTTTGGTATTATTAGACAAAAATGGTTTTAAAATAAAAATAAAATCTTGAATAACAATTTTCCGCGGACTTTTTTCGAATCCCTCGAGGACTTCCGTTTCCGGAACTTTTTCCACCCCACCACAAATATATATACACATAATTTTAACACCATAAAGTATATAAAAGAAGAAAATAATATATTCAAAAAATAAGAAAAACCATTTTTATGAGTAAATTTTTAAATTTTCTTCATAATCTTTCTATTTGCGCAAAACAAATTGGAAAAACTTGGAGTGATTGAAAGTTTTTCTTTCTCTTATGATTCGAATTTGGTACATAGTACATATTACATAGAAATCATATAATAGTAGGCATCAGCATAAAATCAATTTGATAAAAAAAAAATGCAAAAGGTGTTAAAATATCGATTTATAACGTTTTTTTACTTAGCGGTATATATGTTTTATTTCCACATGAACTTGGTCCTTTTTCACTATCACTTTCAAATAAATTTACTCTTTTCAAATACAAATATTCCTAAACTATAAAAATAAATTGACCCTTTTCTTTTATATCTGCCTCGCTTCTTGGGATCCAGAAGTCGGACTAACTTATTGAAAAAAAACTTACCCATTTTATAGCAGAATTCAAAATGCAGCAATTAAGAAAAAGTTTGACTTTTTTAAAAAATAATCCCCAAAAATTTAGGTACAATTTTTTTCATCTTTTATCACAAAATTGGGGACTCGGTTTTTCAATTCATGTCTTAGTCCAAAATACGGAGCGATTTTAAAAAAAGGACCAAATAGATTTGAAAGCAGACCAATTACATTTGAAAATTTCCTATCAATTTAATTTGATAAAAGACCAAGTTCATTAATTGATAATAAGTAAATGTCATATGAAAAAGGATCAAGTTCACGTGAAAAGAGTATATTCGCAAGAATGTTTAAATGATGAAATGATGATGAAAAGGATACTTGAATACAATGAGTATTACAATTTTATTCAGTCAATGATAAAAAATAAAAAAAAAAAATATAATAAAATAAAATATTAAAATAAAAATCACATACCATATGCATACAAATAAAATTATAATCTATGGAAATTTTTTTTTTTTTTTTTTTGGAAAAATTTTACAAGACAGGATATTTTAGGAAAATGTTTTTTATTGCTTTAGCTATAAAGTATATTCGTATATATATGTATATATATAAATTATAATGTATTATAATCTGATTTTTGTTTTTATGGTTTTTTTTTATAATTTTTCTTTTTTCAAAGATTTTTTTCTATAAATATCAAAATAATTTTAATTTTTGCACAACAATGCGTTTTTCTTTGTATGAAATAAAAAAAAAAAGAAGAAAATGACAGGAAAAACATTTTACGCTATAGTTGTATTTATATGTATTTATGTGTATATATATATATATTTTTTTTCATATTTAAAGTAAAATGATTTTTCTTTGCAAACAAAAATTATATTAAGCGAAAAATAAATGAAAAACAAGTAAGGATATTGCCTTTTGTCAAGGATATATTTAACATACTGTTTATAAAAAATGTTAAATAAAAAACGGATAACAGGTTTCTAATCGTACATTTTGTATAAACGTTTTTTTTTTTTTTGGGTAGATAAATTTGCTCAGCGTTTTGGTTCTTTGAATATGATTGTATATATGTATATATGTATATTCAGTGTTCGTATGTATGTATATATGTATATTCAGTGTTCGTATGTATGTATATAAGTAAGTATTTACCATTGTATATAATTCTTGCATTATATCAATTGCAATAAAGTAAAAATAAATGTTTAATACCAGAAGAGTTAAAACGAATGTCAAAATTTTAATAGCAATTCAAGTTTGAATTTATAACTAACAAATTATATGCAAAAATGTTAGAAGAGTTGTTTAAAAGTGTTCCAAAGGTATTTGTCAGTACTTCAAGTATTTAACTGAATTAAAATCAAAATAAGTTCCAATTAATTTGGTAAAAGAATTTGAAAGAAGAATAGAAATGAAGTTAAGGAATTTTTGGATTTAGTTTTAGTAAAAATAAATTTGATAAGAGGTTATAGTAAGAATGTAAGGAACACATGTGAGAATTTAAAATAATATTTATTAGATTTATTTAAAAATTAAAATTAAATTTGTATTCACATTTTTAGTCATTCTGGAGTCTCTATTACGGCACTGGGATTTCTTAAAAAAAAAGCAAAACAGGGCGGTTCGTCTTATAGATGATCCCAATGTCACCACAACACTCAATCCATTTTACCATTGACGTACAATTGGGTTGCGGACCCTGTTTTATTGATATCTTGTAGAGATTAACAGTTGTTCTAAAGAAATTACAATTAATGCATCAATTCAAGGCTTTCAAAAAAAAAAACAAGGACAGCAACATAAGTCAAGCTAGCGCAAGGTAGCGCAACACAGCATATGGAAATTTGTTTGTCATTTGCTTATCGCGGGCTTTGAAAACATATTTCATCAAATTTGAATTTCGAATTTAAGTTGGTAATTTGCGATTTCGATAATTTTAAGAAGAATATTAAATTTTTTTTTCTAAATTTTCATACCAATTTTCCCCAACCCTCATAATCCTATAATCCTAAATTTCGTAAGTTCTAAAAAATCCTTTCACATCCCTTTCTTTGAAACCAAACTGTACTTGTATCACTTGTGTCATCCTAAAAATTTATTCAAAAGGGTTATGGTTTTTGGGTGGTAAAGTCACACACCAAAGCCGAATGTTCAAGGGTGTTTAGTGTTGTATTGGAAGTTAATAAGTTAAGATAAAAAAATACAGCATTAATGCCAATTAATTATTTTGTACAAAGTCATATTCTTAGAAAAGTACGAAATTTCTGAATAAAAATGAGGTTGATTATAAAATTGCTTGTATAATATTTTCTTCGAATTTCTTTTGTATTCGTTTTTCTTTTAAATCTTCATTAACTCCGTCCCGGCAACGTGATAAATTGTTTCTTAATAAATTAAAAATGGATTATCTAATGGATTATCATCTTTTTTAAAAATAAAATGTTTTTTTTTTTAATTTTTTTTATTATTTAATAATAAATGGCTTATAATATAATATTAATGAATCATCTAAAATAACGTTTAAAAAATCGCAAAGGCGATGCAAAGCGATTTTTTTGATGAATTTTTTGTTTTTTTTTTTTGCTTTTTTTTCTACTTTATCAGAGATGAAAGAGTGATATTCTTGTCACAGCGAATAGCGATATAATAAACAAAAATTCGAAATAGGAATCAAACCAAAAAAATATGACAAATGAATACTTGGGATTGGAAAATTCACGAATTCAAAGAATAAAACAAAAAGAAAAATTTCACCTTGGGGTTATTTAATTTTTTTTTTATTATAAGTGAATTTGAATATCAACTGAACTGATAATATATATATATATATCTTCTATTTTTAATATATATATATATATATCTTCTATTTTTAATATATATATATACATACTTATACATAATATATTATATAAATATATATATATATAAACCGTTTGTAATCAATGTATTAAATCAATGCATATAAACAAGTTATGAAAAACAATCAAGATTTTTAAAAAAGGACATTGCCAAAATTAAACAAGGTTCCATAATCGAATTTGCATAGTATTGAAAAGAACTTTCCTCCTTCTTCTCCTTCTTTGATTTTAAGGAACCCTTTTGTAATTGAGAAAAGCTTGTAACACACAGTCAATTGTAATGTTGGACTTTAAACTTTTAGTATCTTATTTAGAACAAGTTGGGACTAAGTGTATACACCGACTTGGAAGATAAAAGGATCCAAAAATTTTGCATAAATTAAGTTATGGCAACACTATATATTTATTTTACAAATATACAGGGTGATTCCTTATTAACTTCACTGCTATATACCACAGCATATGTACTTATGAGTAAATAAATTTTGTGTTATAAAAATTTTAAATTTTTTCATGTAATATCATAACGTAAATTTTACCTAATGGAACTTGTGAATTAAAAAACTTTTTCGAAATTTGGAGGGTTACAGGAAAAAGTTTTTCCATAATATTAATTTTTTATCAATACCTATTCGCAGATACCATTTCATTGCTTTTTTCCAGACGTTGTACTCCGTTTTATAAGCAACCCGTATACAAATATGGACAGACGCGCAATGTAATTAAAAAAAATAATATGCATATTTTTTAAAAAAAATTTTTGAAGTTCAAAATTTTTTGGAATATTATAAATGAAAGTTTTGATAAAATCAGAAAAGCATAAAATTTTTTGCTTATTTTTTAACAAAAAAAAAAACAAAATTAAAGAAAATCGTGTAAATGTCATTTTTTTTATTTGGAAATTTCACACGTTTTTTTTGATAAAAATTTTCAATAAAAATATCTCAAAAGAGATCAGAATAAATAAAATAGTATAATTTTTTGCATCCTAGGTATATAAATAAAATTAAATTTATCATTAAATTCTATTTTATTTGTTTTAGAATTTAATTTTATACAAATAAAATAAAAATTTTCAGCCTTTTAAGGTGTTGTTTTGAAGTAATAAAAATTAGAATTATCTAATGTAGGATTGTACTAAAAAATATACACTTGCTGAACTACTTTGCTACCTAGATTCCAAAAATTTTTTTTTTCAACTTTTATTTGAAATTTTTTACTCTCACATTTTTTATCCTAAAGAGTTAACAAAATCTTAAAACTAAGGTCCCTTAAATAAAAATATTGAAAATTATGACATTGCATACTTTTAGGCGTCAGTTTAATTTAAAAAGGCTTAATTTTGTTATTATTTTATTATTTTGTACCTATATATATGTATATATATATATATTTCTTTTCTCTTCCAATATATACATATTAAGTTTTGTTCTTTCATTTCAAATTGCGAGCTTCAAGTTTACGCTGATCGTATGAAACGTTTTTGAAATATATTAAATCTAACAATGACGCCAACTTTATTCAGAATAATCTTTAAAACTTTAGTGCGAATAATTGTATACTACTTATTGTAAATAAATGTGCATTGATATCTTATACACGTCGATGTAGTACTATTGGTTTCAATTGTAATTTAAATGGTATTAATTTACCTAATGTAACCTCAATTAAAGACCTTGGAGTGTATTTTGTTTTCCAACTTAACTTTATAATATTTTAATAATTAACCATTATTGAGATTTTTTAAACATTCTTCAAAAAAATTTTCAGGCTCTATATTCATAAATTGTTGAATACTTGTCTTGTAAGACCTAACTTGGAATATGCAAGTCAAGTTATATCTCCCATTTATATGGTACATATTGATAAGGCCCAGAAAGTACAAATAAATTTTGTTAGATGTGCCATTTGCAATGGTCGAATCCTAATATTTTACCATCAAATATGAACATTTGTTTGACGTTAAATGATTTGTGTACTTTAAGTTATTGACCCGAGGTCTCAATTTTAAAACTGAAAACATTTTTTTAATATTTAAAATTATAATTTAAATTTTCCAGATTATATAGTGAATAAAAAAAATATTCCATTTATTTTATATTTAATAAATTAAATTACTTCTATTATTATTCTAATCTTCCCAAAATATTATTGAATCCTGTGGCTATTCATAATCATATGGGATGTACAAACTCTGTAGCTTAAGGAACATCGTAAACAAGTGTAAAAAAATACAATATAAAGTTTTTAAATTAAGTTTTTTTTTTAGTATGTAGAATAAAATTTTGTATACAAGACAAATTTAGAATATGTGAAAACTATTTTAAGTCTTACACATAACAAATATGTTTGTTATATTCACATAATAATATATTTTTATCTTGTACATTTTGTTTTTAATAAATTTTATGGTCGAAAAATTATAGTTTGCCTCAGGGATCGCATCAAATTTTACGGATTATATATTATGAAACATTTCTATACTTAAGTATACACTAACACAATTTTGGAAAAAAGGGAAAGCGAAGTTTTTAAATTAGAATTTCGCAAGATAACATAAACACACAGAGTGTATGTAAAAAATAAGGACATTTTCGGAATTTGTTTAAAAGATCCTTTTTTAGTGTTTAAAGTACATAACGTGTTTTCGTGTTTAACGTTTGGGAGGCAAAATGGTAATAGTGTCGACAAATTCATTCAAAAGGCCACTGTTCGATTTGTGAAAACAATTTTTATCTGGTTTTTTTAAAAATCGATTCAGCTTTCCTTACTCATTGGGTTCAAATTAATAGCAGAAACAATAATTAATAATTATATATCTATATATATAAAAATGAAAATTGGTTTATATGTTTGTTTGTTTGTTTGTTCGTTGTTTGTATGTAACGAATAGACTCCAAAACTGGTCAGCTTATTATCATGAAAATTTTTATATAGAGGTTTTTGGGTACGGAAAGAAATCCTGGACTAAAAATTTTGTTCTAACGGACCGCCAAGATGGTGCGGTGCTGTGGTGCAAGTATTTAAACTTTTTTGTTCTAAAATTAAACCGGTTTGACTTCAAATTTTCTATAAGTGATGTTCCTTGTGAATTGAGTTGACAATATTAACAGAGTTGGAATTTGTTAACCCATGTCGGGCCGACGTTTGGTAAACAAAATTTTGAATGGAAATTACGTCCAATTTTGCGAAGTTCTGCTTTTGCCAAAAAGTAAGTTTAAAAAATTGTGTCGAGTTTCTTAAACCCATTGTGGCACAACAACTTTTTAAAGAATTTTTGGTTACTTTACTCTAAATTAAAAACAGTTTGACCGATTGACTTCAAGCTTTGTGTACGTGAAGCTCTTTAACAGTGGAGTTAACTCTTTTAACAGACTTGAAATTTGTTAACATATGTCGACCTGAAGACCTAGACCTAGTCAAAAAAGATTTTGGAAGCAAATTACGTGCCGAATTTTGCCAAATACTGCTTTAGCCAAAAACAAAGCGGCACAACAGGTTTTTACAGATTTTTTCTTACTATATTCTAAATTAGAAACGGTTTGACCGATTGACTGATTGAATGATTAAAGCTCATTATCTTTAATTGTCCTATACGGTGGTGCTCTTTGACAGTGCAGTTGAGGATGGTGAACTAATATTTCTGTGCATTATTAATAATTTATGAAAAATTTTAAGTGAAATTTAATAAATTGGTTAAAAAGTTGCTAGAATAATCCTAGAAAATCGTTTTAAAAAAATGGGTACATGGGGTAACATAATTTTTGTGTAAACTTTTTTTGATAACATGATCTTAAATTAAACCTTCATTGAGAGGCGCAACAATGCCCATCGGTAATATTTAGTCTTTAATAAAAAATACATTAATATAAAAATATAAACAAATAATTTAATTTGAATAATATTGTTAACCAGCAGATACATAAATATCTTATATATAATTCAAATATAAAATTATTAATTACAATAAATCTAAGACGTTTCTTCGTGTTTTAATGGGTAGTACCATCTCATGTTTAAATTGTATGTGGAAATTCATTTAGATTAATTCTAATAATAAGAATATAATATTTGCCCTCTGTTATAACATGCACATATATAGACAGGCTTTTAGCTTTTAACAGTTGAATAGTTATCATTTTAAAAAAGTTTAGACTATGTTTTATGAATTTTTATTACTTTGAAGTTACAAACAAAAAATATGGAATCTAAAACAATTGAATCAATCTAATTTGAGTTTGTGAGTTAAACTTATTTTCATGAGAAGTTTTTTCAAGTAGTATTAATTCCAATCTATAAAATCTAATTTGTTAATTCTTCGAAGAGGAGTCTATTAATCCCCCAAACTTTTACCAAATGCAAAAAAAGCCCTAAATTAATATTTTATAAGAATTTCTGCATTTTATATTATAGCTAGTATCTATATCTAATACTTAGATAATAAAGTTCATAGGTAAAGTATGTTAACTATTTAACACGAAATTGGAAAAGTTCTTATTTACTTGTTTAATTTGATACTTACTTTTTTTTTATATTTCTGCAAATGTATTAACAAATTTTTCTTCAACTTTTCATATTTCAATTAAAAAAAAGAAAATTTTTGTTTTTCTTTCAAAATCAAATTTAACCTTTAAAATTTAAAGGGATTTTCTTTCAGTGAAATTTCCAAAATATCCTGTTTTAATTTTTATTTATTTTATTATCATAATTCAAAAGAAAAAATATCATGTTTTTTTTTAAAAAAAATTAAACTGAATTACAAAACGCAACATTGTAAATTTGTTGACGTCAAACTATCAACAATATTTAGTTTTTTTTTTTATGTTCGTGTTTTATGAGAGTCATGGGAATATTAAAATTGCTTATTCGTTTGTAATACATTGAATAATGTAAGTGTATCCGATTTCCCTCTTCTTCACTGGTACAAGAAAAATTAAGAAGTTAATTCAAAAAAAATTGTGGGTTTCTTATCGATTGATATTCCAATCGCGTCTTCGTGAAATAGTCATAAAAATTTCTGAAATAAATTTCTAGAACCAATTTGTAAATAATTTCCAAATAATGCAAGGCCATAAAAAGGGTACCAATTTAATGAGGCAAGTTATGTAACAATATAATGATTAAGTTTTAATAAGGGCTTCATTTTCATAGGTTGCTACCATATGCAAATTTTTTATCGTATATGCAAGTCCTTTGGTCAACATTGAAATTATACTAACGAAGGGTAAAGATAAATTACTTTATATATTTTATTAGGAGGTGTTGAACCTAATTAGAACATCATTTCCATCGGAATGTTTTATTAATAGTCGTTTAGAATATTATTTTATTACCAAATCCCATACGGAAATCCAATAGAGGCCCTTCTCTTAATTAAAATCCTCTGGTAGTGTAAAATTCTTATTCACTTAAAAAAACCTCCCCCCTTATCCAGAATAAAGTGATCAAAACCCAATCTGCTTGTGAAGTATAATGACTGAAAGGTTGAAACATATAATGTCCATCCAGGATTAAATGAAAAACCTAGAAGATATAAGTTGGTTAATATATTGAATATTTCTAAATCATAAATATTGGAAAACACAAGATAATGTGTTCCATAATTTGGGGGTGCGATTTATAAATGACTTCCTATATTTCAGTGTTTTAGTTCGAAAAAGCTGTACAGTACACATATTTTATTGAGCTGGCTAAGCTTGTATTACGTTGATTGGGTTGGAATTTTAGCATAATATTTTTAATTCCTTCAAAAGTACCTAGGTATTTGTAGAACAGACATAGCAGTTTCTACATTTCAAATATTGAATTAAAAAAGCAAAAATGGAATTGCATGAGTATCTGAGAGTTGACAACGCCAACTATATTCCTAACCTCCTTTTTTATTATACTCCGAATATCTCATTTTTTTTTTTTGCGGAAAATTTCATATTTTTATTTTCATATATGAAACAATAGTAAAAAAACAAAACGTAATTTGGAAAAATTCTAAAAAGATAAAAAAAAGTATAAAATCAGTTAAAAACTTTCCATAATATTTTTTTATGTGCTGTAAAAAAAAAAAAAAAAAAACAAATTTAAATAAAAAAAAAAAAACTATTTATTTTATTATTCTAAAAAAAAAAGTATAATAAAATTTTTAAAAATAAAAAAAAGCAAACCGGATGAGTTTATATTCTCAAATCTCAAACATAAGATGAAAATTGAAAAATAAATTTTTTTTTTGATTTATACTTTGGGTTCATATTTTTCAATTCAAAAATGTTTTTTTTTTCTTTTGTTTTTGTTTTTCACAATTTAATTCAACAAAAAATAAACGAAGTTTTTATTATGAAAATTTTGGGAAAAAAACAGGCAATTTATAACTTTTAGAAAATAAAAATTGAGGAAATTTGGAAATTTTTTTTTAAAGAAAATAATTTTCCACACATTCTTGTTTAAAAACAAACTTTTTATTTTTGTATAGAAGAAAAAAAGTAAATGCTATTTTAGGATTTTTCTCCCATTTCATTTTCTTTTTTGTTTTTTTTTTTAATAAAGTTAAAAAGAAAAACAAATGTTTTTCACATATTGTTTAAACGTTTATGATTGCAGATTTTAAATAAACAAAGAAAGTTTGATGTTTTTTGGTTTTTTGATTAGGTACAAGGGTGTTTACCTATAGAATTTTAGTTTTTTTAATTTATATTACAGGTGAAAATTTGAAAAAGTTGTCACAATAGTCTGACAATTTTATTTTTAAAAACCTTTAATTACTCTGAATATTCGAAATTTTGATTTTCGCCTGTAAATTGTGGGATTGTCAATTTTTATGAAATAGGGCACAGTATAATATATGGATATCTAAATCTTAGAATTAGAATACAATTCTTCATTTTAGAATGATAAATATAAATAAAATATTATATAATTTAAATAAGTGTATACAAAGTATTAATAATAATATAATTTTAAAAGACGTTTAGATAAAAAAAAAATTAATTTTTCTTTTAAATTAGACAGCTATTCTCCTTAAAAGAAAATTTTTACCCTAAAAATATGCAAAATAAATACGTAATAATATTTTACATATTTTTAAATAATGAAAGTGTAGTTTTGAAGATTCTTAGGTAGCTGTGTTTAAGACTGTTGCTTATCAAAGTAGTATAGATTCAAATCCTTTACAGATTTTATATAATTCAATTATTTTTAATATTTTTATTCTTCGCTTTATTCAATTTATGTTTTGAATTCCCATTAGTGTATTAATAAATTTTGAGTAGATATTTTTTTTTATTATATTAAAACAATTTTTTTTTTTTTTTTTTTAATAAGCGCCCTAACTGTTCAGCTAATAAGCCTATCTTTACTTTAGGTACATGTTGGAACAGGGAGTCATATTATATTTGTGTTATTAGAATTGATCTTAATGAATTCCACATACAATTTAAACATGGGATATTACTAGGCCTTATGGCTTATAACATGTAGAAAAGTCTTAGTTTTTAATAGATAAAATTCAATTTTTTGTTTATATCGTATAATATTTTGTATTTTGTATTTGAGTTATATGGTGTAGAAGCATGGACAGTAAAAGTAAAAGATATGAACAAGCTTGAAGCATTCGAAATGTGGACATACAGAAGAATGCTCAAGATTTCATGGGTAGACCGTGTCTCGAACGAGGAGGTTCTCAGAAGAATGAACGTGACAAGAGAACTAATCACAACTGTCAAACGTCGAAAAACAGCATACTTTGGACATGTAATGAGGAGTGCGAAATACGAGATGTTGCAGCTCATCGTGCAGGGGAAGATCGAAGGACGAAGGGGAGTTGGTAGAAAACAACTGTCTTGGCTCCGAAATATTAGAAATTGGACTGGCATATCAGAAATTGGTGCACTGGTAGAATCAGCAAGGGACAGGGAGCGGTACAAACAAATCACACAAACTATCATATGACACTAACATTCTGTAAAGAATATGCAACACAAGAAGAAGAAGAGTTATATGGTATTTTATATCTGCGAGTTATATTATTCAATTAAATTATTTGTTTATATTGCTATATTAATGTATTTTTTATTAAAGATATATAATTATTAATTATTCATTAAGCCATTAATTTGAACCCAATGGCGAATGGTAGCTGAGTCGAGTCGAAAACCATAAAAGTTTTTCACTTTCACTGGGATCCGAACTTGGGCCTTTTGCATGAAAGGTCGACACTGTAACCACTGTACCACCCAGCCTTGTAGTTGTTACTATTAATTTTTGCCTTTATGTTGATTTCAAGATCTTGTTTAATTTTTATTACAATTTTCTGCCGTGTTACACATGACTGTTTATCATGTATTCTTAAAATGGAAAATATATGTTATAGTGTTCTTTAAATTGAAAAAAGCAAAATGAAACTGAATTATAAATAAAAAACAATATTTTATGTAATTAGAAATACTTACTGAAAAGTATTATACAATTTATATTATAAATAGTTAAAAGATAGTTGATGTTTAGCTTTATAAAATATTATATTATACCACGTTTTTGGATATTGTATAAATCCAAGATTTTGATTTTAAAAAATTTGCGATAATTCAAAACTCTAATTGTAATGAGAGTCTTAATTGAATGATCCGTGTTCTACCATTCAGTACCATTCAGATCCCATTTATTAAAACAATTTTATTATTAATAAATTCTAAAAATTAGCTGTTCAAAACAATATTTCTGTTTAGGGTTTAAAATATTTCAATGGTAAAAATTGGATCAAATCAAAATCTTAAATCTGATGCAATAAAGAATCTTAATAAACTGATGTATAAAAATCTATGATTTGTATTATTATTCTATGGCAGAGTTTATAAATTTTAATATACTTATCTTTTCTTTATTTATATTTTATATGTATAGCTTTAAGCGTATATACTAAACTTGTCATTACGTTTGTGATGATATTTGAATAAAAATAAACTCAAGTACGTGAATCGGATCAAAAACTAAGTCATTTAAGCGATATGTGTCTGGACGTCCTTATGATTACCCAAAAAACAAAAGGATTTATAAATCTCTGATTTCTACAAATTTATACTTTTAATACAATATAACCATCTTTGGAAACTTGAAATTGATCAAGTTTGCTTGGCGGGCTATATAATTAGAATTGACTGAATACGTAATAAAGCTGGGTAATTGAAATTTCTGAAAAATTAAGTAGTAAAATTTTATGGCTTACATTTGATTCGTCAAGTGAAATTTTTAAAATTTTCAAAAATACTAAAAATTGCTTTCTATATAGTATAGTATTTATATAATTTGCTCGTGCTAGTATCCCAGAGTTGACATAGTCTACTTCTACTCTATTTAATTTTTCGGTTTTTTAAACGGTTTTTCATTCAAATGGATTTATAAGAGTTTTTCATATAATCATTAAAGTATTTTATTATCATTATGTAGTTATTATATTATTTTTTTTTTAAATACTTAACTATTCAAATTAAAACACAGTTTATATGGTAAATTAGGTCATAAAATTAAAATAAAAAAATTAATTTTTATATATCTATTTTTCTTTTCATACATTTTTTTTAACTTTATAGAAATTAATAAAAGAATATTATTTTTTTATTTTGTTGGTTAAATTTTAATTCAAATTTAATATTGAAAAGAACTTTTATTCTATATTTTTAATACAAAAATATTTTTTTTTTAATTAGTTAAAAAAGTAGAGAATAATCCAAAGTAAATAAAAACAAATTTAAATAAAAATAAAACATAATCCAAGGTTTATATAATAAAAAGGAATCCATATCGTGGTTTTGTATTATAAATCCTACGTAGGTAGGTAAAATACCTGTAAAATATAATTATTGACCTATTTTATTAAAAAATTGCAGTATTTCTTCTTATTCTATACTTATTCAATGACTCTGGGCTGTAAATTATTCAAAAAAAGAATTAATTAGTTCTTAAATATCTTAAATTGCATAGTAGTATTTTTAAAATAAGTTTTAAATGGGTTGGGTCTGAAATCTCGGTTTAGTAAATCTCGTTTTCACAGAATCTAGTTTTAGAAAATTTCGTTTTAGAAAATTTCGTTTAAAAAATTTCTTTTTTGGAAAATCTCAATTTAGAAAATCATGTTTTTAGGAAATCCCTTTTTTATATTCTGGAAAAAGCTGATAATTCTGGTTTTCCATCCAACTCAAAAATCCTTAAAAACCAGATTTTTGAATTAAAAAAGAGATTTTCTTAAAAAGCGAGATTTTTCAATAAAAAACGAGATTTTCTAAATAAAATTATTTAAAAACGAGATTTTCTAAAAACGATATTTGAAAAAATAGATTTACTAAACCGAGATTATGGAATGCTCCTGTTTTAAATAAGTTTTGATCCAAACCACAATTGATATCTCAAAAGTATGGATCGGATCAGAATCGAAAAGTAAATCGATCTAGCTATTTGTATCAGTTCATCCCTAGGATAACTCAAAAGTAAAGGTTTTACGTTTTTGAATTTTTAGAATTTCAGATTTCGTTTTTATGCAGTAGTCGTCATCGCTATGCTCCACGGGTTCGAGTATTTGCCATACAACTTCTTATTTTATATGAGAATTTCTCTATGTCAATAGTAGTTAACTTTAATGTCCAACTTTTGAATTATATGTAGTCTGAATAAAATATAAGAGGTTTAAAGAGCTGATTTCAACTTATATTTTCTTTTTTTCATAACTAAAGGTCTAATAATTGATGTATTTAAATTTTGTCACAGTCTATTTCACTGCACATTTCCTCGTTTTAAAATAAAAACTAATTTTCCAATTTGCTATAATTTAAAAAAAAATCGAGCTTTAGTTTTTCCACCCTCTTTTCTTAAGCCTAAAGTGTTTACTAGAAATCTCCATTTTATTCGATTTAATTACACAGTTTCCTTAGCTCCATTTGATGAATCCTGCAATAACTTCTCAGGATTTTACGCCTTAAGGTATTATGGGTTAGAGCATTTCTTCACCTTCAATGCCGTTTTCATTATAATGTGAACTCCAAATTACTCCGATAAGTTTATGACATTTAACATTCATATTTAGATATTACTTGTCCTTTTGCTAGCTGTTTTTATAAGCTTTCATAATTTTTGGACCGTGTACATTGCATACATGATTCTCGTATCCCAACCATAATACTTTTAAATTCCGAACTACATTTTACGTCTTTTATTCATAAGTAAAAACCTAGATTCGATTATGTGACAAAAATCGATTATATGACCATGGTATAAAAGTTGTTTTAAATAATGTCATTTTTCGATTACATTGACATTTATTTTCATATGAATAATTTACAACTATATGACGATGTTTAAAACAACCTTTATATGTATTTAATTTAAAAAAAAAAAAAAAAATTGTTTATATGTATTTTTATTGAAATATAAAATTGGGGGCATGTTTTTATTTTAAGTACTCGTATATGTATTTTTTTTTTTTATATTGTAATTCACACATGATATATTATCTAGGTCACATGTGTTACTATATTACAGTTAAAATATCAGTTGTTTATGTTTTTGTAAAACTGAATTATCTTTTATTGTATTGCGGTAAAATTAAGATATAAACAATGATTTTGTGTGCACAATTTCAAAATGTAGAACATTATCATCTTATTTTGTTTTAATTTTTTTTTTAATTTTTGAAAAAAAAAAAAAAAAACGTTATATATATATTTATACAATTGCTTGTATGTAAGCATGTTTTTTTGTGTGCTATAAACAGCTATCCGGTAGAAACCCCGCTTCGTATTTATCATTCATCATTTGCCTTATTCGAACTTTTGGATATAAATGTTTTACTAGTTTGGTTCCAGGGGGTCGGAATGCAACAATGTAAAAATCAAAAGTTCCAAAGTGATTTTTATTTCAAAACAAAAGATTTAAGTTCCAAAGTAATTTTTATTTCAGAAGTCCGTTTTCCGTGTGTGTTCAGATCCTTAGTTGCATAAACATTGTTTACAAATAAGTAATAACTAATTATTAAGTAGAACTACAATAAAGTATATCAAAATATTGGGAATTTTCTTAATTTTTTGCCTTTGTAGTTTCTGCAACAGTATTGGAGCTTAAAATTTTTAATCACATTTGTTTGACTTCGGGCTATCAAGTTAAAAAAAACGTAATACTTAACTTCTTATTTTTAAATAAATTTTTATTTTTTTCTCCGGAGTGGTCAACCTGCTAAAAAACGTTTGAAAATTGTTTCAATATTGTTTTGTTAGGACAACTGTTCTAAACAAAACAAATTGACCGTGGGTTGTTTGATGAGTTAATGGCACCTATAACGACGGTCAACTTTCAATTAGATGATAATTGAAAACTTTTATCAACAATCAAAAAACTTAGTATTGTGAAATGTACTTGAAAAAATATTGATAAATTATTTTCTATTGTGAATTTGATCAATTATCATGAAAATTTTAAAATAAATTTTTTTTTACTTGTTTGAATAAAATTAAAAAATATATAAGAATAATGGCACTAGTTTATTGGTATTATGAATACTGACGACGATACAGAAGAAGAATCCGCAAGACAGACCGTAACTAGGAGAAACATTAGAGATTTATTGAATCAATTTTGCAAATCTAACAACTAAAATTTTTTCATTGATTTAATAATTGACAACGGACACATTTAAATTGTATTTCCCAATAGAAATTTTGAGTTGAAAGTTGAAAGTTGATAAATGAATTCATAATTTTTCCAACATTGTTGAAAAGTTGCAATTCACAATACCATTTCAAGAAATTAATTGAGTTTTTTTAACTATCAAGTTGATAGTTGATGGTCATAATAGAGGCCTATAATTATTTCGGTAAAAGAGCTTCTTAAGATATTTTGGGTCTTTATCTCTTTTTATCGATCGATTACCTTAAAGGATTTTCTATGTATTGGTCTTTGTCAATGAACTATTATAAGTTTAGTGTACAGTAATATGTTACAATGATAAGTTTTAAATCGACGCTAACTTGTTACAGTAGAAAAGGTTATTGTGAACGAATTATTTCAAATTATGCCCAGATGTGCTTTGACCCTAAATTCTGAAGCATTCTTTAGTAAAATATATCCCTTTCTGAACCGCTTCCTTTTTGAATCTCAATTGAAAACATTCTAACCGAATATTCTAAGTTTACCTAGAACAGAATTATAGATCCGGTACTTACGAGCTTATAGAATACAACGTCCACATATACTTAAATTGTTTATTTTTAGAATATTTTAAAAAAATTGTTTGTATAGAAATATTTACACGTGTATTTGTTAATCCTGTGAAAAATCTATGCATCAAAAATCACTTTTATAAAAAAAAACTCAAAAAAACCAAAATACAAACAGTTAAAGAGCATCATCTGTAAATTTTTTTTATTATTATTTTTTCTTTTTGTACCTTTTGTTGCGTGTTATACCTTTGAGTTTACAATTAGTTTTTTTTTTGCCTTGATACGGGTTAGATCAAAAAACCGAATCTTCAATTGTTATTTGTTTTTTCTTTTGTTTGTTTTTTATATCAAAAAACCAATGTTTGGGGTGGTAAAATTTAAAAATTTATTATTTGCAAAAATTATAAACACCAGATGATAATAACCACAATTTTAAATATAATAATCCTTTGCTTAATGTACTGTAATAAAAATAATAATAAAAAAAAAAAAATAAAACAATAAATTTGAAAGGTTATAAGTATATTCTAAAGCTTGATACACACACGGGAAATTAAAATTTGGAAGACCTGTACACGAATGTGTCAATCTGTAAAATATTTCACTTTCGAGTGAGAAGTTTTGCTCCAGTAACTTTTTACAGTGATAACTTAATTTCCTTATAATAGATCTCTTAGAAGTCTTGAAATACGGCCCTACAAAATAAAAATCCTGGAGCGTCATTACTCGTTGGTAAAGAAGAAATAAGACCCTAAGGTGTATTGAATGAGAAACCCGTATACCGTAAACCGTATACCTTTGTATATGAAAATTTTTTAATTTAAAGGAATTATCGAATTGTATTCGAAAACAAAGTATTCTCCTTTGCAGTATATTTATGTATGTGAAGGTGAGATTCTGAATTAGAAAGGATTTTAGAGTTGGATTCAAAATTCTTGAAATGAGGAATATTTATCATGATTTGAATCTGACTTTAAGATCTCTGTGGAATTTTATCTAAATATATAAATATTCTGAAACAAGAGAACTATCCTGATTTCAAATATTTTTAATATTTGATATATTTGGTTCATCCATCGATGAACAATGGCAACATTGTTCTAACATTATCAAGGAGGTGGCTTCAAATACCATAGGTTTCGAACCAACACCAACCAGAAACCCTTGGTATGATGAAGAATGCTCAATTAAAACAGCACTCAAAAATGTAGCATACCGCAAGACCCTGCAGAGGAAAACCAGAGCGGCGCAGGAGGAGTACAGAGCTAGAAGACGAGATGAAAAGTACACCATTAGGCGAAAAAAAGGGTTTATGAAAAATCTCGTCTTGTGGACATAGAAACATGCAGAGACAGAGGCGAAGTACGTAAGTTCTACAAACAAGCCAAGCAGTTGGCACTGGCTACAAACAACGTACACACGCGCTGAAAGACAGCATGGGAAATTTGATAACCGATACGCGAGAGATATTGAAGACATGGAAACAACATTTCGAACAGTTGTTAAATGATGGGCATACATAACACCAGAATAATGCACCAGTCACTATGATCAACGATGACGAAACACTACCACCGAGCCTAATGGAAGTTGATCAAGCCATTCAGAAACTGAAAAATAACAAAGCTGCTGTTTCAGATGGAATCCCAGCTGAGTTATTTAAGGTAGCAGGAGAAGATTTGGTTAGGAGCATGCACCAAATCATCACCAGAGTCTGGATGGAAGAATGCATGCCCGATGACTGGAACATTAGTACCATATGCCCCATCCACAAAAAGGGCGATGCCATGTCATGTGCCAACTATAGAGGAATATCTCTATTGAATGTCGCGTACAAGATCCTTTCCAACGTACGAACGACTGAAACCACATTGCAATAACATCATAGGCAACTACCAATGTGGTTTCCGTCCTGGTAAGTCTACCATGGACCAAATCTTCGCATTGAGGCAAATACTGGAGAAGACCCATGAATTTCAAATCGATACACACCATCTTTTTATCGATTTTAAGGCAGCCTACGACAGTATCTATCGCCGGGAACTGTACATTGCAATGTCGGAATATAGCATACCATCCAAGCTTATCCAACTTTGCCAAGTAACATTGGAGAACAGTAAATGTGCAGTTGCTATTGGAGGAAATATGTCGGAGCTCTTCCGCACATGCACCGGCTTCGGTCAAGGTGATGCACTGTCGTGCGACTTCTTCAATTTAGTGCTCGAACAGATTATACGCCGCTCTGGTGTCAACACCGAAGGAACAATCTTCAGAAAATCTGTTCAGCTATTAGGCTTCGCGGACGACGTCGACATAATAGCAACATCACAACGAGCAGTCATCGAAGCCTTCGTCCGTATTGAAGAAGAAGCAAAGAAAATGGGTCTTCTAGTGAACGAGAACAAAACAAAGTATATGTTATCAACAAATAAAGAGGCCAGAATACATCGAGCAGGTCCAAACATCATTGTTGGTACATATAACTTTGAGGTAGTTAAAGAGTTTGTCTACCTAGGTACAAATGTAAACTCCGCAAATGACATCAATGTGGAGATCTGACGAAGAATAAACCTAGAAAACCGTTGCTACTTCGGTTTGTCAAAACAACTGGGTTCAAAACTCCTCTCGCGCAGTTCCAAAGTGCAACTGTACAAAACGCTCATACTTCCGGTGCTACTATATGGAGCAGACTGCTGGACATTGCCCAGAGAAAGTGAGCAAGCCCTTGGAACTTTCGAGCGAAAGATTCTTCGTCGAATGTTCGGTCCTTACTGCGACGATGGGACCTGGAGAAGAAGATACAATGCCGAGATCTATCAGCTGTACGGTGACGTAGACCTAGTTCAAAAAATTAAGATCAAAAGGCTGCAATGGCTAGGTCACGTTGAGCGAATGGACAACAATGCTCCAGCTAAAAAGATATTCGAAGCCAGGCCAGAGGGAACACGTCGCAGAGGTCGCCCAAACCTTCGTTGGAGAGACGAGATGTCGACAGACATCAGAAGACTCCAAATCTTCAACTGGAGAGAATCTGTTCGGGACCAAACGAGATGGAGATAAACGCTACGTCAGGCCCAGGACCTTCATGGTCTGTAGCGCCACCTAAGTAAGTAAGTAATATATTTGATTAATTTTTAAATTAATCAATTTTCGATTTTAATAAAACAATATACTTAATATTATCAAACATACATAAATACATATATAATAGAAGTTAAATAACCTTTATAAATACATTAATAACATTTTAAAACTTATATTAATATTTATACAGATTCACTAACATGATTAAGTAATTATTTTAAAATTCTAAACGAGTGTTTCCTACACATACGATTTATATCTTAAAACCTACCATTTGGAAGTCCCCTGTGTGTTTATGGCTTAATTAATATTGCTTTAATCTTATGTTTGTACCCGTATAATTATAAGTCCAAAGGGTTTACTCAATTTGCCATTACGTTTATGACGTAGAGAAGGTGTGGAGGTAGATATAGACTCAAGGGTATGGATCGGATCGGAATCGAAAAATAAATCGATTTAGCTATGTATATCTGCCGAACCGTCCATGCGTCTGTTCATCACCATAATATTTCAAAAAATAAAGGATCTAGGATTTTGAAATTTTCACAAATTCATTTTTGTTCCATTTTCAGCCATTTTGGTCCACGGGTTCGAGTTACTCCAGAGGGTTCGAGTAGTTGCCATACAACTTCATATTTCACATGAGCATTACTCTATACCTATTAAAGGTGGATGACTGAAATTTTGTCAATAGAAGTTAACTTTAATGGCCAACATCTAATTAAAATAAAATTTGTGTAGTGGAATCGGTTCGAATAGCTTTATATTTTCTTTAGTACATTACTGAAAGCCTAATAAGTTGTGTATTTAAAGTTTTGCCTAAAGTAATTAACTGGATGATATAATGTTTATATTACGATTATACGGGTATCCCAGAATTTACACAGTCTACTCTACTACACTCTTCCTCGTTTTGATTATTTTTTTAGTATATGTGTATATGTGATGTACATGTGTAATATTATTTTATGGATTAAAATTGACAATAATTATTCAAGGTTTTAATTAATTATTTATCATTCAATGGATTTATGGTTAAGTAATTCAAAATTTTGTAATTTTTCTAATGGAATTATTTTGTATAAATTTATGATAATTCCACCAGGTATATAAAAAGTGATATATGTATATTAAGGAAAAATAATTTCCATTCTGTTCATTTATCATTTAAAGGGCATAAAACCTTTCCTTGAGCCTTCATTGATTAATGCTTTCAGATAATACTTCCAGAGTTTATTTGATTCTCACAAAAGAAGTAATTGTGAAAGGAGTGTGAATACAATTACTTTTAAGTACTGATCAAAGTTATGAACTTTGGAGTTTGCAAAAATTCGGAATAAAACAAATACTGTTTCAGAAAAAAATTCAAAATTAAATGAATAAATTGCCTTTGTTATTATATAAATAAATATTAATAGCCAAAGTTTTTAAAGTAAAGTTTGCCAAAACGTTTTATATAATATAATCTTATTTGTGTTGTGTTTTTATTAAAAACTTTTTTGTAGATTTAAAGAGTAAAAGTTTTTATACTTATATACTATAATATATCTTAAAGTTTCACTTGTGTATATTCTTAAATCAACCTAACATTTATTTTGATAACCCTAAATAAATAAATCATTTATATATTCTTTCAGTGTTAAATACAAAAATTTGAAAGTTTTCTCTGTGTGACTTCTGCGTATATTATCTGTACTTATGTTATACTTCTCTTTTATTACGACAACATATAATTTGGTCAATTCATTTTTTGTTATATTTTGATCTTTTGACCCACCAAAACTGGACAAAACTCCATAATTTAGAATTTTATGACCCACCTATATCCTGTTATATCAGATGGTTGTTTTATATCCGGATATTAGACAACCATCCAGACATAACCGGATATGAAGAGGGATATTAGGGAGGAACCAGATTATACATATAGAAGCGTATGTATATTCCCCATTTTTTAGCCACGACTATTTATCGAACTATTTATCAGTTACGAAGAAGACATAATACTTACATGCACAATGAATTATTATATAAAACATATTTTAAATTTGGAGAGATTTTTATAGTTAGTTACGAAATCATAGTTATGAACTTTTCCTAGGAGATGTACCTTGATTTTATAACCGACTATAAAATCCCTCTCAATTTAGAATCTCTCATATAATACTATCATATAATATTCTCTCATATAATACTAAAGTCCCTCCAAATTCAGAATCTGGAATATACATAATATATGCACATTCTGGAAAAAGGTATTAGAAGGGATCTAACGTACACATTTGTTATGAAGTTTTTTGTTTGTGACATCATAACAAACCTCTGTTTTTAAAATGAAAAATAAATAATTTTTAATATACTATATGCTAGTATTTTAGGGTGATTGTCCCACTTACAATGAGTCTTAATGCCCTTAATAATTTTCCATTAATTAAAAATTAACCTAAATGTTTGGTGGGTCATACGATCCTAAAGATTTTTGTGGTGATATAACCCATAGCTGGTGGGATATATTGCTCTTCAATTTTAGGTGAGCCATTAAGTCCTAAATTTCCTTTAGGGTAATGTGTCCCTTTGGATATAGTTCCCCAACAATATTTGGGCAATACCCCCTTCTCGGGTGTGTATAAACTATACAAATTTTTCTAACCTGAGGCCTGGATCTTGTTGCACCAAACACTTATCGGATTAATCAATTAATAATCATATAGTTATATTTTATAGATTTGTGAAATCAAAACTTTATTGAGTAATTTTCAGATATATATTTGGTGCAACAAAAGCTTAGGTTAAAAAATTGTGCAATAAACATATAGAGGTTATAACTTTTGAAGTAATTTTGAATTTAATATACTTCAACAGCCCTTAGTAATAATATGAAAGCTGTGCTATTTCCCATCTTTTTAATAAGATTTTGTCTCGAATAGAATTTTCTTGACTCAATTCTTGATCCAAATTCTTCAACTGCTAAAAATGTTGCTTTCACAATAATAAAATTTGCCCAATCTATATTTCTTGAAATATTTAGGGGATAGTTTTTAACTTACACTATAGTAATACCTTTTATCTTCACACCTATTCAAGTAAATACATCTATTTTTATACCCGTATGATTATAGGTCAAAAGGGTATAATAAATTTGCCATTACATTTGTGACGCAGAGAAGGAGTGGGGGTAGATATAGACTGAAAGGTATGTATTGGATCAGAATTGAAAAAAAAAATCGATTCAGCTATGTATGTCCGGACGGACGGATAATAACTTAAAAAATAAAGGAGCTAGGATTTTGAAATTTCGTTTTTATGCAATAGCCAACATCGCATGGATTTAAACATCTAGTTTGTTCCACGGGTTCGAGTACCTGTCATACAACTTCTTTTTTCATATGAGCTATGAAAAAACCTATCTACCTATTGAAGCTACGTGTCTGAAATTTTGCCAAAAGTAATTAACCGGATGATATAATGTTTACATTATGGTCATACGGATATTCCAGAGTTGACACAGTCTACTCTACCACACTCTTCCTCGTTTTAGAAATATGTTTGCATATTAATATACACGAATACGAATTTGTCGGTCTGTTCTAAATTCCAATTTAATTTTGCAATCCAAAAAAAAAAAAACAAGTAAATAGAAGTATAATAAAAATATATAATATGATAAAATAAAAAAACAAATAAAAAAATAACAAAAAGTCAATAAGATATTTAGGATATTTAGGATAGATACATATTATCTTTGTCGTGTAAATTAAGGCCATCTCCCAAACATTAAACAAAAAATAATCAAATAAAAAGTAAAACTAAATATATATATATATATTCTTACAGTATCTCAAATGATTTGTTGAAACAAAATAACAATTTCAATAAAAAAAAAAAAAATACAATATTTTAGTATTTCTCTTTGTATTTAACTTTATCACAAAATGGTAAAACAACTCGTAAATGTTATTCCATATGACAATAAGATTCATTGTCTCTTTCATTTGATATGAAAAAAAATGAAGATAAAGATAAAACAAAATTATAAAAAAACTGTTAATCAATTTATTTCAATATTAAATTAAATATACATTGGTATTTCAATATTAAATTAAATATACATCTTTATTTCATCGTGTTATATGCTATACTATTCAAGAACAAAAATAAATTACTGTACTAATCCATAACAGCTGATTTCATTTTCTTAAATTAATAAATTGCAATATTTAATATTTGTGTTGTTTACCCAAGAAGCAGAAGTGCGGTAATTTTATAAATTAATTATTTAGTTTTACAAAAACAAATAGGATCCCTTTTTTTTTATGCTAGAATTAAAAATTAAATATTTAATACAAAAGCACAGAAAAAAAAAAACACCAACACACACGTAAATAAATTGTCATATCTAAAATATAAAAATAGATTAATTTTGATAAAAAATTTACGAATAAATAAACAGAAAATTAAACAAAAATGGGGATTTAAATTAAAATAAATTTTTATTTTTTTTTTTTGAAATTATTTTATCGGATCAATGATACAAAATAAAATTAAAGCCCAAAAAAGATCAAATTTTCAATGAGGGGGTAATAGTTAAAAAGAATTTAAAATATTTATTATTTAATCCAAAGTGTCTGTCCAAATGTGCTTTAATTCAAAGAAATGAAAATGATAATGAATTTAAAACAGTATCCATTGTACTGCTATTAGAATCTCATATATTTGACCCATAGCTCAGTGGTTAAAGTGGCAGCTTTTCAATTGAAAAGTCTCGGGCTCAAATCCTGGTCCTGGTCATATCAAATAAATAATATAGTGTATATTATATTAGTTTAATAAGAAGTCCAAATGCCAAATAGGCAAAGGACTATTATAATTTGAGGCAATATTTACTATACAAATAAATAAATAATATCTCATAATTGTTCTTAATATTCTCGGGAGCGTTCCATAATCTCGGTTGAGTAAATCTTTTTTTTTAAACCTCGTTTTTAGAAAATTTCGTTTTAGAAAATCTCGTTATACCCGTGCATACATATATGAACATCGGGTATATTAAAATTACTCCTCCGTTTGTAACGCATCGAAATATAAGAGCTAGATATAGTGTCAAGGGTACGTATCGAATCAGCATCGAAAAGTGAATCGATCTAGCTATGTGTGTCCGTCCGTCCGTCAGCACGATAACTCAAAAACTATAAGAGCTAGAGTTCTGAAACTTTCACAAAGTAATTTTTAGACAATTTCTAGGTTCCCTATTGTTTTTGGTTAAAATCGGACCAAGTCTTCGGGGAGCTGCCATACAACTTTTTTGCACCAATATGAATTTCTTCAAAAGTAATTATACTACGAGAATGAAAATTACACACGGTTAGTTTTATAATGACTCCGGCACTTATATGAAGTTTCAAAATGTTAGGGCCCCATTTTCGGGGGGCTGCCATACAACTTCTTTGCACCAATATGAATTTCTTCAAAACTAATTATACTACGAGGCTGAAAATTACACACGGTTAGTTATATAATGAATCGAGCACTTATATGAAGTTTCAAAATGTTAGGGCTCCATTTTCGGGGAGCTGCCATACAACTTTTTTGCACCAATATGAATTTCTTCAAAACTATTTATACTACGGGGATGAAAATTACCCACGGTTAGTTTTATAATGACTCCGGCACTTATATGAAGTTTCAAAATGTTAGGGCCCCATTTTCGGGGGACTGCCATACAACTTCCTTGCACCAATATGAATTTCTTCAAAACTATTTATACTACGCGGATGAAAATTACACACGGTTAGTTATATAATGAATCGAGCACTTATATGAAGTTTCAAAATGTTAGGGCCCCATTTTCGGGGGTTGCCATACAACTTCTTTGCACCAATATGAATTTCTTCAAAACTAATTATACTACGAGGCTGAAAATTACACACGGTTAGTTATATAATGAATCGAGCACTTATATGAAGTTTCAAAATTTTAGGGCCCCATTTTCGGGGGGCTGCCATACAAAGTTTTCGATTCAATAACTTTGAATCTAATGAAGCTACAAGGTTAAAATTAAAATTGGGCAGATAAATTAATAGGGCAAGTTACTTAGCAAAGTTGGACATCACTCGGACCTTCGGACTTTTAGGGTGGACCAATTTTTTTTTTTTGTTTTTTTTTTTTTTTTTTTTTGTGATTTGTTTTTTGTTAATTTTTTTTTTTTTTTTTTTTAAGCTAAAGTTATGGGACAATGAATGAAAATTTTGTTTTTTGTTTTGTGATTTTTTTTTTTTTTTTGTTAATTTTTTTTTTTTTTTTTACGTCAAAATTATGGGGTAATGAGTTAAATGTATAAGGGAAGTAAATTACGGTTTATTTTATACACCATAGTGGGTATGCACGGGTATCTAAAAGTTGACAAGGGTAACTATAATCTTCCTCGTTTTTTATTGAAATATCTCGCTTTTTAAGAAAATCGCTTTTTTATTAAAAAATTTGGTTTTTAAGGATTTTTGAGTTGGAAACAAAACCAGAATTATCAGCTTTTTCCAGAATATAAAAAAAAAGGATTTTCTAAAAACAAGATTTTCTAAAACGAGATTTTCTAAAAACGAGATTTTCTAAACGAGATTTTGTGAAAACGAGATTTTGTAAAAACGAGATTTACTAAACCGAGATTTCAGACCCAACCCAATATTCTCACCTCGCCGACTAGTAATAATATAAAAGATTGAAAACTAAACGCTTTAAAACATTAACCTAATTCAGGATTATGTGAGATATTGTAAATGTTCGTCCTTTAACAGAATAGTTTAAATAAGTTTTGTCTATTATATTGACTTCCTTTTAAGCTAGATGATGCTGGAACTTTAAGTCCAATGTAAAAATTAAAAAAAAATTATTCTTATACATATATATAAAAAAATTTATTTATACCTAACATTACAAATTTTACAATAGTTACAGTAGTTAATTCTTTTTTAAATATTTAAACAAATAATTTTAACGTAATAAAGCTGGAAAATCTTTAAAAAATTTACATTGAAAAGTTTATCATTTGAATTTTACAATTCATCTATAAAATTAAGTAAAATGAACTTAAACCCATTTTGAAAGTAATAAATCTTCGCATGAATCTTTTATTTTAAGGCAAGGATCACAGGAACAATTAAGTGATATGTCAAAATACTTCTTTTTAGAACTAATTTTATATGGAAATTGTCTCTAAAATTATAAAAAAGAACAAAATAAGTTCTGTGCTATTAATATTATTTCAAAACAAGTAAATATCTTACCATTGGAATAATATATTCATTACTATGATTATAATTTGAATAAATATAAATTTTATCTAATTCTGGTAAATTTTCAATTAAAATTGTAATTATATTAATTAAATTTTCATTTATTAAATTATTAAAATATAAGACTATTGTTTTAATAGTAGAACAGTTTTGAGTCAATATTTCATATTCTCGAAAATCTGTTGGAAAATCACTGTAATGTAAAACTGTACATAATATTTTTAAATTTTTAAATTTTAATCCATATAAAAGTGTATCTTTAGTAATTTTAACACCATACAATTTTAATTCAGTTAATTTATCTAAATATGATATTGCAAATCCTGGTTTTTTTTTTGATTTTAAATTTTTTCCAGTCAGCCCACTATCAGTAATCTAAAAAATAAATATAATAAAAATATCTATAAATATTTATTATGTATTTTAAAAATATTTCATTAATACCATAGAATTGCCTTCAATTGATAAATCTATTAGATTATGACAATTTTTAATTATAGATTGAATTCCAATATCACTTAAACTTTTATAACCTTTAAAATGTAAAACACGTAAATTATGAAAATTTTTTGATATTTTAATGCAGGCTTCATCTGTTAGCAATGGACCTTTTAATTCATTTAATTTACAATTAATTTTTTCAATATTTGTTAAACATTTTATAACACCATAACCAGAATAACCTTCACAATTAAAACATTGTAGATTTTTTAATTGCAGTATTTGTAATATTATCGACTCTGATAAACTCATACAATAATAAAAATTTAATTTTTTTATATTTGATATTTTTTTTAATATTTCAATCATAGTTGTTTCATCAAAATTTATACAACCTCTTAATGTTAAAGTATTCAAATTTGTTTGTTTTTCAAAAAATTCACCAAATTCTGTCCAATTTGTATCAATATTTGAATGAAATTCTTCTAAATTTATATGTGATTGAAATAATAATGTTTTTAAAAATGTAAAATTATCTGGATCAATTATTATTAATAGATTTTTTAAAATTTTTTCATTATTTCGTATTATTTCATATAAATATAAATTAAATTCTGTATTATAATCATTTATTAAATAACAATGTAATTTTTGTAAATTTTTTACTTTATGAAATACTGCCAAATTATTACAATTATCAAATGCTAAATATTTTAGATTTTTTGATATAATATTTGATATATTTTTAGCATAATGTAATAATTCTTTATCACCATTACAATTTATTGAAATTGTATTATTTTGATTTTCAAAATAAAATTCTGTTTTAATTAATTTTAATTCTATTAAATTTGGTAACATTTGTAATATTTTACATAGTGTTTCAATTGTTATGAAATTTTCAAAATTTTCTAATATTAAATATTTTAAATTATTTTGTATATTCTGTATTGTAAAAAATTCAATTAGTTGATCATTATTTAAAAATGATCGATCTTGTGTATTTATATCATAGTATAAATGTGCATTCAAATATTTTAGCATACTATTTTCATAAATTTTTTGTATTGAATTATTTACAGAACTAAGTTTTAATATTGTTTGATTTGTATATTTGAATGATATATTTGAAGCATTCCACCATTGATGACAAGTTAAACGTGCCCGTTTAATATCTTTTACTTCCAAAAATTTATAAATGTTTAGAATTATCTTAAAAGTAAACATGAAATTAGTATTAATATTAATTTTAAATGAATTTAAAATTTTAAATGTATAGTTCATACCTCTAATGGTAAATTATTCCAATACTCCATTTTGCATTTAATATAATTTTTTTCTTATTATTGTTGGTGATGAGATCAGAAGAAAAGAAAAAAATATTTTTTTTTAAATTAAATAAAAATGTAAACAAATGCGTGAACCATCAGCAATTTTATTCGTATTAATTCGAAAGATTAAGAAACACTAAAAAAATGTCAAAAACTAAAAATATTGTTATATTTCATGTCATAAACATATGATGAGCTTTTTTTTAAGTTAGTTGGAGCTTGTGTATAATAATATATTATTATTTAAACTCACCATCGCTAACCATTCACTAATCACCTGTTTTTGTTGTAATCTAAAAGCTTTTTTAAAGTTTTAGGAAATTGTTTTTTTTTTTTGTTATATCATTTAAAATATTAAAGTTTAAAAGCTCTTTTAGTTATTTTTGCATTATTCACTAAAATGTGTTTTTTAATGAAAAAATTATTAATAATTTATTAAATTATATATTTAAATTTTAAAATTCTAAATTTTTAATTATCTAAAATTTAAATCAGTAATTAAAATTAAATGTCATGATTTTCAGCCCTAAAAGAATGCCCTTTTAAAAGCGATTATAAATTGTTATACTTACGATCAATTGCATTCATTTGATCTCATTTAGCGAAGACATTTATTATGGTTCATGACTATAATAGTTTATTATACGAGTACTCAGAGAATTTTCGATTATAAAAAGTTTGACAGTCTTCTTATATTAAAACTTAAATTATAAAAAATATTTTTACTTTTTAATTAAATTAATTTTATTTAAATTGCGGTAAAATACTTAAATTAATTTATTTTTTTAAATAAATAAATATAATAATATTTATACAAAGTTTTCATGGGTTCACTGATTTTTATAAAACTTAATTTAAAATGTAACTTTAAAACAATTTTTTATTAGATACGTAGGAGGAGAAAGGTTTTTTTACATGAATTTTCTACCCTTGAACAATTAATGACAGGCGTTTGATTGTGGCAATTCACCATTACATTTTAAGTATCTCAACATAATATTCAAAATAAATATCATTTTTAATTATAAACGAGGAAGATTATAGTTGCCCTTGTCAACTTTTAGATACCCGTGCATACCCACTAACCGTTATTTATTTCCCCTATGCTATTATAAATATTACAAAAAAAAATATAAGAAAGTAAAATAGTTTAAAAAATATTTAACTTATTAGGTATCCCATAATTTTTGATTAACTTATTATCCCATAAAAAAAAAAAAAATAGCCCACCCTAAAAGTTGGTCCGAGTGATGTCCAACTTTGCCAACTAACTTGTCCTATTACTTTATCTGCCCAGTTTTGATTTTAACTTCGTAGCTTCATTAGATTCACAGTTATCGAATTGATTACCATACAAAGTGCCCGAAAACGGGTCCGTAACATTTTGAAACTTCATATAAGTGCTCGATTCATTATATAACTAACAGTGTGTAATTTTTATCCTCGTAGTATTATCAGTTTCCAAGAAATTGATATTGGTGCAAAGAAGTTGTATAGCAGCCCCCCGAAAATGGGGCCGTAACATTTTGAAACTTCATATACATAAGTGCTCGATCCATTATATAACTAACAGTGTGTAATTTTCATCCTCGTAGTATAATCAGTTTCCAAGAAATTCATATTGGTGCAAAGAAGTTGTATAGCAGCCCCCCGAAAATGGGGCCGTAACATTTTGAAACTTCATATAAGTGCTCCATTCATTATATAACTAACAGTGTGTAATTTTCATCCTCGTAGTATAATCAGTTTCTTAGAAATTCATATTGGTGCAAAGAAGTTGTGTGGCAGCTCCCCAAAACCTTGATCTGGTCTTAACCAAAAAGAATAGGGAACCTCAAAAATGTCCCAAAAATGTTTTGTGTGAATTTCAAAACTCTTGCTCTAATTTTTCAATTCCATCTCTTATAATTAATTTTTAATTCACGAATATATTAAACTTAAGCCAAATCAACTTCATATGATCATTATTCATATAATAATCATCATGATGATTCATCATATATATTCATAAATATATATCAATATCAATAAGCCATTTACTTAAAAAAAATCTTGTGTTCTTTTTTGCTTATCTTAAATAAACTACGCATCATTTAAATCATATGAAATTCTAACTCGAAATCGTACAAAAAAAAAAAAATACAAAAAAAAAAATAAACAAAAAAACAAAAACAAACAAAATTCATATAATTTCATGTTACAAGGTGCATAGCTATATTTCAAATTTTTGTATGAAAATATTGGAGTTAAAAAAGTTAGCTGTTCGAGAGCTACCCGAAGTTTTGGTCCGATCTTAAAACATTGTAAAAAAAATCGAAAAAAAATAGGGAACCTAGAAATTGATTGAAAAATATTTTGTGAAAATTTCAAAACTGTAGCTCTTTTAGTTTTTGAGTTATCGTGCTGACACACAGACGGACGGACGGACGGACGGACGGACGGACGGACGGACGGACGGACAGACACACATAGCTAGATCGACTAATTTTTCGATTCTGAGCCGATACGTACCCTTGACACTATATCTAGCTCGTCTAGATCGATGCGTTACAAACGGAGGAGCAAATCTAATATACCCGATGTCATATATGTATGCACGGGTATAAACAAGTGATGAAAAAAAACCAAGGGTTTTTATAAAAGCACATTTTCAAAATTATATTGTATTACATACTGAGTTTAACTTTGGAAATATTTACTTGGAAATAGTTACTACTGACTTATAAAATTTACTGCTAACAGTGAATTTTTTATTTTAAAGTTGTTAAAGCCCTTCAAAATTTTCTCAAGGATCTAACTTCATCAATTAAGTTTTGCATAATGTTAAATTTTAATACCATACTAAACATTTACCTTTTAAAAATTTATAAAGTTTATGAAACCAGCTATGATTTGCCGTTTGAAAATATATCTAACAGAACTCTTGTTATAACCATTTAAATATAGGGCTTTTTCCAACTTTGGGGGGCTGAAGCCTGGTGGGCCTACAGAAAAAAATTGTTTTTTATTTTTATATTTATTGTTTTTGCAATACCTACCCATGGTTAAAATTTCTTTACTCTATTTCAAACGGTAAAAAAGTTTTTGTAAACATACGGACGGACAGACGGACAGACGGACAGACGGACAGACGGACAAACGGACGGACAGAGTGAAGCTATACAGGCACATTTTTACAAAATTTTTTGAAAATGTGCTAAAAATAATTATTTGAATAAAAATATCTCTGTCATACAACCTACGAATATCAAAATTTTATTTTGATGTATATATATATATGTGCACATAAACACACATATTATTTGCAATTTTTATAAATAAATACATGAAAACATTCGATATTATTAATCATAAAACAATTTGATTATGAATGGGGTTACATGACTTTTTTCTATATTAAATTCTAATTAATTAAACAAATAAATCCCAATTCACAATGCAAATGTAAAATTTAATAAATTATTTCCTCGAATAATTTTCTGTTATGAATTAGATGAATACCTTTTAATTATTATACCCGTATGACTATATAGTCCAAGGGTATAATAAATTTGCCATTACGTTTGTAACGCAGAGAAGGAGGGGAGGTAGATATAGACTCAAGTGTATGGATCGGATCAGAATCGAAAAATAAATCGATTTAGCCATGTATGTCCGTCCGTCCGTCCGTCCGTCCGTCATCACGATAACTCAAAAAGTAAAGGAGCTAGGATTATGAAATTTTCATAAATTCGTTTTTATGCAAAAAACGGAATCGAGTTTTAAATTCAGCCATTTTGGTCCACGGGTTCGAGTACCTGCCATACAACTTATAATTTTATATGAGCATTACTCAATACCTATGGAAGCTGCGTGTCTGAAATTTTGCCAAAAGTAGTTTAGTATAATGGCCAAAGTTACTGCAAAATTTGGTTGGTCTACTGCAGAAAGTTCGAGTAGCTGCCATACAACTCCTTCTTTTATATGAGCTTTACACTACACCAAATGAAGCTGGGTGTCTGAAATTTTGCCAAAAAATAGTTTAGTGTAATGGCCAAAGTTACTGCAAAATTTAGTTGGTCTACTGCTGAGGGTTCGAGTAGCTGCCATACAACTCCTTCTTTTATATGAGCATTACTCTAATACCTAATAAAGCTGAATGTTTGAAATTTTGGCAAAAGTAATTAACCGGATGATATAATGTATATGTTAGGTCATACGGGTATCCCAGAGTTGACACAGTCTACTCTACTACACTCTTCCTCGTTATTTTATATTATTATTTCATTGTACTAATTATTATTTAAATATTTAAAATTATATAAAAATATAATAATGACTCTGACATTTCCTAAAAATTGATATTGCCCTTTTCAAAGTTTTTTGAAATCTTTTCTTAATAATTAATTATTTTCATTAAGTAGTTTAAAGTGTTTCCGAAATAATATTTATATTTTAAGAAATCCATTTTTTTTTTTTAATTTTAATTACTTATGATACAGAAAGTTTTAAGTGCATTAAATGTAAATTTTTCCATTCCAATCATATTTAAAATATTAAACGTTTAATAATAGTCAAATAAAGTTTAAAATATTTGAAAATAAATGGATTCCTTCTATAAATCGAAAAGCATCTTTTAAATTAGATATAAAACATTTTTTCTTAATAATAGGTATAAAAAATTAAAATAAATATAGTAAGGACGAAGGACGTGTTCTTTTGAAGAAGAAGGCAAGGTTTTATTTTCAGATACAAATATAAAACAATTTAACAACAAAATAATGTAGAAAAATTAATCAAATCAAACAGCTTAGTGAAACTTATAATATAAATGAACAAATTAAGAAATTTGGGTAATATTATATATAGGTGTTACAATTTTACATTACTTACGTAAAGAAGTTGATTAAGCTTCAAAAAAGTTATAGTAATACTTATTTTAAATTTGTTAAAATATATTAGTAGCCATTTTCTACTACTGAATTTATTTAATTTAAACTAATCCAAAAATGTATTATAGTAAAAACTTAAGTACTTAGTTATATTATATACTAAAAAAAATCTAATCTAATATGAGGAGCTCCAATTTAAAACGTACAATGTCCATATTCTGATAAATTGACTTTATGATAAATTTTTAAAAATTCTATCTTTTTTAATTATTTTGCCATTCAAAAGCTTTAAATGGGGTTTTTATACTAAAAATAATTTTACTTTTTTTTTTGGGATCTTGTTAATACTTAGAGGCATCTCAAACTTTCTTGAATATTGATAAAATTGTTTATATGGACATTGAACGGTTTGAA
>OY720445.1:37475669-37579505 GCA_963082915.1 Dolichopus griseipennis
TTTTTTCAATATTTGTTAAACATTTTATAACACCATAACCAGAATAACCTTCACAATTAAAACATTGTAGATTTTTTAATTGCAATATTTGTAATATTATCGAATCTGATAAACTCATACAATAATAAAAATTTAATTTTTTTATATTTGATATTGTTTTTAAAATTTCAATCATAGTTGTTTCATCAAAATTTATACAACCTCTTAAAGTTAAAGTATTCAAATTTGTTTGTTTTTCAAAAAATTCACCAAATTCTGTCCAATTTGTATCAATATTTGAATGAAATTCTTCTAAATTAATATTTGATTGAAATAATAATGTTTTTAAAAATGTAAAATTATCTGGATCAATTATTATTAATAGATTTTTTAAAAATTTTTCATTATTCTGTATTATTTCATATAAATATAAATTAAATTCTGTATTATAATCATTTATTAAATAACAATGTAATTTTTGTAAATTTTTTACTTTATGAAATACTGCTAAATTATTACAATTATCAAATGCTAAATATTTTAGATTTTTTGATATAATATTTGATATATTTTTAGCATAATGTAATAATTCTTTATCACCATTACAATTTATTGAAATTGTATTATTTTGATTTTCAAAATAAAATTCTGTTTTAATTAATTTTAATTCTATTAAATTTGGTAACATTTGTAATATTTTACATAGTGTTTCAATTGTTATGAAATTTTCAAAATTTTCTAATATTAAATATTTTAAATTATTTTGTATATTTTTGATTGTAAAAAATTCAATTAGTTGATCATTATTTAGAAAAGATCGATCTTGTGTATTAATATCATAGTATAAATGTGCATTCACATATTTTAGCATACTATTTTCATAAATTTTTTGTATTGAATTATTTACAGAACTAAGTTTTAATATTGTTTGATTTGTATATTTGAATGATATATTTGAAGCATTCCACCATTGATGACATGTTAAACGTGCCCGTTTAATATCTTTTACTTCCAAAAATTTATATATGTTTAGAATTATCTTAAAAGTAAACATAAAATTTATATTAATATTAATTTTAAATGAATAGTTCATACCTCTAATGGTAAATTATTCCAATACTCCATTTTGCATTTAATATAATTTTTTTTCTTATTATTGTTGGTGATGAGATCAGGAGAAAAAAAAAAACTAATAAATATTTTATTTTTTAAATTAAATAAAAATGTAAACAAATGCGTGAACCATCAGCAATTTTATTCGTATTAATTCGTAAGATTAAGAAACACTAACAAAATGTCAAAAACTAAAAATATTGTTATATTTCATGTCATAAACATATGATGAGCTTTTTTTTAAGTTAGTTGGAACTTGTGTATAATAATATATTATTATTTAAACCCACCACCGCTCACCATTCACTAATCACCTATTTTTGTTGTAATCTAAAAGCTTTTTTAAAGTTTTGAAAAATAGTTTTTGCTTTTGTTATATCATTAAAAATATTAAAATTTAAAAGCTCTTTTAGTTATTTTTGCATTATTCACTAAAATGTGTTTTTAAATGAAAAAATTATTAATAATTTATTAAATTATATATTTAAATTTTAAAATTCTAAATTTTTAATTATCTAAAATTTAAATCAGTAATTAAACTTAAATGTCATGATTTTCAGCCCTAAAAGAATGCCCTTTTAAAAGCGATTATAAATTGTTATACTTATGATCAATTGCATTCATTTGATCTCATTTAGCGAAGACATTTATTATGGTTCATGACTATAATAGTTTATTATACGAGTACTCATAGAATTTTCGATTATAAAAAGTTTGACAGTCTTCTTATATTAAAACTTAAATTATAAAAAATATTTTTACTTTTAAATTAAATTAATTTTATTTAAATTGCGGTAAAATACTTAAATTAATTTATTTTTTTAAATAAATAAATATAATAATATTTATACAAAGTTTTCATGGGTTCACTGATTTTTATAAAACTTAATTTAAAATGTAACTTTAAAACAATTTTTTATTAGATACGTAGGAGGAGAAAGGTTTTTTTACATGAATTTTCTACCCTTGAACAATTAATGACAGGCGTTTGATTGTGGCAATTCACCATTACATTTTAAGTATCTCAACATAATATTCAAAATAAATATCATTTTTAATTATAAAACAAGTGATGAAAAAAAACCAAGGGTTTTTATAAAAGCACATTTTAAAAATTATATTGTATTACATATACTGAGTTTAACTTTGGAAATATTTACTTGGAAATAGTTACTACTGACTTATAAAATTTACTGCTAACAGTGAATTTTTTATTTTAAAGTTGTTAAAGCCCTTCAATGGGGAAGGTTGAAAAATTTCTCAAAAATCTAACTTCATCAATTAAGTTTTGCATAATGTTAAATTTTAATACCATACATTTGCCTTTTAAAAATTTATAAAGTTTATGAAACCAGCTATGATTTGCCGTTTGAAAATATATCTAACAGAACTCTTGTTATAACCATTTAAATATAGGGCTTTTTCCAACTTTGGGGGGCTGTAGCCCCGTAACAGGTGGGCCTACAGAAAAAAATTCTTCTACGAAATTATTTTTTTTGCAATACCTACACATGGTTAAAATTTCTTTACTTTATTTCAAACGGTAAAAAAGTTTTTGTAAACATACGGACGGACGGACAGACGGACAGACGGACAAACGGACGGATAGAGTGAAGCTATATAGGCACATTTTTACAAAATTTTTTGAAAATGTGCTAAAAATAATTATTTGAATAAAAAATATCTCTGTCATACAACCTACGAATATCAAAATTTTATTTATGTGCACATAAACACACATACTATTTGCAATTTTTATAAATAAATACATGAAAACATTCGATATTATTAATTCATAAAACAATTTGATTATGAATGGGGTTACATGACTTTTTTCTATATTAAATTCTAATTAATTAAACAAATAAATCCCAATTCACAATGCAAATGTAAAATTTAATAAATTATTTCCTCGAATAATTTTCTGTTATGAATTAGATGAATACCTTTTAATTATTATTTTATATTATTATTTCATTGTATTAATTATTATTTAAATATTTAAAATTATATAAAAATATAATAATGAATCTGACATTTCCTAAAAATTGATATTGCCATTTTCAAAGTTTTTTGAAATCTTTTCTTAATAATTAATTATTTTCATTAGTTTAAAGTGTTTCCGAAATAATATTTATATTTTAAGAAATCCATTTTTTTTTTTAATTTTAATTACTTATGATTCAGAAAGTTTTAATTGCAATTAAATGTAAATTTTTCAATTCCAATGATTTTTAAAATATTAAATGTTTAGTTATTTTACAAAGTTTAAAATATTTTAAAATAAATTGAATCATTCGATATATCGAAAAGCATCTTTTAAATTAGATATAAAAAATTTTTAAATAATAGGTATAAAATGTTAAAATAAATATAGTAAGGACGAAGGAAGTGTTTTTTTGAAGAAGAAGGCAAGGTTTTATTTTCAGATACAAATACAAAACAGATTCACAACAAAATAATCAGGAGAATTTGATCAAATCAAACAGCTTAGTGAAGCTTATAATATAAATGAACCAATTAAGAAATTCGTATCTATTTATTTAGAAAACTGTGAATCTTATAATCCTATGGTTAGGGTAATATTAGATATAGGATTTAAAAAAATTTAGATTACTTCCGTTAAGAAGTTGACTTAGCTCCAAAAAAGTTATAGTAATACTTATTTTAAATTTGTTAAAATATATTAGTAGTCATTTTCTACTGAATTTATGATAATACTGAATATATTATATAGTAAAAACTTATGCAAGCGCTTAGTTATATTATATATTGAAAAAAATCCAACCTTATATGAGGAGCTCCGCACGAAAACCTGCAATTTCCATATTCTTGCAAATTGACTTTATAATAGTTTTTGGAAGAAAATAAGAAATTGTATCTTTTTTAATTATTTTGCGAATCAAAAGCTTAAAGTGGGGTTTCTAAACTAAAAATAATTTTACTTTTCTTTTTGGGATCTTGTTAATATTAAGAGGCATCTCAAACTTTCTTGAATACTGACAAAATTGTGCTATATGGACATTGCACTGTTTGAATCTGAGCTGCTCGTAATATAGAATTTAAAAAAAAAATTAGGATTGTGTCTCGAATTACTTTGGTATGGTGTTTGTAACCACCTAAAGAATGCGAGCTCGATATGGAAAAGTATATATATATTTGCGATGCGCGTGACCTCCTGGGTCGATTTGGCCATGTCCGTCCGTCAAGATAACTCAAAAACTAATGACGATTTCTTGATCAAATTCGTACTGTAGGTTACAAGTAATGAAACCACGCGGAAATTGCGTGTCACCGAGGTAGCTCCGTGAATTCGGATCCTGAAAGCTTTTGCTCGAATTGATTTTCCATATCTGTAACGTGGACCAGGTCAATGAAAAGTAAATAGATAAATTAGTAAGAATTTTTAGTATTTTGAAAAAGAAAAATTAATTAGAAAATGTTTTTAGTACTATAAAGTTAATGTTAATTTATGGTTGTAAAATGATTTATTGACTTCTCATTAAATTTGAACCAAATAGGTGCTTTTTAATCATACTTTTCTATCGTCTCCTTCTATTCAATGAGCAACCGGTTTAGATAAGCTTTATTTAGGATTTTGAATCGACTAAAAATTATTTATCTAAAGATATATTAATTTTTTATCTAAAATTTAATATTATTCAACGTTTATTTGATGTCGTTCAAATAATAGTAAAAGAGGGTAAATAAAATGTTTATTTAACATTTTGATTTTAAATGAAAACAAAAAAAAAATTTGAATATTTTTTCAATATAATTTAAAAATAAAAAACATATATGCTTATATATAAATGTATATTTATAATAAATCTTTTTAAACGAATTGGGTTCCAAAAATAACTTGAAACCAAAAAAAAAAACAGAACCAAGAAATAAATACAAAAATACCTTTTGAATTTGTGTATATATATATACATATATATATTAGTGTATATATATATAAATTTATATATATTATTGAAATTTTCATTGTATTTTAATTTTCTTTTTTAAATTAAATATTTAATCAAAAAAAAAAAAATGGAGGAAATGAAAAGAAAATTTCCTATTAAATTAAAAGATTTTTTTTATTAATTTTTGTGTTATTTACACCAATATTAAATTATTCAAAAGACTCGAATTTCTCAAGGGAACATAAAAAACAATCTAAATTAAAATTCAACTCAATGAAAATATTTTTAAAAAAAATTACACTTTTGATAATGGAGAAATTAAAATTTTAATTAAAGATAAGTAAAATTAAATGGTAATATGAGGAAATAAATTTTTTTAGAAATTAAAATCAATATTAACTTTTATTAAATATATTAAAAATCTTGAATCTTAAAATTTAAATCAGTTAAAACAGTGTAAATCAAAAAATATTTAATTATCGTATAGCACTTAAACTTGGGCCTAGATGCAGTAGATCAAAGATTTTGCAAAATTTTAGGTCATATATAACTTGATCATTACATCATCCAACACTTCAGAGTTTTTTTTTACAAAATTGCCGACGTCTAGATTAATTAACCCCTTATCAGAAATTAGAATATAAATTTTGTAGATGTATGTTATGTGAACCTATTTCGCTAGGTAAAATATTAATAAAGTAATTTAAAACCAGGGCTGTGGAGCTGGAATCGGATGCGAATTCGACTTCATTATTGTTCGGTAAGAAGCGTAGTTGGAGTCTTATGCTAATTAAGCAGAGACCGATTCTAGGAAAAAAATTAGGAATATTTTATTTTTAATTAAATCGCTGTATTTGTAGTCGGGAAATGTTCAGAACAACCCTACAAAAATTAAATGTTTATAAATAAGTGATATATTTACATTAAATAATACACTATGTTTGTTTTACGGGAGCTTTCCATAATCTCGGTTTAGCTATAATTTCGTCCTATGGCGGTATTATCGTCCTAATACAGTTTTTTTAGTATAACTTGGCTAAAAATTGAAATAAAATAAAATTAGACTATGCAAAATATTTTCTAATATTTCTTTTGTCATTTATTAAAATATCCCGATTAAATTCACAATTTAGCTGTTTTAAAATTCATTTTGAAATGGCAAGTGTCTAATGCAGCTCTGTTTTGATTAATTTTTTATTAAAAAGTTCTAAATTTAAGGGAAAAACAAAATTCGTGTTTGTGAGAGAAATAAAACTTGGAAAATAAAATTTTTAATTACATTCAATAAATTTAAGTTTAAACTATAATTTTTTTTCATTAATTTTAAATTTGGTTAATAATTTTGATTATTATAGTGAAAATAAATTAGGACGGAATTATGGACATTATATTTAAAAAATGTACATTATATCGTCCTATAGGACGAAATTAGGTTTGCGAAGAGCTTTTAATTAATTAATATTTTATTATTTTAAATCATTTTATTTTTTTATTTATTAACAGCATTTGATAGGTAATTTAATATATAATATAAAAACCTTTTATCGTCCTATACTTTTTTCTCAAATTTTAAAGTTATACTAAAAGAAAGTTTAGGACGATTTTACGTACATTGAATAGGACGATATAAGGACGTACTTTGAATTAAACGATATTGGGAACATTTTAATGCAAATTGAATAGGACGATATTAGGTTAAGTATGACGATATTAGGAATATTGCAATTTATACTTATTTTTGATAATTTTTATGAAAAAATAATTAAAGAAAATATCTTAAAGGTGAAAAATTGTCTCCACCTTGGTAGGTAATAACAAGTAAAGAAACAGTCAGTCGGTGCAACCGACTTAGAAATACCCTACACCTATTTGGTTCAAATTTAAGGATATATCCATAAGTCATTTTAACACCATAGAAGCTGTTATTAATTTGATTGTAAGACATAGCTAGCCAAATTAACTGTATAATACTAACAACATTTTCTAATTACCCTATCTATTAAAAAATACTACAAATTCTTACTAATTTATCTATTTAAAAATATTAAAAAACAAACAAACTTGAAATAAATGAAAATATATTTATTCCAATTCAATTACAAAATGAAAAAATTTTAATTATTAAATTTTGTGATAAAAAGATAATCAAAGCATAATATATTTAATAATCCAAATTTTTAAAAATTGCAATTATTTTAAATGGTTAGTTTATATACCTAATAGAAAAGCTTATAAACGCAAAATATGCAATAAATGTATTTCCAAAATACAATTAAAAATTTACACATTTTCATATAATTCATTTAAATATAAAAATAAATTTTACATAAATGCAGCAAGTACCTTTGAACATAGCTGAACCACTTCAATTAAGTCTAGATTTCGGAGACACATAGGACATAGGAAATATATTCTTTGGCTTCGAAATTAAACTCGACCACAACCAATTCCCATGGTACTTTCATTACTAGTAACCTACTGTTAAATTTCATCAAAATACCGGTATTATTTTTTGAGTTATGGTGTTTGTAAGATATATGTTTGTTAGTCCTTGAACTTTTCAAAGGTTCCAGGACCCGAAATTATGGTACGATTTCGCCCATATGCAGTCCCGTCATACTTTCAATACTAGTTAACCCTTGTACACAATAGGAACGCTCTATCTTAATTTTAAGTTACTAGTTTTATTAATTTCGATGATAAGCTTTTACACATTGGGGGGTCTAAGAGAGGTTCTGAACCACCACTCCAATTGATCCCAAATTAGGGGGGCACGCAAGAAATAGTAAAGAACACCCTTGTGGCAAATTGGAAGCTTCTACATTTGTTTCAAGTTACTATCTTTATTAATTTCGAAAATATGCTTTAAGGGCCTAAGAACTGAGTGGCTGGTCCCCGATCCACTACTCCAATGGGGCCCAAATTTCAAAGACACTTACGAAATAGGAAGGGACACCCTGATACCAAATTTGGAGGTTCTATCTTCATTGGTTTCGGAATTATGCTCGTTTGGCCTAAATTCGATCAAAAAGTTCTAAGTTCCGAACCCATTGTCCAATCCTCACCGTACGTAATCACCGCCGTAGTTTCTCTGCCAATAACCTACAGCACAAATTTCATGAAGATAGCCTCATTAGTTGTTGAGTTATCGTGATTTTTTATATATGTTCCTTAGCCCTGACATCGATTAAAAGGTCCGGAATCCGAACCGTTGGGCTGATTTCGCCCTTATATAGTCCGCGCTGTACTTATAGTACTAGTTAACCCTTGTACACAATTTGAACGGTCTATCCTAATTTTAAGTAACTATTTTTAGTAATTTCGATTATAAGCCTTTAAAACTTGGGAGGTCTGAGAGGGGTACAGAACCACCACTCCAATTGATCCCAAATTAGGGGAACACGCAAGAGATAGTAAAGAACACCCTTGTGGCAAATTGGAAGCTTCTACATTTTTTCAAGTTGTTATCTTTATTAATTTTAAAGATATGCTTTAAGGTCTTCGGAAATGTGTGGCTGGTCCCCGACCCACTACTCCAATGGGACCCAAATTCACAAGGCACTTAGGAAATAGGAAGGGACACCCTGATACTAAATTTGGAGGTTCTATCTTCATTGGTTTCGAAATTATGCTCGTTTGGCCTAAATTCGATCAAAAAGTTCTATGTTCCGAACTCATGGTCCAATCCCGACCTTACGCAATTCCCGAAGTAGTTTCATTACTAGTAACCTACAGCACAAATTTGATGAAGATAGCGTCATTAGTTGTTGAGTTATCGTGATTTTTTATATTTGTTCGTTAGCCCTGAAACCGATTAAAAGGTCCAGAATCCGAACCCATGGGCCGATTTCGCCCATATGCAATCCCTGCCGTACTTTCAGTCCTAGTAAGCTACAGTTAAAATTTCATCAAGATAGCTCCATTATTTTTTGAGTTATCGTGCCTACGGACGGACGGACGGACATGGCTATATCGACTAAGGCGGTCACGCTGATCACAAATATATATACTTTTCCATATCTAGCTCGCTTCCTTTAGGTGGTTACAAACACCATACCAAAGTTAATATACCCCTTTACCTATTCTATAGGTGTAGGGTATAAAAAAATGACGGAAACGTTAAATTTTTTTTATTGAATTCTGATTTTTAATAATTATTTATTTTTTTTAATTTATGGTTTATTTTATTAAATTATTTAATTAATTATTTTTTATTTTCAATTTTTATATTAAATAGTTATGAAAAATTACATAAATAGATAAATAATATATGAAAATACACTGTTTCATGTCTATTTTAAGATAGGACGAAATTAGGTACAGCAATAGGACGATAATAGGAACACGTATTTTTTCAAACGGACGAAATTATGTACAAACAACCCAAATTTTTTAAATATATAATTTTTTAATATATTTTATTAAAATTATCGAAATAAAAACGTAATTGAAAAAAAGAAAGCCTAAACTTTCATAAAATAGTATAACATTATAAATTTTACTTTGAAAACCTGTCAAATTAATTCATTTTGTGTTATGACCAAAAATTATAGGACGATAATATAGCCGTTTACCTTAAATCTTTTTTTAGGAAATTTAGTTTTAGAAAATCTCGTTTTTATTGAAAAATCTCGCTTTTTAAGAAAATCTCTTTTTTTAATTGAAAAATTTGGTTTTAAAGGATTTTTGAGTTGAATACAAAACCAGAATTATCAGCTTTTCCCAGAATATAAAAAAAGGGATTTTCTAAAAACAAGATTTTCTAAAACGAGATTTTCTAAAAACGAGATTCTCTAAACAAGATTTTCTAATTTACTAAAGCGAGATTTCACACCCAACCCTTGTTTTATTCTTTAATTATGTATTGGCTACATAAATATTTATGAATTCTTTAATTAAAGTAAAAATACTTATTCCTTTTAATTTTAAGACGTTGAAGTTGTTATTATTCGCGAACAGTTTCACTTTAGAAAAATAATGGATTATGAAAGATAATTGTACAGGGCTTTAAAACATAAACAATATCGAACCAATTTTATGTCAATTATAAAATTTGTTTATAAGATTAAAATCAGGTTTGTAGAAAGTTCAAATTTCGACTTAACTTATCATTCAACTCATATTTTGAGACCGCTCAAATAGTGAGTTCTTTCATGGTTTGAGCGATACAATGTACTCACAGGTTGAGCGGACTCATCATTTGAGTGTAGCTATAAGTTGAGTTTGGCATTTGAATCTGCTAATTTACAACCCTGATTAAAAGCATAATCCATGTAGTAAGCTGAAGATGTTCAAGCTCTTAAAATTTTGTTTTTCAAATAAGTAGTTTAATTTTTTTTTTAAATTATTTAAAAATCAGAGTGCGTCCAATTTTTTAATTTACATTTATATCACTTTAAAGAAATTCTGGAATAATTAAAATGGTTTTAATATAAGTGACTTTGAATGATTTTAATGATGCCCTCAATATAATTTTTTAAACGTCTATTCATCATTATAAATTTTTAAAATTATTTTATAACATGTATTATATAAATGATTTACATTAATAATATAAGTATTTAAATAAAATAATAATTTTAAGTTTTGTTTATTTATTTATATTTGATTTAAAACGATGTAACTTTGATGTTATATGTTTTTAAATAACCTCCGAAGTTTTAAAGGCAGTCCTATATTTTAAATGTAATCTTGTTTTGCAATAAAAGTTTGGAGAATAAATAAAAATAAATAAAATAAAAAGATTATATTATGAATATATATATATATATATATATATACGTTCTTAAGCCTTGAATATTTCGTCATAATGATTCTAAATGATAATGTTAATATTATGTATGGGTATGATACGCATAAACATATTACATATATACATACAAACATACATATTATAAATAATCGTTATCATTATGATACAAAGTCAAATAGGATTTAATATGTAATATTTATCTATACGTCTATAGCATGGATTTAGCAGTTATATATATATATACTTATATATATATTTAAATGTTGGTTTAAAGGATATATATATATATATATATGTATGCAACTCTTAATAATCATAAACTTTTATAAATTGTTTAAGCACTGAAAATAAGTTTTCCTTTTGATCCTGCTCATTCATTTTAATAGTCTGGATTTTTGTTTTTGTTTTTTTTTTTTTCTTCATGACTTAATATTTGTGTAAGTATGATAATCCTTTGAGTTTTACACACATGTATAAATTTACAGTGTGGTTACAAAAAAAAATTGTAAACAAGTAATGAAAAAAAGTAAGAGTTTTTAAAAAAGCATATTTTTAAAATATTTTATAGTGTTTCATACTTAGTTTAGGGTAAATAATATATATCGAAATAAATGATAATAACAATCTATTAATTATAAATAATTGTGAATAGTGATAAACTGCTAATATAATCCCAATGTACTCAAGAAAACCTGTGAGCGAGTATCAAAATATAATGTTGGAGCACCAATGTTAACCCTTAATTTTAATTTTAAATATACACGGTAACTAGAATACTGATTTATAAAAACAGAAAATTTCCGTTTAAAAGATATGCGGGCCAAAAATTTTGCAAAAATTGAGTTTTACATAATGGTAAATTTTAGTACCGAATGGCAACCCTGTAAATTTGTATCGATATTTTTACTAGGCATATTAAATCAGCTGTATGTTCCCGTTTTCACATTGAAAAGAAACCTAATAGAACTCTTAGCAAATTAAATATAGTATTTTGCGAGCTTTTGTTCCGCCCCCTTCAAAATTAAATTTCAATTTTCAACACCTTGCAACTCCTTGAGACAGGGGACTTGAGAAAACAATTTTCTTAAACTACTCCTACTGATTTCTTAACTCAAATTTCTACCTTGAGCCATTCAAAAGATATGGGGGTAAATTTTAGTACCGTATGGCAACCCTAAACATTTATGCGATATATTTTTATAAAGCTTATAAATTGAGCTATTTTTTTCTTTATATTTTGAAAATAAATTTAATAAAACTCTTGTTATAACAACTTAAATATATATAGGCTTTTTCCAACTTTGGGTGAGCTATAATTCCATACAGGTGAACTACAGAAAAAAGTTCTTCCATGAAATTATGTTTTTTTGCAATAACTACCCATAGTCAAAATTTCTTCTCTCTTTTTCAAATGGTGTAAAAGTTTTTATAAACATACGGACGGAGGGACAGAATGAAACTAATAATCAGATTTTTTCAAAATTTTTTCGAAACTTGTTAAAAATTATACATATTTGTATTTATGTTTTAATTTTTAAGTTTTTTAGGTATAGTAAAAAAGTAAATGCAATAAATATCAATATGAATGAAGTTTTGCATTGGTAAAAGGATTGAAAATAGGAAAAACTATTTTGAATCAGAATTTAAGTGCGAGAGAAGAGTTTATTTTGATTTTGTTTTAGTAATGTCCAAAATCACTATACTTAAAATACCTAACTATGTATCGTTATTCAATATTCGAAAAATTCGAAATTTTAATAGTAAAAGCTCCTATTTCTCCTATCCTATAATATTTTATAAGAAATTTACTTTGAAATTTTCGAAATACCGATTTTTGAGTTAGGGTGAGAAGGTGGAATTTTAGCCCTGTAACTATAGTAATGTCTTGTTTTTGAAAAACCTATTTGACATTTTTTGCTATTTATATATGCAAAATAAAGAGAATAGCAGATTTTAAAGTTAGTTTCGAAATCAGCACTTCAGTTAATTTTGTTATTGGGTTTGTCGGGTGTTAAAAACTCTAGATTTTATTATAAGTCATTAATTATGTATCAATTGTTTCATCAATGGTTAAGTTACAAATTTCTTAGTCCATTGTCTTCAATTATAAATTTCATATCTATTTATTTTTAAGGTTTAATGTACCAACGATCATAAAATTAAAATTTAATCAAATAAACTCTAGTCTTCATTATATTACTTTAAAAAAAGTCAACTTCCTTTCATTGCTTTTACTTCCCTTGATAAATGAGAAAAAGAGAAAGAAATAAGATTTCTTCTAGTTTAGTAAAACGAAACATTTATCTACCATTTATTTTTATTTGACTTTTCAAAATAAAAATAAGAATCACAACAAAAAAATGAAAATGTATTTTAAATTTAAAACACAGAATATTGAAAATAAATATTATTGTTTTGAAGAAATGTTTTTAATTAAGTCGTTTTTCTTTTGGAAACTATTGTAAGGATATGTTATATGAAAATGTGGATGTAACCGTATTTTGGCAGTTTTCCAAAATTTATTTTTCTTATATGGTTGAATAACACAAAAAAAAAAAAACAAATTGAAAAATATAACAATTTTTTTTTTGATTCAATAAGCTATTTTAAACGGAAGTATTTGAATATTTTAAAAAATTCCATTGTGAATTGTTTATATTTTTATTTGTTAGAAGAAATGATTTGTTATTCTTTTTATACCCTACACTTAATATAGGTATAGGCCATAGGGGTATATATTAACTTCGGTATTTTGTATGTCACCACCAAGAGGAAGCAAGCTAGATATGAACGAGGAAGAGTGTAGTAGAGTAGACTGTGTCAACTCTGCGATACCCGTATGATCGTTATATAAATATTATATCATTATTATTAACACATTAATTACTTTTGGCAAAATTTCAAACATACCAGCTGTTATAGGTACAGAGTAATACTCACATAAAAAAAGAAGTTGTATGGCAGCTACCCGAACCCATGGACCAAAATGGCTGGATTTAAATAGCGATGACGGCTATTGCAAAAAATCGAATTTGGAAAAATTTCAATATCCTAGCTCCTTTAGTTTTTGAGTTATCGTGATTACGGACGGACGGACAGACGGACAGACGGACGGAAAGACGGACGGACAGACGGACGGACGGACATACATAGCTAAATCGATTAATTTTTCGATTCTGATCCGATCCATACACTTGAGTCTATATCTACCGATACTTCTTCTCTGCGTCACAAACGTAATGGCAAATTTATTATACCCTTTGACTATATAGTCATACGGGTATAAAAGTATATGTATATGTATAAATCTCCTGACTCGATTTTACGATGCATGTGGGTCCGTCCGGGTACCTTCCACGCAGCAGCCAAAACCTTTAAGTATATGCTCCAAATTAATAAAAATTGAAACGTGCAATATGGTATAAGCGTGTTCTTTCGCAGGTTTTTATTATTTCCTCAATATTTGGCATGAGTTTGGGTGGTTGCTCGGGTATCGCCTCCACACTACTCTATACCTCACAATCACATCTTGCAAATTTATCAAGATATAAACCTAAAATATGGTACAAGAATATTTTGTCCTGTTTCCATTATGTTCTCAATTTTGAAATAAACTGATATGTTGGTTTGGATACCTATCACACTACTCCAAAGATCTAAAAAACATATCTTCGGAATAATTAATATATTTTTAACCTTGGAATTTGGTACACTGTAGTTCTGTCCTATTGAAATTTTCATTGATACTTATAACTCACAGAAAGTTTTCTTATAATCTCGAAGAATCAATCTTAATTGCGTTTTTAATATTTTTTGAGAGCGTATTTAGTCCTGGAAATTTTTAAAAGATTTTTGAGATTTTTAAAAGTAATTAAGTTTAAATAAAGTGTTTGTCTAGACAATCTAACAGTTGAGGCTCTTAAAAATTCTCAAAATTGTTACAAAACAGTACTTTTCAATCTTTATCTAATATTTCGTATAGACACAACATCAGAGCTCATTTTTTTTAAACTTTATGTTTCAGTCTCCGCATATATAAAATTTTTAATCTTTAAGATGTTTGAATAATTGATTTTGTCTTCTAATAATCTGAAAAATTTAAATCAATTTAAAAAAATGTTCTTTCAATTTTAAATATACGAGTATGTTTTAAATTTATTATATACGTATACATATTACATAGATATAAATTTTTAAATTTTCAAATAAATTTGATAACTTAACTAATATAATCTGTTTGAGGTTTTCATTTTATATATACATATACTACTTTAAATACTTTAAGACAGTAATATATATATCTTATAAGTTAATTTCCTTTAAATTCTTAAAAGTATATATAAAAAATTGGCCAACATTTAGATATTTTTTTTTTTTTCATTTTAAGATTTCAAGATCTAATACAAAAAAATAAAAAATAATTCACTTATAATTTAAATCAATTCAATTGTATGTGGTAGGAAAAACACGTTAAGACTTACTCTTATACATTTATTTAGTTGGAGTGAAGAGTACAGAGAGTTCTTAAGAAATCTTATAGAAATAAAATATTGTATATAAAGTGAGAAATGTAGTATTATTTATAAGCACAATTCCTTAAATTTTTTTTGATTTTTAATTTTGTATTTTTTTTGAATTTGCAATGTGAACAATTCTTAACTTATCAATTTTTAATAGTATTTGAGTGCCAAATAGGTTACCATGTAAACTGTTAAAAAACAGTAATACTTAAGTTTTTCCAATTAAGTGGAGTTTTAATGCAAGTAGAGATTTTTTCTGCGTTTTGGTCTAAAATTTTAAATCTTTTCTGGGTTTTGGTCGGTTTAGTAAATCCGGTTTTCAAAAAATCTCGTTTAGGAATACCCATTTTCAGAAAATCTCGTTTAGAGAATCTTCTTTTAAAAATTAAACAAAATGAGATTTAAAAACGAGATTTTTTAATAAGAAACTAGATTTTTTAAAAACCAGATTTTCCAAAAACTAGATTTTCTAAAAACCAGATTTTCCAAAAACTAGATTTTCTAAAAACAAGATTTCAAAAAATCGATTTACTATTCTAAGATATTGCTTCCATCGTTTCTGCTGTGTATATTCCGAATTCTTAAAAGCTTCAACAACTAGTCCCTAAAAATCAATACTTTTGCAAACTTATAAATTGAATAAATTTAAATTATTCGATCAATCTATTGCCACAATTTAAAAATCCCTAAAAAATAATTTTAATCGTTAATTTATAATAATTTTCTTTAGCATGTGTTCGCATCTGTTTGTAATGCTAATGTTATTTTGTGTTATTAGTATAATATGAATAATGAAAGGTTATATTGAAGTTTGATACAGTCAAATAAATCTTTAATTAAATTCTTTTAGTTTGAAGTTTTTTCCAGTTGGTAAATATGAAGAGGAAATGAAAAATTTTTACAATTATACTTAAGAAAAACAAAAAGACTAAAAATTCTGAAATATACAAATATAATGTATTAATATGCCTTGGCAAATTATAATTTTCGGCGAATAGGCAACGCTCCCGGAGTCATAAGTCCACTAGAAAAAAATTTTTTTGAATTTTTTTTTTATGTATGAAAATATCAAAATCTATAGATATAATATATATTATAATATATAATAAAAAAATAGATATAATAAGTATATATTTTGCTTTGGCAGATTCTTTATTTCACCCGGGGGAAATTTGACTTCGGGACTCCGGAGCTCAAACAGATTTCTTGGAAGACTTGAGACTCTACTACTTTTGTCATATTTCCTTTCTCATATCTTCTATTTATATAATTGACTATGCAAGATTCTATATTACAAAGCGTATATTAAAGTTGGACCGAAAATCAAAGTGTCATAAAGTGATAAATGCTTTTTTTCCAGATCATTTTTGAAAATTTTGAATTAGAAGCTAGTTTTGACTTGTTTACAAAATGGGAGTTTACGAGAGTTTTAAATTTATTATTTTTTGTTGATGGACCTAGGGTAATGGACTTTTTGTCCTTACGCCTACAATTTTCAGAAACCTATATTTAAATAAATATACATACGTATATAATATAAAAATGTATATTTTGATTTTCTTCCTTATTTTTTGGTATTTTTTTTTTTTTTTGGGTACGAATTTTTTTTTTTTTTTTTTTTTTAGAAATTTTAACTTAGAAATCCTTTAAAATAACCTTGAAAAAAAAGAAATGGTTTTTTTTCGTAAACATCTAGAGAATGAAAATGGTGTAAAGAAAAATGGTATAAAAAAAGAGAGATAGCGAATGAGTATATATATGTACAATTTTCTTTTATTATTCTTTTGTCTTTTTGAATCCTTACACAATACAAAGTATATTTATCTTTAATTTGATATGTTCATTAAAAAGTGTTTTTTTTTTTATTTATATTTCTATTATCTTCCTATCTCTTTCTGTATGTATATGCATATTTGAATTTACCATTTTTTATTTTTCTTAATTAATCTAAATGGTCTCATGTCTTTTATTTCAACATTAGAAAAAAATGAAAAAGGAAAATTTTATTTTTTACTGTGAGAATAGATAAATTACACTCAAATATATCATGTTGAAAAAAAAACAAATAAAAATTTTAAAATATTCGGTGGTAGGTTGGAGGAGACAAGAAATGAAAAACCTCTTATCTTTATTTGAATTGTTTTCCTTTATTTGTTCGTTTATTTTTAACGATTTCCATATGGAGTCATTGTTAACTTTTATTTTTTATTTTATAACACATACATATATATACATATATACTTAAGGATCTTTTGAAAAATAATAAAAAAAAATTATTTAATTTTGTTAGTGTCTATGTACAGATTTATTTTAAAATAGAATTAGACTATTAGAGTTTAATAATATAAGAAAGAGCCTGAAAGTATGCAATATTCGTTTAGAGGAAATTCATAATTTTGTTTTTCCGTTTTTATGGATATTGTTTTAAAAAATAAGTACTTTAGTATTTTGAGGGAACTTAATAAATTCTTTGGTATATTTTAAAGAGCTTATTTAGTCCTTCAGTGCTTTATTGGGAAATTAGAATTAATTTTAAAAAGAAGAGCCTGAAAGTATGCAATCTTCCTTCAGAAGATTGAGTTTTTCGTTTTTCATGAAATATGTTTCGGAAATAAGTTTAATTTTAGTTTATCTTTTGAGAGAACTTGATTAGATCTTTAATTTGGAGAACTTATTTAGTCCTCCAGTGTTTATTGGAGAAATTTTTGAAGTTATTACTTTGATTAAATTTCTTCAGGAATTTTCTATGCTACTTATTGAATTAAAATAATTTAATTGAATGCAAATGTTTTTTAACTTTAAGTACTGGTATTGTGGTAAATTGGGCCGCTTTGTGGTAAATCGGGAATAGAATAGAATTATATATTTAGATTTTACTTGATGATATCATTTACGATATATTAATTGATAGCTATTTTTTAAATTTATTAAAAGAAAATTGATATTACTCAATTATTCTAAGGATCGTAAGTTTAAGTTTTTTATTATTAATGAAAATTTATGAAAAATAAGTCATAACCTCTACGTCATAGTTAAAATTTATTTTAAAATATATTATGGTTATTTTTCTATTATTGTTTTCTCTTTTTTTAACCCTTTTTTTAAGATCTATGAAATAAGTGATTTGTTCCATATGGAGCTAAAATTATTTTAATGGTGAGTATTATGGATTTTATGAGTTTTTAAAAACATGTAAATAAAAATATTAAATTAAGTAATTTTGTTTCACATCAGAAAAATTCCTTAATTAAGAAAAATACAAATATAATAATGACAATAGTCATATGTGATGGAAAAGGATTAAAATGAAATAAAATTTGGTCTGAAACCAAATTGCGAGAATGGAGAATTCTCGTTTTTTTTTAGAGTAAATAATTGTTTATAATTTTGGGATTTTTGTACTCTAAAATTTATTTTTATACAGCATTAATGTAACTATAATTATATAAAAGATATATGATTTTAGATTTTTATTTCTTCCTATTTTTTGTCCTGGTATTTTTTGTATATCCGACAGATTAATTTGAATGTCCTTTTATTTTTGACTGTTCCAAATCAAGGAAAGATTTCCAAAAAAATAAATTAGATTGCCAAATTGATGTCATGGAAATTTATAATCTAATTTGTACTAAACTTATTAGTTTTTAGAATAAGTTTAATTGCAGTTCCTTACTACAGCATAATATAAAAAAAAAACAAAAACTTTTACCATATTTCATTTAACCATATGCAGGGTGTTTCATATTTAGCTGCTATACAGCTAAAAAAATTTTCTATCTTAATAGTTGAAAAGACTTCACTCCCTAAAAAATGAAGCTAAATTTGCCATTATTTTTGGGTCCCTATAAAAAACGGCAGGAGTTATAAACTCAAAAATCAACGAGGTAGTCGATCTAATTATCTGGTTCCTTCTGAGTTCTGAAGTTTTCAAATGTTCGTTTTTTTTAAAAGAGTCATCTTTGCTATTCAAAGTGAGCCGGTTTGATAACGGTTTTAAATAGCTGCTATACAACTTTTTTTTATATGAGTATAATTTTATATTTAATAATGCTGGATGTCTAAAAGGTTGTCAAAAGTAATAAAGTAAGTCTAGTGCATAGAAGCTCGAATAGCATTCACATAACTTTCATTTCCTCTGATACAAAACTCAGAGTCTGTGCATTTGATATTTTGCGAAAAGTAATTAACCAAATGAGTTTAATACAGTTTAACTCTACTTTCTCCCTCGTTTTTGTTTAGAATTCCACAACACTATCTAGTTCTCAGGTTGAATAATCACCATACGCGGAACATCCTGTACAAAAAGAAATAACATTAATATATCCTTAAATTTATTTTAACATTGATCCATTAATTTGTAGTAAATTGTTATATAAAATAAAAAAAAAACCCTTCCGATTAGGTTCATTAATTTTACTATCATCATATTTTTAAATTAACTACAATTTAATGGGCATCCCATAAAATTTTATATTATCCATTTGGGGATTTTGCAATATTTTATGGGATAATTTTTCACTTTTTGTCAGTAATTTTTTGTTCCACCATTTTATATACAAGTTAATACCGTTATTAAATAAAATTTCAATGTTAAAAGTTTATAGAGAAAATGATTAATGTCAAAAAAAAGTAGCACATGGACTTATTGAAACTGCGGAACAAAATTACCATTAAGGTTTTTTTTTATGTATGTTTTATTCTTTTCATAATTCTTTTTATGGAAGTAAAAAGTTACAAAATGGCGTTAAAAAGATGTTACTGTATATTGGACATAAAAATTACCTTGGGAAAATATTGTTTGGTCTATGCCGCCATACATTGTTAATTAAATGTCAGTGTGAAAATGTAATTAAATTTTTTTTAACTTGAACTTTTTAATAAAAAAGCAAGCACGCAGTGTTCGCACTGTACTTTTATTTAAATGTACTTTATTGAACACAATGTTGTATTTGTTAAAATGATTGGTAATGGTGGGGTCTCCAAAAATTATGAATATTAATAGTATTCAAATATGTTAAGGATTTGAATACTATATATTTTAAGGATTTCGTCTTTAGATTTGAGGTTTTCATAGGCCGATTGTTATTTAAAATAGATAAAATTTTGTAGTATTTCTTATGTTTCCAAAGGTAATCTTAGTTAACTGCAATGTTAAGGTTTTAAGATGAATTTCTTTATGATATTGAGAGATATTATTTGTTCCAAAAATGAAATACTGAAGATAGATGCATCAGCAGATCTTTATAATACTATATTATATGGTACTGAAGTACAGTTTCAAGGACTATTACTTCGATACTCATTACTTTTTCAAGTATCAGTATTAGGTACTGACTTAGATTTCAATACTTGCAAAATTTAGGTATAAGAAAAACAATCAAATAAAAATACTTGTAATTCACTGGAAGTAATTAAATTTTGAGTTTAATTACTTTTGTATATATTTTTTAAAAATTAATTAATACATGTATTCTCATTCATAAAGAATCAAATAAAAATACTTGAAATTCCCTGGAAGTAATTAAATTTTGAGTTTAATTACTTTTGTAATTATTTTTTAAGACTTAAGCAATATATATTCTCATTCATAAAGTCCATAATATATATATTCTCATACATAAAGTCAAAGTCCAAACATCAAATCAAACCCATATAATATTGAATCTTTAATTAACTCTATCATAAATTCCAATTGAGTATTTAGTGAATTCGAATTTATAAAACAAAATATTTGCAAAATACTTAAAATAGAGTTATTCGAAACTACTATTCAAAAAGTAATTGCAAAAGTAATTGAATTCAAAACTCAATTAAATTCTGGGAATTACAAGTTCTTTTATTTGATTCGTTTACTTATATTTAAATATTCTAAGTATTGAAATCTAAGTACTATTGGTATACTTGATAAAAGGAAATGAGTATTAGGTACCGGTAATTGTACTGATAACTAAAATATTCAGGTCTGTCAATTAGTGGCATTAAGAAAACTTCTATGATATTTAAGTATCAAATTTTTGACAAAAATAAATAAAATATTTAACTAATTACTGGACCTAAATATTATTATTATAAACATTTTAATAAGCTTTCATTACTTTTTAATATACGTTTTTGTAATACGAGTATTTATTTATTGTAATCCCTTTAAATAAATCTTCCTTATATTTATTTAGACAACCTTTTCTAAAAATTTATTTTTCTTTTCAAAATTCTATTTTAGATGATCTTTTGATTTTGTCCCCAACAAAGATAATAAGTTAAAGACCACTTATTTAAGTGTAAATACTCGAAACCTTAATAAGGGTACCTACTTAGAGTATTTTTTCAAAAAAAAAAAAATCTAATACAAAATTTTCTCTATGATCTTTTTTTTGGGGTTATTGAGATAGAATGAGTAGCCAAAAATAAATAATAATTTTTTTATAAATATAATATAGGCTCTTATATCAGTGACGAGGCGTGACATTTTTGAGAAGGAAAGCACACAAAGTTTTTTATTTTTTATTCCCTTCGTCAAAGATCCAATGAGCTGTTATGTTAATAATCCTCGTAGCTAGATATTGGATGCCGGATTTCACACAATCCTATAAACTAATAAATAAAAATAAATAAAATCAAATTATTAATTAAAAGGAAAAAAAGAAAAATTCTAATTTTTAAACTTTAGTTCTATGCGACTTTCTTTCTGTTGTAATTTTTAAAATAGTCGAACAACACAACAAAAATAGATTTTATACAACACAGAACATTATGCAAACATCCAATTCATTATTCTCTTAATTTTTTTGTTGTTATTATCACTATTCTTCTTTGCTATTCTCTTCCTATTATTTGTCATACAAAAAAATTCAAGTCGACATGTTTGAGGCAAATATTGCGTAATTCAAACTCATTCCTCTCTTCATATAAAAAAAAAAATTTAATATTCAGTTACAAGTTGAGCATTTCATATAAAAAAGAATGAGTGTCGTGAAAGCATTCCCTTCGTGTTTTATAATGCGATAATAATAATAGCTTACTGTGTTGTGGACATGTATTGTGGACATGTATGGTATTCAAATATGGTGAAATTGTTAACTATTTTTTGTGATACATGTTACTGTTTGACAAATGATAGTTTATGTTTTGGCAGGAGAATATGTATAATATTTATTGTGATGCAAGTAAAGTATAAATCAAAATTAGTTTTTGTGTTTTGTGCTCCATTTTATGCTAGAAAATAAGATTGATTTGATGAATTTTAATAAATTTTTAGATGGATTTTTATTCAAATTCCAAGGGAAGCACTCTTTCGTTCAATGTATGAAGCCCGCGTCCCTGATATATATTAATATACTTCACGATTATTTAACAAAAATCATGTAATTCTCAACATTAAGTATTTTTTGTTTCATTTTATCTAGAAATTATATATGTATATGTATTTTATATATGTACACAATTTATTTATGTATGTGATTGTGAAGATGATTATAAAAAATATATTGTACATGACATTCAGACCCTCTTGGTTAAGACTTTTAAACAATTGTTTCCTGATAAAGGTCAGGTCAGATCCACATTATAACAAGTAATACTTTGAGGTTTTTTTTAGGCTCTTATGTTGTACTGTTTTTTTTTTTTTTTTATATAATAAAAATATTTTCATTGTAGGTATATATACAGTTATTTTTATCCTTCTAAGAATATAAACTTTAAACATAGTTTTGAAACCTACAATCATTTTCCATTAAATTGTATAAAATGTACATATATACATTTTATGTGTTAATGAACAAACAAGTAAATATTACATTTTTACGTGTTTATGTTATTCTTATATAATATGTTTACAAAAAGGGAAACAAACAAAAAATTCAAGGATCAAGGATCTAAAAGAATAATCGCACGTATAAATTGCTTAAACCTATTTGTATGTACGTATACAAGAATGGAAAAAATAATAAAAAAAAATATAAAAGAGTCAATATGACTCGACCAGCAGCAGCAGCAGCAGTAACAGTAACACTATCACAAATTTCATTTCATATTTCATTTATTTTCCTTATCAAATTTCAACATTTCAGAATTCAGTTGTTTGTTTTGTGTTTCTTTGTTCGCTTTCAAACAATAGACCCACCAAAAATTTAATAAAAAAAAACTGTTATATGGTGGTTCAGTGCGATTTTGATAAAAAATACAGAGTAAAAGTATGAAATGAACTGAATCCTTTGTAAAATATGTAAGACTGTACTGTATATTAAAAAAACAAAGAAAATGTTTAACTAACTGAAGGAAAAAAGTTTGACTAACTTTTTAAAAAAAATTTGTTGTTATCGTAGAGGGAAATGAAAATTTTATGTTATATCTGTGTAATGTGACTATAGTATCATATCCATACATAAGCTCTATATAGGATTTGTATATTATTTATTGTTTTAAGTAAATATGTATATGTATATTTATAGGTAAAGGTGCTTGTATGTTTTTAATATCTGTTTTATTAACACCAAAAAATTAATAAACGCGATTTGTGATTGTGGATCATGCAATTTAGAAAATAACAAGGCTTGTATAAAATTGAAGGCTATGCGGATTCAATTATGATTTCAACTTTAATTTAAATTTGCTTTGCGATTGCTATGGAAACAATTTAAAGTCTTTTAATATTTATTAGTATATTAAATGTTAAAATTCAATTTAAATTAATTAAACCCATTGGTGTCGATTTAAAAAGCGGGGTGAGAATTTAAATCTCGAAATGTTATCTTCACTTTGCAATATTAGATTAAGTTTCAATTTCATTTATCATTATTTCAGCCAGTTATTGAATATTTTTATCTCCTATTATTAAAAAATATTATTTTTTTATCTTTTGATTTGATTTGACGATGTCTGAATTACTGCGCTATTGGTCTGATGTACAGTCTTCCAAAATTCAAAAGTTATCGGTTCAATTTACGGTATTTTATATAAGATTTAATACACATGCCAAAGAATAGCAAGTCCTTTTGGACTTTTGCAAAAAATCTAAAAGAGGACAATAGCGGATCTTCTTTTCCTCCACTTGTTGATATAAACAACCACATCGTATCAGATTCAAAAGAAAAAGCGAATTTGTTTGGCAAACAGTTCGCTTCTAACTCATCACTGCTTCAGTCAACTCAAAGACCTCCATCTATTCCAGAAGTTGGCTGCTCTTTTGGTAGAATATACTTTAGGACGCGAGCAGTGATGAAAATCTTGAAGAATCTTGATACAAAAAAATCAGCCGGTCCGGACGGTATTACAACTACCGTTCTCAAAAACACATATACTTCCATTTCAAAACCTCTGCGCAACCTTTTCCATCTTTCCTTTACTTCGGGTATTCATCTGGATTGGAGATTTCCTTTGGATTGGAGATTTCCTTTCGAATCGCACGATTTGTGTTCTTGTCGATGGATATTCATCCAAAGATTTCAAAATAAATGCTGGTGTCCCTCAGGGATCTGTTTTATCCCCCAGTCTTTTCCTAATATTTATAAATGACCTACTATCAATAACCTCCAATCCAATCCATAGCTTCGCAGACGACAGTACCCTTGTTGCTTCCTATGAATTTCATAGCCGCTGTAACATTAATCACCAGATTAATTCAACAGCAAAAAATTTCACTATAAGTGAATTAAACAAAGATTTAATTAAAATCCAAAAACAGAGTTGAGTTTAACACCAAAAAAACCCAATGCTGTCTAGTCTCGCGAAAAATAGCTACAACTATTCCGAACCTTACTTTTCAAGGAGAGGCTTTGCAACATTCGGAAGACTTGAACATTTTGGGGATTGAGCTAAACCAAAAATTGACTTGGTCAAATCATATTTTTGGAGTAGCTAAGGACGCTGCTAAATGTTTGGGTTTCTTGTATCGCTGCAAAACTTACTTCTCACCCTCTGATCTCCTTAACATCTATAAAACTTATATCAGGCCGAAAATGGAGTATAATGCACATATTTGGGCTGGTGCTCCCATTACGGCGCTGGGATATCTTGATAAAGTGCAAAATAGAGCTATTCGTCTTATAAATTATCCCAGTGTTACCTCAACGCTCACTCCACTCAGCCATCGTCGCACTGTTGGGTCACTGACCTTGTTTTATAGATATCTTGTAGGGACTAACACCTGTTCTAAAGAAATCAAACAACTTATGCCTCCATTCAAGATTTTCCAACGGCAAACAAGGAAGTCAACAGATGCTCATCCCTACACAGTTGAACTAGCCAGATGGCGTAACACGGCTTATGGAAATTCGTTTGTCATGCGCTCATCTCGTTTATGGAACCATCTTCCACCAAATGTGTTCCCCAAAGTTGATAATGTATATATGTACGATTTAACCAAATTTAAGAAGAACATTAACATCTTTCTTCTAAATATTCCATCCAATTTTCCCCATCCCCCATAATCCAGATATTCCAAATAACTTCCACCATCATCCTAAATCCTTCCATATCCTCATCCCTGTAACCAAACTGTACATTTGTATTACAGGTTCCCTCCTAAAGTTTGGTTCAAAAAGGGTGTGGTTTTGGTGTGTTAAAATCATACACTTCCCAGCGAAACACCGCACAGTTTCAATGGGTGGCTTTCGAGCTTTCCATTCCCTCGTAAAAAAAAAAAAAAAAAAAAAAGATGCTGGCTACTACTGTAGTAATGTCTATTGAATTTGATCTGAATATATGTAATGTCTATTGAATTTGATCTGACAGTAACTTAAACACAAACCTAAAACTTTTTACTAAAAGGACGATGTCTTAATTACAATGCCATTTGTCTGATACTCAGTTTTCAAGATCTAGAAGTTAAGTTTATTTTACGGTATTTTAATATTTTATATTACGATATTAATTATTACTGTAGAAATACTGAATATTACTGAACATAATTTTACCGTAGTTTGAACACAATGCCTTTGATTAAAATGATGGCGTCTAAACTAGTACGTGATTCGTCTGGTACTCTGTCTTGAGGATCCAGAAGTTATTTGTTTATTTTACGGTATTTAATATTACGATAAAAACTATAGGTCGTGTATAAATATTGTTATCGAATATAAACTGACCGGGGCTTGTACACAACACCTTTTAGTTATAAGGAAGGCATTTTAGCTGCTACGCAGTTTGTTTGAGTTTTCAGGATTGAGAATTTTTTTTGTGTATTCACCGGGATTTAAATACGATATTAATTATTAACTATTACTTCAGAAATAATTGTTATTAAATATGAACTCGTTATACAAAATATACAAAACTTTTAATACAAAGGTCGCTGTCGTTATGCCATTGATATGGTTCTTAGTCTTTAGAACTCAGAAACTAAGTATGTCCGTCCGTCTGTCTGTCCGTCTGTCTGTCCGTCCGTCTATCCGTCCGTCTGTCAGTCCCCCCAAACTCAAAAATAAAAGAGCTAGAATTTTTAAATTTTCACAAATTCGTTTTTATGCAATTTTCGTCATCGCTATTGAAATCCAGCCATTACTATAGAAGCTGAGTGTCTAAAATTTTGTCAATAGTATTAACCTTTAATGGCCAACGCCAACGCTTTCAACTTATATTTCCTTTAAATGATATATGAATTTCTAACCGGATATAATGTCGATATTACGATCATACGGGTATCCCAGAGTTGACACAGTCTACTCTACCACATTTTTCCTCGTTTTATTACTGTATTAAGAAATTGCTTGTATTATTTTTAATAATATCTGGAGGTTAATTGAAGGAATCAGGTACAAAGAATATAATGGCTGACAACATATTGAATGACAAGGACATCATTTTAAAGGAAATTTATTTATTTTTTATTATCAATAAATTTTTATAATAAAATACAATTTAATATGAAATAAAAAATAAAAATAGATAAATAAAATTTTCTATATATATATTTAAACATGGTACTAAATAGACATTACTAAGAAATTATTAGTTTAAAATGTTATAATTTGTAATAAATTGTTTAAGACTTTGTATAACAAGTAAATTAAATGTTTAATAAAAACATATTATTAGATTCTTTAGATCAAGGACGAAAATTTTATTATCAAAGAAATTAAAATAAATTTTTCATTGAAATTGAATGTGATTAATACAAATTAAAAAGGAAAATTATTATATTACTTCATTTTCTTAAATTGTTTTTCTTTTACAAAAAAAAAAAAAAAAAAAAAAAAAACAAAAAAAAAAATAACTAATTTAATTTGATTACATATATTGTCATGGACACCTATATTATGTATAGATATATATAAGTATGTAACATTTTGTAACATTTTACATATGCTCATATATATAAATTTGGATGTATGTGAAAATATTTAAAAACTCAAAAAATTTAAACAGAAGTAAAACTATATATATACATAACGAGTATATATATATATATAAACTATATGAAGGTTAATTATCCATCTAAATTAATGAGATTCTCATATTGTATTTTTCCATTTTTCTTTCCATATGGTAAATTTATTTCAATGTCCTTTTATTTTCAAGTTCTTGTTTCATTTTTTTTTTTTTGGTTTTTTTTTACACATACACTCAAAATAATTATTAAGTTTTAGATTTGTTAAGGTATTAGGCAAAATTTTACTTCTGTTTTTTTTTTTTTTTTTATATTTACAGTACTGTCTAAAAATATAGGGATGAATTTATTTTTTTCAGATTTTTTTAAATATCAAATAATGAACTAAGGACAATATAATATGTAATTTCTTTTATAGATATGTATTGCATTTTAAATAGGTACTTGAAAATAATCCGAAAGTAATCAATTATTTTAAAAAAATATTTTTGATTACAATAAAGTAATTGAAAATTCAATATTCATTGTTTTTTAATTATTTATAGATAATAACAATATAATAGAGTGATTTCATACTAAAATCGGATTAATGTCAAAATTTAAATAAATTTCAATTATAATCTATAATGGGAAAGTTTCAATTTGAGCTGTGGTTCAGGTACTTCAAAAGTCAGGTACGACTCAGGGTACATATCACAATCTTCCCAAGATGTAATAAGCATATCTTCGAAATTGATTAATAGCAACTTGAAATTTGTTACAGGTAGAGAGTTATGTCCTGTTTTCTTAAGTTTCTGAAATATTAGAGGATTGAATGTAGTGGTTTGAATTGCTGTCACACGACTACTTAGACTTAGCAGCATATCTTCGGAATTAATAAATTATTACTTGTTTAAAATTTCAATTTACTTAATAAACCTGTTAGATTATTTCACGAAATTAAAAAAGAGGTATCTTAAGAATAACTTGATTTTAAAAATGGTTTTAAAAAACCTTAATTTTTCATCAATTCTGAATTACGATTGATCGAATTTCATGATTGACCTTCTATACAATCTTTTAAAAATTATAATATCAAAACATTTTGATCTCAAGAGACCGTCTCTGTTGAATTATCGGTTTTTAATTAAAAGTAGTTTCTGTATTAAAAAGTGTGTTTCGATGACGTGGCTTAGATCTATATATGTAGGTCGAATTTAATTTTTCAAAACTAGAATATATTCTAAATTTGAGATTTTTGAAAATAAATGGGTATTATATTAAAGAACTCTTCTTAAATGAGTAGTATTTATTCAAAAGACTGTACCATAATATTTTAATATTATTTGTATATATATATATTAAATATTTTTGTGTGGTAAATCCTTAAGATTTAATAAATTAAAATAAATTAAACTAAAAGAGCAAAAAATCAAGTTGGCAAAATAATAAAAAAAAAAAAACAAAATAACCTTAATAAGGATAATTTAGATTATATTATGTACCAAGGACAAGGAGACAATTCAAATATGTACACAAATACTAAAACAAAAAAATGTTAAGATTGTTGATGGAATCCTTAATTATAAGTCAAGGATTTTTTTGTTTTAATTTTCAATGTTTTTAGTTTTCGTTTTTATTTTTTTAATTTAATTTTTATTTTTATTTTCCACTCTTAATAATATTAGTGGAATAAAAACGGCAGCACCTGTTGAATATATATGTATAAAAAATTTTTTTGGGGGAAATTATATTTATAGGGGAAACAGAAAAACAAAAAAAAAAAAAATAATATTTCAAATATAATAAACCTGAAGAATCTACTATAAATATAATATTATTATTATTATGACTGTTATTATTTTAATCACGTAATATTTTTTTTTGTCTGTTTTGTTTTTTTTTTTTGCCTTTCCCTTTCGTTTTTAAAAAATTAAATATTAAAACAAAAGAAAAATTTGCTTACATATGTATTTACATATATATATAAATATCTTTATATACTTAATAAAATATATAAATACTGACTAATAATATTTATAAATATATATGTATGTTGAAGTTAATTGAAAATTGTATAATTAAGGCTAATTCTTAATTAATATTAATGACGTATGATAATATTTTTTTTGTCTGTGTTAATGCTTAACAACATTTGGAAGTCTGTAACTCTTTTAAAAGGACTGGGGGAATACTATTTTTGGACAAGATTTTAATAATTTGTCGGAGCAACTTATTTATATCCCATTCGCACTTAACTTTACATTTTTAATTAAGTTTATTGCCCGAATCAACTAATTCTATATTAATATAGGAACTTTATATATTTTCTACAGTTATATAAGGACTGTATATAATGTCTGTTTTAGTTATTTAACAGTTGTATACAATTTTTAAAGAAATTTCTATAGTGGTATATTAAGTACAGTAATAATTTTCAATGATTCGATATTATAATCGGAGTTTTTGATTTTGAAGTACTTGTACGAATTACTAGTACTGATACTAGAAAAAACACGAAATTGAATTCAAATATTAGTACTGACAGTTACTAGTAATTGGATACTTTATTTCACTTTATCTCATCATCTGGATTACGTCATACGTAATACTGGAAAATAATTTGTAATAATGATGGTTACTGGTTGATACTGGTAAGTACTAATTGATACTGGTCAGTACTAGTTGAAACTGCCTTGGGGAGGTAAGTACTTGAAAAATACAGTATTCTTACTGTTATTTATATATTTTTCAGTATACCGGTAACAATATTTGAATTTTACTGAATAGTTTTTTTTGAGTATCGGTACTTTTACTGTTTTGCTTCTTTGAGTACTAAAATACTCGGTAATCACCAATTATGATTATAACATTATACATGGTATATCATTAAATTTACTTATTTTCCTTTTTGAATGATTAAGTATTTTTTGGGTAAATAATTCAGATTATAGAGTAAGAATTCATTTAATTTACTAAAGAGAAGCAACTGGAGGATGCCAATCTTAAAACAAATACTTAGTTTGCTTTTAAAATTTGAAAGAATTGTATAGCTTATTTGACTAAAATGATTCACAACCAGTAAGTAATTCGTCGATATGAGGTTGCATTGAGTTAGTATCTCTGATATTGAACTATATCTACCTTTGAGACGAAACGAAGCCTCGAATACAATAAAAGGTATAACTGCTGCAACGACACTTTTGACATTCAAAAACTAACAAGATCAAAGATTTTGATTGTGGATTTGCTTCACTTTAATTTAGATCGGAATTCAATTTCGATTAAAATCAGCGGCCGATAAAACCAAGTTAATTTTATTTTAAAAATTTAAATCATTCCCTTGTATTTGCTTTAAAGTGATGGAAGTTACCCCCAAAAATTTTTAATTTCGATAAAATATTGTAAAAACAACTTTTTTTTTTTTAATGTTAAAAAAAATTTATTGAAAATAAAATCGTAATTTAAGTTAAAAGATGGTTTTTCAATAAAGTTTTTTTTTTCCATTTCGTGGATTTATAAATTGTGACAGAGAATGACAGTTAAAAGTAAACTCATAAAAAAGTTAGGGAATAGATGAACAGAAAAAAAAACAATTATATTTTTTATTGATTTTATTTTCCCTTAAAATCAATTTAAAAAATTAAATTTTTTTGTTATAATTTTTTATTTAATTTCTGATTTTTTTTTATATTTAATTTAAATTTTTTTTTTTAACTATGATAAAATTTACTTTTTACAAGATTTAAAATTAAATAAATTTTATTTTTCAATTTTACTTCGATTTTAACAGAGAATATGTTTTAATGAAATTGAAATGAAAGGGAATTGTCAAAGGCGTAGAATTTGTAAAAGTTGCTGTAAAAAGCATTCTAGTGTTCATTGTAAAACTATTCCTTCCCAAAATTTCAAAACTAAACTTCTTGATACGTCTAGCAAAAATATAGGGCTCCACAGTATGATAGAGCATAACTTTATATTTAATAAGGCTAGGTGTCTAAAAATTTTTCAAAAAGTTGAACTACCAAAGTTTTTGTAAAATTTAATTAGTCCAGCGAAGCGCAGCGGATTCAAATTACTTCCATGCAACTTCTTTTTTATGTGTGGAGAACTTAAATATTTTGTGAAGCTGCGAGTATCTGAAATTTAGTCGGTTAGACTGTAACTGCAATGGGCAACGTTTACGCAAAATATAGTTGGCCTAGTGAAAGAAGTTCGAATAGCTGACATACAACTTATATGTCATTTTATACAAAACTTAGAGTTTAATTAGTTGTGCATTTAAAATTTTTCCAAAAGGAATTAACTGGATGGGGCCTTTTGGTGGTGAGGTGGGTAAGAATTTGTCTAGTCAACTAAGGGGGTGTATAGGTTCGATTTCTGTACAGGTCATACATTATTTAATCGAAAAAAATATTAAAAAATCATTTTCCTTAACAAATCCCCTTGGTAACCTAACAAGTAATATTGTATTTATAAATTAATACATAATATTGGAAGTGGTATGCACAACTTAAAATTGTACATGCTAACCTCTATAACCAACATTATAAACAATTAACTGGATGATATAATGTTTATATTAGGTTGGTATAGGTATCTCCGAATTGACACAGTCTCTAATCTCTTTAAATTTAAATCTTTTAATTCCTTAAATTCAATTTAAATCTTTAAAAGTTAATTAATTTACTCAATAATATGAAAATTTTTTCGCTTCTTTATTTCTTTTCCATTTCCAAATTGTTGGAGGAAAATGAAATTTAATTTAGCGATGATTTATATGTAGGTACGTGTTTAATGTTCAAATTGAAAAATGTTTTTTTTTTCTATCATCTAATCTAAATGATTCATTAAAAATTCTACGTTTTCTTGTCTTGGGACTGAGTAGTAATGGGGAACATGTAGCTATATCATTCTAATATACTTGGTTGTTTATCACGTTTTTGTTTTATGAATTTCAAAATTCAAAATGTTTTTAGTAAATTAACTACTCTAGAAGTATGATTTAAGTTTAACTATATTAACAAGGTAAATACTATAAAAAAGAGAGCAACATAAAATGTTAATATGAAATACATAACTGGTTCACAGATCCATTATTAAAAGGTGGGTACTTTAAGGACCTTCTCGAAGAAGAATGTTCATAACCTTTAATAATATAAGAATATTAATAATAATAAAACTGTTGATAATAACATAATCAGTTCTCTGGTCCGCTATTAAGAAATAGGTACTTCAAGGACCTTCTTCAATAAGTATTTCCATAGCCTATAATAATGTCCTTGACAACAAAATATATTAAAAACCTCCAATAATTCGAAAATAGTTTTATTAATTAAGTTATACGCGCTTACGTATCAATATTGGACCGATTACGTGACAATTACCCGAATAACAGTTATATAACGGTACTTCCTATTTTCTTTTGCTTCTATTGGATAACATACTGTGCAAAAAAAAACCAAATAACTTAATAAAAACAAAATCCTTGAGAATCTAAACTCTTAAACGAAACTAATGTTCCATTAGTTTCCAGCTATTCAAAGTTGAAAGTCAAATTCCAAAGCGAATAATAAACATTAAAAGTTATTTATGCAATGTGAAGTTTTTTCTTCACCATATTTTTCTACGTATTATTTCGTCCTTTAGATAACTTTTATTATTTTTGTTTTTGTTTTGTTTTTTCATTGGTCTTTTGATTAACTTGACCTTCATTAAAAGTGATTAATTTTTAGAAGAAAATATAAATATACGTTGATAAGTAATCAGCTTATAGATATCATGTGCTCCCATTTTACTGAATGTTGGTTAGATATGTGCTTGAAATGGCTGTATATAGGGCTTAATGGATTAAGAAAATTGATAAATGGATAAAATGACAAATATATAAACATATGATAAGTTAATCAAAATTAATTTTTTTTTTTAGATATTATACAAAATGGTGCAGGGTCAGAACTCCCAGGCTCATAAGTCCCTTAGGAACATAGGACTCCCTTAGGGACTTAAAACCCACTTTAAAATATATGCGTGGGAAATAAGTCCCTTTACAAGTGGGACTTATGGGCGTAAATTAGTGAGTTATAAGTAACTCCCTTTCTTAAATTATTAGTTCCTTTAGGGAGTTATGACCCAATAAGTGAGTTATTAAATTTTGAGTTATAAAACCATATAACTTAAATTTTGTGATTGAGCGTGGTATATATTAAAGTCAAAATTTTGCAATAAAATCTGAAAGTCTTTTCTGATCTTTATAATTTAAAGTATGATAATATAAAAATATATATAAAATATTAGATGTACAACAATATGTATTTTTATATTTATCTATGCGATATACTATATTAGGAGCATATTAAGGTTTGTTAAAAATCAAAGTTGACCCTTTTTCCAGAGTTTTTATGAATTCATGTATGCGAGACCTTGGTTATAAAATCAGGATTACCCGTTTTGCAAAATAGCCTTTCAAAATGAAGTTTAAATGTAAAATGATGGTTGTTTTCTTAATATTTAGAATTAAGAATACTCTAATTTCGAATTCAACCCCAAAATGTGTACCCGTCACTGATATTATAAAATTAAAATTAATATTTTTTTTAATATTACCAATAATTTTTAAGCTGAGAACTGTATAAGGGAGTTACGATCCACCACGCTGAATCAAAACTTCCAAGGAGTTTAAGTGGGTCATAAATCTTTAGTGGAACTTATGACCCTGGGAGTTCTGACCGTGCACCATACAAAATACTTATTAATTTATTTATGTTACAAATGTAATCAATCCACATTTGTCTTTCATTTCATAAAATTTCATCTAGTGTTTAAATATGCGCATGAAAGTAGGAAAATATGATTAAGTTTTTACTTGAAAAAAAAATAATTAAATAAAAAGCTGGATATTACCAATGATTATGATAAGTTTCTTAATATCACTTCTATATATCACTCTTCTGTAACTCACTTCATAAATCTAAATATGGTTAATTTAAATATGGTTAATAAAATATTAATCAAAAAATAAAATTAAATAGCCGAAAGCCTCAGATGCTAATGCTAATATTTAGATAGAGTAATTAATTTGTGTTAGTTATATATTATTTATGTAAATAAAATTAATCAAACAAATCTGTAGTTAAAATAAAATTAAATAAAATAATTATTATATTATAATATAACTAACGATATCGACATTTATCGAATTAATTACTTTTTAAGTAAATATTGTATAAATTATAAAAATTTAATAATATTTGTGTTATTAACATAAGGTAATATTAAAAACATTGTTTTAAATGGCTGCAGAAAATTTCCTTGCTTCAATTTAATTTTTTTTAGTCAAATTATTAAAAGGAAGCAAAATGCAATGTTAGGCGAAAGGAACCTAGAAAAGTTAATTGAGAAATTTTCAAAGTATCAAATTTTATTAAATATTCCATGAAAAATCTAGAAATGCAATGATTAGCATATATCCAGTGCTAATTGTGTCTGATGAGTCACCTAAGAAATAACATTATTCAAATTACTTGTTAAACTATTCGAAGAAAGCTTGGGAAGCGAAGTCAACATTCTTAAATAATCTTACGTTAAGAAATTCAATTAAAATTACTTAATTATATGTTGGCACAGACTGTTAACTTGTAACTTATTCAAAGAATACGTGTCTTTGAAATTTTAAAAAATATTGGATTTTTTGATTTTGCATATATAAGATTAAAATTGTAGGTAACTGTAAATGCAATATTGATATGTACTATAACTATAGGAAGGTTTTTTTTGACTTAAATATAATTCCTAATGTATAAAACTCTTATTCCAATTGCAGATAGCGTCAATAATAAGAATTGATATTTTAAATCAAAAAGGTTTACTCTACTTGCGCCTTAAAGTATGCAATTTCTTTATAATATGCAAGTTTTATGGTCCTTTTGCAAATTAAGGATTTTTTTTTAAAACATAGATAAATTAATTAAGATATCCTTATATCTGAAATGTCCTTTTGAGTCTACATTGTGTTAATTATTGTCATTTCTTAACATGTACTATGATGGTTAGTTAAAAATAATGTTTATATTGTAGATGTTTTTTTTTTGCTAAAATTTTTGTTTTATTATAGATAAGCTAATATGAATGAAATTTTTTCATTTATATTTACATATATATATATATATTTTTGTAGTATTTTTTAAATATATAATGAATTTCAAGCTCAAGGACATCTCTATGAAACTAAACTAATACAAAAACCACAATAAAAATGAACAGAAAAATAAAAAACAATACAATAAAATCAAATTTGGGATATAAAAATTTAAATGGAATTTCCTTAAAAATTATAAAATATGTAGTATTTAAACTGTATATATAAGTATGTTTGATTTAAAAATAGATTTACAAGAAAATGAATAAAATAGGTTAGAGTAGTCAGCTTTTATAAATTATTTCTTGTTTGATCCTTACAGATTTATTTATTTGTTTTGCAGTTCTTTTTAAATTAAATTTAAAAATTTAAAAAAAAATTTTTTTTCCTTATTTTTATTGCAAAAAAAGTTTTAGAAAAATAAATTGAAATCCAATATGAGCTTCGGACAGAATGTATCAAAAAAACGAACATTTAAACAAAAAATACTTTAGATGAAATTTAAATCTTCAGATTTTTTTTTTTTTTACTTTCTGTTTTTATAATTCAAACAATTTTGAATGAATTTTTTAAGATTTTGATAGTTTCATTGAACAATTGCTATTGATTTCAAATTGAAAATAATTTTGTGGTAAACATTTTAACAAAAAATATAAAATTTAAATGTAAAAATATTCAAATGATATTTTTAATATTTTGTGGAAAATTAGAGAAAAAAAAAATGAGATGATATTGGATATAAAAAGGAAATAAGTAGTTGGAAAAAATTTTTTTAAAAAATCTGAATTTATCAATGCAAAATTTATTTAAGTTATTTAGGAAAGAATAAAAATTTGATTTTATTAATCGAAATATTACAGATTTAAAATTGATTTTATGATTTTTAAATATTGATTTCAAGTTATTGATTTTTATATAAATGATAAAAAAAATTTTAAAAAAGTGTTTTATAGTATGCGAATTTTCATTATTAATCTGATTATTATTAGTTTAAATTGTCGTATACTGCTTTTGAGTCAATTTACTCTAGTATACTATTTTACAACTATTTTTTTAATTTTAAAATTAAAATTTTAAAGTTAATATTATTAATTATAGCAATTATTGTGATTTATTTTAGTAAAGTTTGTCTAAAAGTAATCATTAATTGTAGCTTAAGTTTGAATCAAAATAAATACTTTCGGAAGACTATTTTACGAACTGATATAACTGATATGAGAATACATTCTATCAAAGATTCTGAAATTCTATCAACGCTTTTTTGAGCCTCACAAATAGCATTCAAAATTTAATTTAATTGAGATAGTCCCCTTACTTAATTACTTATTTAAAGTGAAAATTTATATTATATATAATTACGTAAAAAATGCTTGTCGTTTTTATTTTATTATTAAATATAATTTGCATCCTGTAAATGATCCATCGGCCCAAAAAATAGAATCCATTTTAAAATATCCCTCATAAAAAAACTGTGTGGAAATTTCTAATTGCAAATTTTATTAAATTTAACAGGTTAACAGAAACCCAAAATTTACAGTAAGCCAAATCATTAAAAGGAAAATGCTTTATTATGCAATATCGCCTTACAGTATGCAATTTTTTTAGAAAATTCTTTTATTAGATTAATAATAGGAATTTAAGTTTCATATTTAAAAAAATTAGCTTTGTATGAGTTTTAATATTTTGGCGCCTGGTAAATTTCATGATTTTTAAAAACCATTTTGATATTTGTTTTAATTTTACAAAGTGACAACGAACGTTCGTCCAGATTTATACCTTTTTATGTACCTTTTTTTTTTTAAAAATTTCATTATTTTTTATATTACATTATAAGAAGTAAAAAATATTTTAATTAAGTAATTATGTTTCACAAATTATTATTATTATTAATATATTTGTCTAGAATGAGGTGTAACAAACGCATTCAATTAAATGTGTTTTGTTGGATGTGTTCAATTATTAAAAAATAAAATATTAATGTTTTGTTGAATGTGTTTTATTTTAGAAAATAAAATATCATAATTTATCATAAGCAGGCCAAAAAATATTTTATTAATTTTTAATAAAAAAAATAAACAAAAAAAAATTTGTTTAGTTTATGAAAAAATTGATTTCAGTTTTAAAAATCACAGAAAATTTTCTGGGAATTTTAAATAAATAGTAAATCATTTTGGTATTAAAACTATGACTATGCTTCACATGAACAGTTTTGTAGTAAGTCTTCATTAGTTTCAGTTAAAAACTGAAATAAGACTATGCTTCACATGAACAGTTTTGTAGTAAGTCTTCATTAGTTTCAGTTAAAAACTGAAATAATGGCGAAGGCCAAATGTACGCTTTGTTGCGTTGCTTGCTTTTTGCTTTGGAAAGTAAATAAAGCAAGCAATGTTTCAAAGCAATTTCAAAGCTTCCCTATCTCATCTCTGAAATAAAACCAAATGAACTGCACCTTAGTAATCAAAGCAAATATATTTTTTTTACTTAATTAGGTAGGTATAATGAAAAAAATCAAAAAATTTATTTGCATTTGATAATGCAAAACTCAATTCATAATTCAATTTTATGTCCATAAAAATATGTACATAATTAAACATGTTGAGTAGGTGGTACATTGTAGAATGTTGGCAACATACAAGTATTTCGATTTGAATCTAAACAAAGGGTTATGAAACAATATACAGAGCTTAGCAACATTTCAAAAATATGTCTACATAAAGTTAATAGATAGAGAAATAGATCATTATTGAAACAAAATAAACCTATAAAAAAATTTCAAATCTTTTAACAAACAATTTTATCGAATTTAAATTTTAAAATTTAAAATTTAAACAAGTACGTAAATGAATAAAAAAAAAATTAATTGAATTTAAAAAAAAAAATTCACCAAGAAGGGATTTGAACTAACGACCCCGAAATTTTATCAAATTTAAAAGATACAAAAGGTAAACTACATAACTTATTATTCAAATTTTTAAGAAACAACAAGAAGTTATATAAGTCATTTTCTTTTGTGTATCAATTACTAGAATCGAAATATAATCTACGTATTACAAAATGTAACAGTTTCGACTTTATTTAAGAAAATAATATTCATATACAATATATGTACATGTATATAATGAAATTAAAAATAATTCTTATTAGAAAAAGTTTTTCTTTCAATTGACATTCCGCCATTCTGTGACGGGCCAACAGCTAGTTTTTTAATAATTAAATAACATAATGGTTTGCTAAATTAAAAGGAATTGTTTGATAAGTGTTAATTTGATATTATAATTTGTGTCACTTAATTAAGAATGAGAATTGAGAATTAAAATGCAAAATTATTTATTATCCATTTCCGCAACATGTTTTGCATAGACACTCGTTAATATTGATCCTGAGAAATGCTTTAAACCTTTATTTCTCAGTATAAAACATATTTTTTAGAAAACTAATTTTAAAAGCTTAATTATTTGTGTACCTTTGCATATAGGTGTTTATACTACTTTATAATTTTAAAACTAATGTTTTATATTTTCAGTATATTTTTTTTTTAATAAATGCAAAAGTTTAATTACAAAATACAGAATTACGCAAATATGTTTTTTCCATGTTTGTTTATTTTATTAAATTTAAACTTTTAATTGAATATTTTTATTTCAAAATGAAAATTTTTTATTTAAAAGAAATAATAAAACTTTTTTTATATGCATTATAAAATAACATTTTTTTAACATTTTGATATTAAAAATATTTAAGCTTTATGAACTTAATTTATTTTCAATTCGTTTTTAATAAAATATTTAAAATAACTGTACAAGAGCGTTTTATTGTTTTATTAGTAATTGCAAATGCATTTTAATTAGCAAGTTTAATAACCACTCTTTTCAGATCAGTGCTGTCACTTTGTTGTTAAGAGAGAGAGAGAGTAGTAAAATTTAAGAAAAAATGTAGTAAATTAGATCTTTTTTACTACCTAGTAGATGTTTAAAATATATTAAAATTAGTAAATTTGCTACATATATAGTAAAGTGACAGCCCTGCTTCAAATAAGAAGCTACGTATCTTGGAAATCGGAAGTCGGTTCGAAGTAATTTTAAAAACTCATGTTCAAATACAAATCTAAATAAAAAACAAAAATGACTGGTTGTTGTATTATAATCCTGATATTTAATCGGGGCCTTTTTTGTAGGAAGGATAACATCATATAGCTATATATTCTTTAAATACATAATAGGAATGTAAGCTGCACTCACATTAATATTAAAGCTATTAAAAATTTTCCCCTATGTGTGCCCTATGTTATGTTAAGTGTTATTCATACACGTAACATACTATTTCTTTCGTTAATTCTTTAGTGTTTTAAAAAAAAGGAAAGAAAAGGAAATCAAAATGTTTAAAAGTGATTTCTAACAATAATGTTTTTCTAATGTAATATTTACATATGTAAACTTAACCAAATAAAAACATTATTAAAATGTTAATTTAAATGTTCTCGTATAACAGATTTCTTTTCCTTCTAATCTAATATATAATAAAAGACTAGAAACTGCTATTAATTCACATGCCAATTTTGTCAAAATTAATTAAAATATGTTTTTGAATTTTTGCAGTCACTCTAAAGAGTAACTTAAAATATGGCCTTTTTATTTTATTACATTAGAATTAAAAAAAAAATTTACTTTCGTTAATTTTATCATTTATCTCAAATTTTTATTTAATCATAATTAAAAATTTAGAAAAACTGTATATTTTTCTAAAATTTGATAGACGATAGTTCAACGAATTATTATAAAATATTCTATGTCTAAAAAAATTTTATTTAATATTCTTTATTTTTCTATAGAAATTTCATTTCCATTTTTTTTTTATGTTTTATTGTTCCAAGTTTTCATTTTGTCATTCCATGTCAATTTAAATTTAATTTTATTAAAGATACTTAAGAATTTTTTTAAGGCTATTAAAAACAATAAGTTTGAACATCTTTTAAAACTTTTTCTATTTTTAAAAATAAAAATTTTGAGAGAAAGTAAAATTTAGGGGTTTGACTCAATAGATTTCAACTATAATAAATTATATGTCATCTTCTATTAAAAAAATAATAAAGTTATAATTTCCATTGTATCTGTATTATCACATAATTTTGATAAAAGTACATTATGAAGGGAGTTTCTATCAATTTTATAAAATCAAATTATACTAAGGTATAACAGATATTAAACTTCATTTTTTAGAACTTTTTACTCTGTCTTTTTCTTATTTATAGTATTTATAAGCCTAATATATTTCATTAAAATCCTATAATTTTATTCAAAGTTACAACGATACAAACAATTACAAAAAAATACAAGTAAATTAAAAAAAACGAGGAAGAGTGTGGTAGAGTAGACTGTGTAAACTCTGGGATACCCTTATGATCGTAATATAAACATTATAACATCCGGTTAATTAATTTTGTCAATATTTCAGACACGCAGCTTCATTTGCTGTAGAGTAATGCTTTTAAAAAAAAAGAAGTTTTATGGCAGGTACTCGAACCCGTGGACCAAAATGGTTGGATTTCAATAGCGATGACGGCTATTGCAGTAAAACAAATTTGCGAAAATTTCAACGGACGAACATACCTTTGAGGGTATATCTAACCCCCCCTTCTTCTCTGCGTTACAAACGTAATGGCATATTTAGTATATCCTTTTGACCTATAGTCATACGGGTATAAAAATAAGGATGTAACAAACGGAAATAGAATACACTAAAATTGTATTCGCCGGAAATTATGCAATTTTATCCACATTTACTTGCAAAGGCTTAATAATAGGCAATATACTTTTTTCAAGTTTCATATTTCCAAATTTTGCTTTCTGTGAACTTCAATATCTGATCAGTGATCGCCCAGTAAAATTTTTAATATGTTAAAACTTTTTTTGACAGATTTAGATTGACAGAATGTAAAAAATAGATAAAACATTTTAAAAGATTAAATAACTATCAATTAAATAGTCGTTTCTTAATTGACTAAGTAAATAAATAATAGGCAGAAGTCGAAATGACATAATTTTAAAAAACCTAGTCTCAATTTCTGTAGTAGAAGTTGAAAAATGTTTCAAGCCCCTAAATATGGCACTTAAATCTTTGAAAGCTATGTTTTAGGGCGATATTCTATATGGCTGCATTTGTGTTTTACTCAAAATCTACTATAAGTGCCTTTTTCTAATATTTTATTTGATTCAACTAATGGATCCTAAGAACCGGAGCTGATCAAAACAAGATTAATTTTAATTTAAAAATTTACGATCTATTTAATTTAAAAAAAAAAAAGACCAAATTTGGATATAGACACATTTCATGTGAAAAAAAGACCAAGTTCACATGAAAAGAGTATAAAAGAAAATTCCTTATTAACCCACAAGTGAAAGGAAAGAATTTATTTTTAAATTATACCAAATTGCATTTTATTTTTATTACCAAAAGTTTTATTTTAATTCACAAATTTCCGACTCCACAAATAAAAGCAGATTTTAAAAATCAAAATTAATTCTAATAATAATAAATAATAAAATTTGCAGAGTGGGTAATCTAAATATAATATACATAAAAAAAAAACTTTTTGAACTAAATTAAACTTTCAAAGTTTTTCAATGTCATGTCGTTTTTTAACCTCACACTTGTACAAACAGTTAAAAAAAAAATAAAATTTACTTTAAGATTAACAATTAAAAATTGACATTGACATTTGCTTGTGCTGTTCGAATGTTAATTAGTTTTGACAGAGCATCAATATTATCTGATACTAACATGATGATATTAATTTAACTTAAAGTTTAATAAGATTCTAATATGTATATATATATAAAATATAAATAAGTTAACTATTATTTATATAATATTTTGTTATATACATATAAGTGTATATATGTATGTACTTATATTATTAAAATAAAAAGTTAAAGTAAAATATGTTGGAAATCAATGAATTGATACTTTGAAAATAAACTTTCAAGATCAATTATAACGAACTGTCAATTTTAATCTTTCAAAAAGAACATTTGTTTTTGTAATTTAAAAACCTTTAAAATATTTTATATTTAACAAAATTTTATTCCAAAATAGATAAAATTTAATTCCAAAATAATAATAAAACTTAAGAACAGATGTCATCTTAATATTTAAATAATGTTAAATTTTTATATTATACGAGTATTTGGGTACGACATCTTAATGGGTTTTTCACTCTAAATTATAAGTGACATTAATTAAAAAATCAATTTTTCATTTTTCATTTTTTTTATTTTTATTTTTTGTTTAATTTTTAATGTTAATTTTTTTAAACATAATTATTTTAAAGGAAATTAAAATGACTTTTTGGGGTTTTTATAAAAAACGGTATAGAAGTTGTTTTAAAAAGAGTCCACATTTTTCAGTTTTTTCGTTATGTTTTGGTTGAAATAAAAAAATTTTCAAACTTTTGGTTTTTTAAAAAGCAATAACCTTAAATTTTATTATAGTTTTTTTTTTCTGATGTTTAAATTTTATATTTTGGTTTTTTTTAGGTTTCTTAAATTCTTCTCAAATATTTCAGAATAACCTTTTTTAATAGTTCATTTTTTGTTTACTCAATGTTTATGTACTAGTATTTTATTGCATATATATTATAACTGTATACTTATATTCAAAACTGTATAGTTATATACAATACTATTTCCACTTAATGTTTGAAAGATTGGTCAGCTAGTTTGTGCTATAACTTACAAGTTTTAGGATTAATGAGGGAATTGCTACATTAGAGGGAACTCCTGATAAAAAATTAAAAAGTAAGCTTTGGGCAAATAGAAGTTTAGCTAGAACAATACCAAATTTGGAAACCTAAATAATGAAATTATATACAATATTAGATTAGTATAAGTAATTATCGACTGGGTGGCACAGTGGTTAGAGTGTTGATCTTTCATGCAAGAATACAAAATATAAAGAAATAATTTAATTGAATAATAAAACTCACAGATATAGAACACCATGTAACTGAAATACAAAAATTATTACAATATAAACAAAATAGAACTTGGTTTAATGAAAATCTAAGACATTTCTACATGTTATAAGGCCTAGTACTATTTCATGTTTAAATTGTATGTGGAATTCATTTGATCAGTTTTAATATAGGAATATATCTACCCTGTTCCGACATGCACATATATAGTGTTTAGTCTATCACTGTGAACACTGTGAAAAAAAAAAACCAACCTGAGAAAGAATCATTCATCAATTCATCATTATTTAAGGTAAGCCGGTAATTTAGGCCTGTTTTATGATTTTTACAAGTTTTTAACATAATGTAATTTGAATTTTTCAACTCGTTAACAATTCTACCCAATTTTTTTGACTTTTTTTAGAAAAATTTAATTAATAAAGTGTTTTCAGCATTTTAAAATATCATGAGAGGATCTACTTGTAATATAAGTTAGGATTTAAAATTTTAAAAGTTGAGCTACAATTCTATGAAACAGAATTGCAAAATTTTAAACTAAGTATTCAATTTTGAGTTTTTATAGAATTATATTTTATAATTTTACAATTTTTTTTATAGAAAATATATATATAATATATCTGACTGATAGCTCAGTGGTTAGAGTGACAGTTATTCAATAGAAAAGTTTCAGGTTCAAATCCTTGTTAGATCAAATAAAAAAAATATAATTTATAATTGATATAGTAAAAGTTCATACCATAATTTAAAATAAATTTAACTGCCAAACCCGAAAAAGAAAGGCAAATTCACTCACTTATCAAATTGTATGTGGTAGGGGACTGTACATAAATAAATAAATAATATCTACAATTGTTGACATATAATGATCAGAAAATAGGCCCCTGGTTCTATCACATTATAAAATTTAAGGAATATTATTGTAAAATTATATTCCTTCCTTAAAAAATACTTTCGAAATTAGTTTTCAAAGTATAAGTTTCACATGATTTAAAATTAAATTATTTTTCCAATTTGATTATAATAATTTTTAAACCCAAAATGACAAGAAAACGGATAATATCATTTAGCATTATAAAATGTTCAATAAATTTTAATATTAAAGTAGAGAAATTATAAAATAAAAAAAAAAAGTTTTCCAATGGAAGAAAAAAAAATTAATGATTAAAAAACCAAAAATTGATGGACATTACAGGATTATATAAAGTGGTTTTTATGGTTAAGATCATGTATACATAAAATAAATTAAAGTTTGAATTAATATACACTTTTAATTTTGGAGAGCCTTTTAAAAAACTTTTTAACTTAAAAGTAATCTTGTATTTTGGTTTTTTTTTGTTTTTACTGCAAGGAACGAATTCTATAGGAAAACTCTAAGGGGTTTGGTAGAAAAAGTTTAAATTAGGTTTTTTGGTTTGCCTTTAGTTTTTTTTTGTTTTTTTTTTATAAGAAACTACTTAAAATTTATAAATTATATAATTAAGGAAATTAAAAAAATTTTATTTTAAGGTTTTTGAAAATAAAAATTCATATTTTAATATTCGTTATCATAAGACAATTTTTGATTATAATTAAATAGAATAAGATGAGTTTATAAATATTAAAATTGATTGGGTCTTTCATACTTACCTGAATATTTAAGGACCTTAATGTGATTTTTAAATGTAAGACGGGAAATTACAGTTTTTCAAAATATTAACAACATGCTTGAAAAGTATCTTAAGATAAATTAAAAATTTTTTAAAAGATAGTAATAAATAGGAAATCTTATTAGTAATATATCTAACACCCCTAGAAATATGCAATGAAACGTAAAAAAAATTATTTAAGCATTTATCTAAAAAAGTTTAATTAGAAAACAAAGTCCAGCTTTTCAGTTATGTTTATAGTAAAGAAAAGTATTTTCATTAGTAAATTTCATTTTTTTTTTAATTTTTAGTTACTAGGTTCTACCTAGATCTAATAATATAATTGTATTTCCTTACTTCCTAGAACTAATTGCAAACATTTTTTTTTATCTAGTCCTTAATTTAATTTTAACGGATCACTTAAGAAAACACTAATGTTAATAATTTTTGTTCTTCTTTCAAACTTTTAAATTAATTTTAAAAGTTTTTGTGCTCAAAATTAAAATATAATTTTAAAGGTTAAACTTTTTATACTCTTTAAATGGTGGTAGATGTAGGTAGTCAACTAGAATTCAGATTTTTGTTTATTTTTATAAAAAAATGTGTAGAAAACTAATCTGACTTTTAAGTCTGTCTGTTTATTGGCTTTACTTGGTTTTACTGTATTTGTAATAAAATGAAAATTCAATAAAATACAATTAAACTTATTAGAACTTTGTTCAGACCCTTTCCACTGCGACGTGTTACTAAATGGAATTTCAAGGAATAAAAAGTCCTTGAAGAATTATCAAATTATTGAAAGACAAGATCCTTTATTATAATTCTTTTATCATGCTTTACATTAAATTATTACTGAGGTTTGAGATTATTAATAAGGGTAATTTAGCTGTCATTTTCATCAGAGTTCGCGACATTTCAAAAATGTACTGGAGATGATGAGAAAAACATGCTATTTTACTAAAAGTTTTTTTACAAACTTAATTTATGAAATTTAATTACTTGGAATTTACTATATAGAATTTGAATCCTTTGAGACATATCATAAACCTTCAAAGTTTTTGTTTAAATGAAATTAAATTTAAATTTAACTATAAATATGCTATGTTTAAGATGTGAATAATGTTTGGGTATAAATCTTAAAAAAGTTTTTAGTTCTTAAATTATTTTTTAAAAAGTTTATTTTTAAATATTTAAAATTTATTTGCATAGGCTTAACTTTCACTTTATTACAGTTTCTTAGTTCTTTTAGTATGTTTTGGGAAGTTAACATATGATTAAAAAAGTTGGAAATTATAAAAAACTAAAAATTTATTAAGATGAAAGAATATTTTATAATCATAATATAGGATCCTTATAATTAGGTAGAAATTAAGTTTTAAAAATTAAGCATATTGATTAAGTGGTGCAGTTAGTTGGTTTTTCCAAATTAAATATGTCTAACTTTTCCTTGAGCTGAATCATTAAATACTATTTAATATTAATGAAGATATTATTAGGTTCTTAAACAAAACTTTTCTCAGAAATATAAATTTTAATTAAGTAATTATCTCGAAATTGGTAATTATTTTGAGGTAAGATAATAATGTAGATGCTGAAATTAAGAGTTTATCAAGTCTTATTGAATTTTTTAAATTAGTCATTAAGTTCTTCAGAATATATTTTAGAATAATTTTTTTTATAAAACTAAGAATTTTAATTAGAATGATTATGTGTAGATTTAAACGGAACACACTTTCATTTAACTTTCATTTAATCACATTCATTCAATATTTTAATATGAGAGGAAGCAAAACTAACTACCTTGAAATTATTGGAAATTGTCACAAAGTACATAGTAGGAAATAATTTTTAAAACAAATGAATATTAAAAAAATTTAATGATTCTTAATAGTAGGAAAAAATAAAAAAATTTCTAGAGTTAAAACCATTTTCAATTTCAATAAAATTTTATATCATTTTCTAGTAATCTTTGAATTGGTCCATATTGTATATTTTTTATAAAATCTATTGTTTTTCATTTTCATTATGATTTTATCGATGATTTTCTGTCATAAAGGAATATAAAAACTATTCTAATGGAAACAAATTGAAATGGTGATTTAGTTTTATTTTTTTTTTTTAATTTTTCAATTTAATACATTGTTTAATACATAGTCGATATTATAAAAGTGAACAGTTCTGAAAATAAAATGTTTGGAAAAAAGAAATAACTCTTTTATAAGTTTTTGATATACTGATTACAATAATATATCTTCTTAATCATATGATTCTATTTAATACTGTTGGTAGGCATGTAAATTGCTCTGAATATCTTTGAAAAAACACTCAAAAATTCAATTAGTACTTTTTGCATACTTTTAGGATGAATTTTTATTATTACTCAAATTAATAGTTAGTTAATTAATGTATAAATTACTTCAATTTTTTCGATTTACTTGATTTTATTGAATCTTATATTCAGAAACTTTATTCTTTTTATTAATATTATTATACTTTTGTATGGAATCCCAATCTTATTCATTCGTTTCATTCAAGTTTTAAATTTCTTCTTATAAAACTCAGACAAGTTTCAACTTCAAGACATTCGCTTTTAATTAACTCAACTCTAGGTATAGCATTTTTTTTTATAAAACATTTTTTTTAATACTAGAATAATATACAAACCAACATATAACAATTTTGTAATATTTATTGCAAGTTGTTGTATTTAGTTTTTTGTCCAATACTGTTATTTTTATTTGTATAAACTTTTTAAAAAGCTTTTTATCGAAATTCATTTTGATTGATTGTTATTTATAGGAGCTCAATCAAAATGTATACAACTTTTATATTTTTATATGTAGTATATAAATATTATATAATATGTATATATATAATAAACATAATAAATGACATAACAAAAGGACACTGGATATTTGAAATAAATACTGATAAATAAACTAGAAGCTATTGAATTTTATATGTATTCATAAAGTTTATATTGTAACTTTTAAGTCACTCAATAATATAAAATTTGAGTGATTGTTTTTAATCCTTTTCAGAAATTGAAGACATTTCAACTCAGTAAAAATAGAAATGTCAAAAGTCACAGAAAAGTTTCATTTTTTTTTTACTTTATAGTTTTTTTTTTTACTTTATAGTTTTTTTGTTTTTTACTTTTTTATAGTTTATTCATTTTTTATCCCGTCATTACATTAAAATGGTCATAAATCAAAAAAAGATTATAAAGGAATCAGTTTTTTAACTGAATTATTCTGTTGACTTTCAGTTACCATACAATTAACTTTTTGCACCATTTTTTTTTTGCATATATATATATATATATGTATATATAATTTAAGAGGATTTTTATTTTCAACATGGGACACAATTTAATTTATGTTCTTTGATAAAAAAAAAAAAAGAACAACATTTTAAGCTTGAAGGCAAATTTTCATTGTCATCACTTAAGTTTTTAGTTGTTTTTAAAATGAAAGAGTTAATGCAATTTTATTGTATAATTTTTAGTGAAATGTCAGATTTTTTAACAATGTTTTAACAAAATTTGCTTAAAGAAGCTGCTTTTTTTTTTTTACAAAAAAAAAAAAAACACTTGTAGGAGTTTTGGACGTTGTTAATTATCAAAGAAATTATGATTGAATTTCTTGTTCCAAAAATTTCAAAAGTAAATCAAATTTTATTTAAAAATATGTCACAAATTTAAATTGTTAAATAAAAATCCAGAACTGAATGACCGGGTTAAATTGGCTTTGTCTTTACGTTATTTTGAATTTAGAATTTTTGCATAATTTTAGGATGAATTAAAAATGATATTTTACATGTATACTTTTGATTGAAGAACGGTTACATATTTACATATCCTTTGAAGGGGTTTTGGACGTTCTTAATTATCAAAGATATTCTGAAAAAATGTCAAAAGTAAATCAAATTTTATTTTAAAAATATGTCACTAATTTAAATTGTTAAATAAAAATCCAGAACATTACGTTATTATGAATTCACAATTTTTGCATAATTTTAGGATGAATTAAAATGTATACTTTCGATCAAGGAACTGGTTTTTTTTTTTTAACGTATCCTTTGAAGGGGTTTTAGACATTCTTAATCATCAAAGATATTCTAAACAAGTTTCTTATCTTGGAAATTTCAAAATTAAATTAAATTTTATTTCAAAAACTTTTCATTAATTTAAATTCTTCTAACCCTAAAAACAATGACGGGAGTTTTAAAATCTATTGTAAAAAATATTTTAAGCTCTGATTAAAGTCATAAAATTTATCAAATGTCTAAAAAATTTTTCTTTATTCTTTTTTTGTTTTTAAATAAATTTCAACCTAAAGTATTCCATTTTATAGGAGGTTTATTAAAAGTGTATTGTGAGTGATCAATCAATTTTATGAGCCACTTATTATAAATTGCTAGGTATGATAATATTGTTATGCGTAAAGTGGTTGGAATAAATTTTAAGTATAAAAAGTTTTATGAAGACAAAATAATGTTTAAAATGAAATTATGCTATTACAAAAGAAAATCAGGCTTTTATAAAATGTCCTATTTGATCATTAAATATATAATTTAAAAAAAATTTTTATTATAAATGTATTTTAATCGTCCACCTGTTGTGTAATACAGCAAATAGATTAACTTCTGTACTGTACAGAGCCCGAAAAATTTTTTCATTTGACAAAAAGTGAAAATAAAAGAAATTTTAAGGTAGAAAAACCACGAAGGATAAAGTATCAAAAATTAAGTTCTGTAATTTACTATAACTGTAAAATAATTTACTCAAATGGTAAAAGTATCTCCATTATTTATCTATGACCAATAATTGAAAAAGAACGGAACAATCTAAAATAAATTCTTTATTTTTTTTGTAATCGAATTCTACATTTAAAGGAAAATTTACTGCCTTTTTCCTAGAAAACGGTTATTATTTTCTTTTCGTTTTCCTCTTATGCAATATATCTGTAGATATATCCGTACCGTATAACATGTATATATATACTCTATAGGTGTTCAAATTTATTACCAAAGAAAAAATTGTATATTTTGCGTTATTAACCAATTTTTTTTTTTCAATTTTTGTTTCTATATATATATAGAATGTAGATATGTATATATATATATATATATATATATATATATTATTTTGTTATATGAAGTGAAATAAATGGTAGGTGATTATATAAAATATTACGATCCAATATTTAGGTTTCGTGGGTATCTATAAAATTTTTAGATTTAGTTGTAGTTATGTGGTTTTATTCATTTTAACAACTGAAAAAGTTTTTCAATGTTTTTTTTTTTTGGGTTTGTTTTCATGAAAAGTATTTTTTTCTAAATTTTAGAAGGTTTCTTATTTAAATTTCGGATATCCTTCATAGTTGTTTTTTCCAATTTCCTCAGTAAAGCATTTTTGGTGGACTTTGTTTTTTTTTAAACTTATTTTTTTGTATATAATATGTATATATACATTTATATATGTATTGAAATTTTGACTAAAAAAGTATTGTAATCGAAATTTAAATTTGAATTTAGTTTACATTTACTCCAATTCCAATGTCTATATAAAGTGATGCCTTCCGATCTGTGCTTCATATGCAAAAATTGTGTTAAGATTTAGAACTTGGAAGTATACAATAATTTACATTTTTTCGAGCAAAATGCTTGATTTGACAGCGCTGGTGTATACAGAGCTGGTAATTTTAAAGTAGTTTAATACTTGAAAAAGCAAACCAGCAAAAAAAATCAATAAAATTTAAGTACTGATCAATTACTTCAATCTCAGTGAAGTACCAGTAACAATTAAAGAAAAAATAAGTACTTAGTAAAATATAAGTATTTGTACTAAAATATTTGTATAAAATACAGGTATCAATAAAAAAAAACTACTGGTATTGGTTCCCACCACTATTTTTCCAGTACGAGTACTAAGCAGTATCAATTAGTACTTACTAATTTCATACCGACCATTCTTCACCAGTCTCGTCCAGTACTTACCAGTTTTAACCAGTAATCAGCAGTATCAATCACTAATTACAAGTTTTAACCAGTATTTACCAGTATAACGTAAATTTCGGTAAGTAAAATTCGGTAATTGAGATAAATGTAAATAAAATTTATAGTATTTGTACATTTAATTAAAAAACCATTACTTTTACAATATTTTTTTATTATTAACACTTGTATATACTGGTTAAAACTGATGATTACTGGTTGATACTGATAAGTACTGGTTTGAACTGGTAAGTACTGGTTGTAAGTAAAAATACTAGGTAAGTAACGGTTGATATTTGAAAAATACTGATGCGTACTAGTGAGTGTAATTATATTTTTACGAGTACCAGTACAAGTATTTAAATTTTACTAAGTATTTTTTCCATTATTGCAACTAATACTGGTCTGGGACTGGTACTTAAAAATCACCAGATTTAGCAATTTATTATTATAAATATTCTTGTTATTTAAAATTGTGGTTTAATCAATAATGAAGTCAGCACTCGGTAACGTGATCTTATTTATTTAGTAGAGTCATAGCAAAGACATTTGATGTTACAGACAATTGTACTTTATGTTAGATCTGAGAAATGGATATTAAGAGTTTATTGTAAGAAAATTTCCTATGTTAAACATACCATTTTTCATTCCTATTATACGAAAAAGTCAAGTTGTTGATACTATTGATCTTTATTCATCCTTTATTGAAATTTGATGGTTGAAATTTTTCATTAAAAATACTTGGTCGACTTTAAATGAGAGTACTTATTTTTAGTTGATGTGCTTTTTATTAGGTTATTTGTGTACGTCTACTATAACTTTTTTTGATTTTCATTATTTTTATCTTCTTAAAATTTGTTTTAAGAAGATAATATTTTTTTAATAATGTAAAATATATTCTAAAGATATTTTCTATTTTTCAAAAAACAAAATTTGTATGAAAAATATTTACATAAAGTACAATATTATATTAAATTGCCTATATTATATGTATTTAGAGGATGTTTCCTTATAAACTTCACTGCTATATACTGTTGTATACTTATATGAGTATAGAGTACTCATGATTGCAAAGTCCTTATGAATATAGAGACTCTATGAGTATAAAGCCTCTATGAGTATAAAGTTTTATAAGTATAAAGTCACTATGAGTATGGAGTACTTTTGAGTATAGATAATTTTTCTTGTACGGGCCTAAGTAAACGCTGTTTCAGTTGTGGCTTTAAATATTGGAAACAAGACACATCATTCTTCCAAAAAGTTTACTTAGCCAAATATGAGTTCAGAAAGTAGAACATACCAGTAAATGTTAGTAAGAAACACCCTGTATGACGTTGAAAGTATAAACTAGATTTAAAAAATAAAATGTGTTTTTAAATAAAACTACAACATGTTGCTAAACTTTTAAAAAGTTTTGGACAAAAAACTTTGAAAAAATCATTTTAAAAAACATTAAGGTTTTTCTTGATTTTTATTCCCCTCACAGTTAAATCTAAAAATCTAAAACAAGAGTTTTGATATAATGTTAAATTGGAGTTTTCTTATAATAGTCAGGTCGGTATTTCGTTAGTTAGTTATGTACAATTTCATCAATTAGGTTTAAATTTTAGAAATATTGAAATTCTTGAAACCTAACACCTAGTACTTATTTTGCCATTACATTTGTGACGCAGAGAGGAAGGGGTGGGGATATATATAGACTCAAAGGTATAGATTGGATCAGAATCGAAAAGTAAATCGATTTAGCTATGTATGTCCGTCCGTCCGTTCCCACGATAACTCAAAAAATAAAGGAGCAAGGATTTTGAAATTTTCATAAATTCGTTTTTATACAATAGCCGTCATCTTTATTGAAATCCAACCATTTTGGTTTACGGCTTCGAGTACTTGCCATACAACTCGTTTTTTTATATGAGCATTACTCTACAACTAATGAAGCTAAGAGTCTGCAATTTTGTCAGAAATAAGTAGTTTAGTTTTATGACCAAAGTTTCTGCAAAATTTGGTTGGTTTACTGCAGTAGGTTCCAGTATCCGGTATATACCTACTTCTTTTTTATGAGCATTACTCTACATCTAATAAAGCTGTGCGTTTAAAATTTTGCCAAAAGTATTTAACCGGATGTTATAATGTTTATATTACATACGACGGGTCATACGGGTATCCCAGAGTTGAAACAGTATACTCTACCACACTCTTCCTCGTTTTTTTCCAATTTAAGACCTACCTCTATAATAGGTATTATAAATTTTAATTTTATTGCACCAAAATTTTTTTAAATAATTTCAAGAAAATTGTTAAAATTTTCCGGAAATATTTGGAAAATTTATGATAGATTGTTAAACTTTAAAACATTTAAATGCTTTCGAAATTTATTTTGCTTAATAGTTTTAAATTTGTAAAATTATTTTAAAGAGTTTATTTAAAATATCACTATTTTTTTTTTGAATGTTGATTATTAAATAATAATAATTTTTTTTTTTCATTTAAAAATTTTTCCATGCAGATAAAGGACATAACAAGACATTTGAAAAAAGCTATTATGGCGTCATCATTGGAAGAAATGCGTAATAAATGTGCAGAAAAATTTGAAAAACTTGATCAACTGCCAACAATACATTTAGATTCTGATGGTACTGAAATTGATGATGAAGAATATTTTCGTACATTAGAAGAGAATACTGAACTGATAGCAGTGTTTCCTGGTGAACATTGGGTTGATGTAAGTATATATAATTTTATTTAAAAAAAAAAAAAAAAAAAAACAATTTTTATATAGATTCTTTTTTAAGTTTTAATTGAAAATTCCACCACCTTTTAAACCTTTTAACATTAATTGTATGATTTTTTATTTTAATAACATAAATTTTTACATTATTTTAACCTTAAACATCCTGTTTGTTCGGTTTAAAATTTTGCAATTGATTTTCATTTGATTTTCTGATAAGTTACAGACTTAAAAGTTCTGACATATGTATATATAGACTATGGACACGGTTTAGAAGTGGATGACAGGCTAGTTTTAACTCATTGGTTTAAATTTAAAATTGTTGCATATTTTTAGGATGATTTTTTTTTTTTTTTTTTTGTAAAAATAATAAAAGAAATTTTAATTTTAAATAATAATTATAAACAGGTTTGATTTGATAGAACTTATAGTATCTTAAACTTAATTAAGTTAATTAATTTAAAAAAAATCTGAAATAATAAATGAAATAATTTGTTAAGTTTTTAATTAAAATTTTTTAATATTACAAAAACCCATTCAAAACTTTATTTTTCTAAATTTAAAATTATTATCATAATTTATTACTTTTATTATTACGTAATATCTAAAATAAACAATTATCTAATTAAAAAAATATATATATTATTTAAAGTTGTATTGAATTATAGTAATACGTTTTCCATAAATATTTTAAATATTTAAAAATTTTATAATTGACAGTTTTATTGATTTTATTTATGAAATTATAAATGTAATTTAAAAACAAAATTTATTAATTTAATAATTGATTAACTTTAAAACTATTCTAGACGTATTTTTGTAATTAATTGCATAATTCGTAATTATAATAAAATTTTAATTAAAAAGTTTTTTTTTTTTAATTTAAAAGCCTGTCAAACTAAATGTAAAAAAAAATTCAAATAATTACTAAAAAAATAAGAGGACCTTTTTTAAAAAAAATTAATTTTTTTATAATAGTACAATGGTAGGAAAGACTGTACTTTAAGAAAATATTTTTGAAATTTAAAAAAAAAAACTTGTACATAGTTTGTCTTCGACTGTTCACGGATAATTTTCGAAAAATGGTTTTTCTAAAAACTTTTTCATAAGGTTTTAAGAAAAGCTGTAATTAAAACTATAATATTTTTACCATTTATCATCCCTATCTAAGCCTTACTTCCGTATCGAATGAAGTGACATTTAACGATCTTTCTAAAACTTATATCTGTAAGATCTTTGATACAGATATAACTGTATAGAAGTTTATTTATTTATTTGTAGTACCAGACAATAGTAAATATTGCCTGATAATATCAATCCTTTGCCTATATGACATTTAGACTTCTTATTAAATTATTTTAATATACACTATATTTTTTCTATTAAATATGATCCGATCAGGGTTTGAACCCGAGACTTTTTGGATTGAAAAGCCGCCACTTTACCACCGAGCTATCGGTCAAATATGAATTCAACAGAAGGACATACTTTTAGATAGAAGTATATCTTATAGTGGCTTATATAGTCAATAATATATTTACCTGGCGTTTCCCAGGGACGTGCAGTTTGTCAAAATTTTAATTTATATTTAAATCTATATATATATATATATATACAAAAGCGAATGTTTATATGTTTTTTATAACGTATAGACTCCAAAATTGCATATTCAGGACTAAAAGTTGGAGCAGTTTTCAAAGTGCTCTGTTGTAAATTAAAAAAGTTGTGACCCATAGCCTTTAAATAATGCAGTTAACAAATGATAAAAAAAACAAATGATCTAAAAACATTTAAGTTTGCGTTTTACATTTAAAGTACAGATCCAAAAGAAAATCTCAAAAGAACTTTTTTCGATTTCCCTTAAATTATTGGGGCCCAATTTACAGAGTGTAATTTTTGTGTTAATTTTTTCAATAAAATCGACTTTAATTAAAAACCCTTTGACAGGCCCAGAAATGCGCAACCGGGTAATATCTAGTTTACAAATAAGTATTATATTTATTTATTTTCTTTATTTTCCCAAATATACTTTTTACATTTCTTTGAATTCTAATTTGGTACAGGGATATAGATTCATTGTAATCTATTCAGCTGAAATATACAAATAGCCATTAATCTTAAGAGTAGTTTATTTTAAAAATATTTATGAATTTTATAAGGAAAATTGGGAAAAAACCTTATAATTTTTTAAAAGAAATTTATAATTTTTTTTTTTGGAAAAAATAATTTGCAAAAATATTAAAATATATACGAACTTTTTGAATTTTATATTTTATTCGAAAACAAAAGACTGCAATTTGACACTGAAATCTATTCTGCCATCCTAAGAAAGAAAGTTATTTCTACATTTTCTTGGTTTTAGGTAATTTAACTTTTAGTGTTTCATATTCGTGCATCGCTATGTTGAATTTTTTTTTAATTTTTGAAAAAAAATATGTTAAATAAAGAAAAGACAATTTTGAACTTACTAGAGATAAGATAGTATTAGACGTTCAAATTAACTATGACATACAACTTTTTTGCTAAGCAATACTTGATTTATTCAGCTAGTAAAGCTTAGACGAAAATGCGACTTAGAGGTAGTTACGACACATTAGTTATTTGTTTTAAATTAATTTGCAACGAGGTATGTGACATTTTTTCTTTGTACAAAGTTGTGAGACATTTATCTGTTGTCAAATATTTCATTATCCCGAAATTTCGTTTTTGGCGCTTATGAATTTTTTCCTTAGCACCGAAGTATTGTTAAAGAGTAAAAAATATAAAGTAGATAAAAAACAAATACTTACGAAAAATGTAGAGATGGAAAATGTTATGTTGTATTATAAATTTCAACATATTCTCAAGATTCTTATTGACCTTTTATTTTTATTGAGATTAATATCAGAAATTTACATTGAATTTTTTTGTTTTCTTGGAATAAGAAATGTACAAATGTTAAGAGCTTTAAAAAAATTGTTATAAAACTTAAAAAAAAAGAAAAAAAGTCTTTATTCAAAGTGCGCAAACGGGTTAATAATATATCTTAACAAAATTATCTAATTTAGCTTTTGCACTTTTTGAGGAGAGCACAAAAATTAGTCATATTAATTGAGTGAGCTTTTGGAATTAAGATTAACTTGCGCTAACACCAAAATTTCAAAAATTTCATTGAATTTTTGTGCCAAAACGGGTAAAAACTACATTAACCCTGTGAGCTACTGCCATAAAATTGCAAAATTTTCAATAAAATTGATTTAACCGTTTAAGCAAAAAAAAATTTATTTTTAAAACTTCATGGCATTGTCGTTAAACGGGTTAATCGAACTCTACAAAAATTTGTTTCAGCTTCTGTTTTGAATTGCAAAATCACCCTGTAAAATTGGACACACAATGTTTTGGCAGCCATTATAAAGTTAAACAAAATGTAATTATAATATAAATGTTTTCTTAACTCCTTTTTTTTCAATATCATAAATATATCATTTAACAAAGATAACATATAACATATTCAAACTAAACTAGCCCTAAAACTTTTTTCCCCCAAAAACTTTATCAACATCTTAATTAATTAAAATATAATGATGTTATTACAGCATTAAAATATTCCACTAAAATAATTTCCATTTCACTCAAAAATGTTATTTCTAAAGAAAAAAAATTATTTTAGTAGAAATTTTCAAATAGTTGTGTATTTGGTAGTGAAGCTGTTTTAAACTACATTATATGTGTATATATATATACTTATATAAATGATTTTTAGTGAATTTCTAATCTACACTTTTGTCGATTACTTTTTAATGGTATTTAAATTGTTTTAAAAACTATGAAAACAATTTGAAAACAAGCGATGAAATAAATTATGAGTGTTTAAAAGAGTACTTTATCTAAAGTTAAAAATTTTCCGTATAAGGATTTTCCAATTTTCAATTTTAGAATTTTTCTTTGAATTTTATTGTGCAAAAAATCATGAGAGAACTTTTTTTTCAATTTTCAAGAAGCCTTTAATAATCAAGGAAAACGGTTAAGAAATGTTTAAAAATAAACAATAAAATCATTGCCAGTTTTTGACATTTGACAGCCTGTGACATAAAAATATTTTCTTAAATGACTCATCCTTGTTTCCAAGTTTATGAGCTCAAATCCTTTTAAAATTACAAGTTTCTAATAAAAAGCGTTTTAAAAGGTTAAAGAGTTAGGAAATTTTGCGAAAAACGGGTTTCGTATAACGGTGAATAAAAATGCCGTATGGCAACACTATATATTTATTTATTAATTTTTTAAATTCTAAGTGAAAGAGTAGTTTTTGCTCTGCTTGTAAAAGAGGGTAATCGTTTGACGTTTCCAGATTGAAGGTATTCTTACTTCATAAAACTCATGTGATTGACTCTAAGGTGTAGAGCAACAAATTTTGGGAGGTTGTAGACTTGTAGCACAGAAACGGAAAAGATGTACTACATTAAAAATTTCAAAAAATTAGTTTTTTTGCAATAACAGCCCTTTTTTAACATTTCATTGCTGTATTTCAAACTATGCAAAAGTTTTGTAAAAATCCGGATCGACAGACAATCAGACAGACGGACAGAGTGAAACTAAAAGGCATGTTTTTTGAAAAAGTGCTAAAAACCGAAAAAAAATATTGAATAAAATGCTTCCGAATAAAAAAAATTTTATATTCCGAATTAATGGAATGCTTTTGATGGTGTATATTTTATGTGTATGCGATATATGTACACATTTATAATTACGACTACACCATTTTTTTAATAAAAAAATTTATGAAAACTATTTTTGGCTGTTATTCATACACTTTTGACATTTAAGGAAAAAAAACAAATTCAATTTTAAAAAATATTTGTTTTTTTTTTAAAAAACATTAACAACAAAAAATATGTTTCATTTTGAATATTGTAAGTAATTTTAAAATATGCATATGTATGTTTTTAAATTCTATATGAGTTGAATAAAAAATATTTTAAATACCAAAAGTAACTCTCCATAGGAGAGGAATTAAATTAAAAATTTTTTTGTTTTTAACTTTTTTTACTGTAGCCTCTTTTCTTATTTATTATATTCTTAAATGCCAGAATATTGCAAATGTTGTTAAAATCATTTAAAAAATAATTTATGTTAAGTATCATATACATATATATATATATATATATTAATAGTTATGAAGTAGAAAATGTTATATAAAATATAATGCACATAAAGTAACCCCTATGATTCATTTTTATGCTCATATCCATTATTATGGCGGCCATTTTGTCATTTTTTAACAGCTGATCTGAACAGTGATTTGGTACTATACGGGGACTTAATTAATTTGAAGTATTCTTCAATTTGTAATTTGTATTTTGTAATTTACAAATTTTAAATTTTCACCTTTTTTAAGAATCTTCAAGAGCACCTTAAGTACTTTGTCATAGGATTCTAGAAATGATTTAAAAATAAAAATACATTGTAGTTGAGTTAATGTCTCATTGTAGTAGTTGTACTAATTTAAAAAGGATTTAAAAAACCAATTAAATTCTCTAAAATTTTCTTAATTTTCAAGGTATTATAAGACATATTTATATTGGAGCTGCGATAAGTGATAAGACCATTTACACTAGCGTAGTGTAGAAAATTTAATATAATATTTTTAATTGGTGTTGTTCTTGTCGATGCTTTCATTGATGCTCTTATCACTAATAAATGCTAAAATATAAACATACCCTTGTCAATTATTACTTCTAAATTCTAAAATCATTCTGAAGCGCAAACATTCTCAGTAATAATTTAAAGAGTTGTCCTTGGAAAACTAGAGACAAGAGTTGTTATTGGAAAAGGAAATATCCTTTTCCAATAAAATATTTCAGACTGTGTCTTTTTTTAACTATTAATCGTAATTGAATTCTAATCCTTATAGAGCAGTACTTTAAAAAAAAAATTTTTTAAGATCCTGGAAACATTTTTCTATATTAAAAAAGAAGAACATTTTTATTTAAATTATTCTAATATTATATTATTCCATATATTAAGGGTTATATTGTTGTCAAATATCATTTTAGTGCTACAATGCATATGATAATTTGTAACTTTTATTATACATAAGTTAAGTTGGTGCAACATTGCCTCTACTTTAAAGTTTTAGTGGCGATTTAAAATCGAGTTAATCAACTGAAATCCTATAGTATTTTATAATTTTTAGAAGATATTTTCTATTTAAAGGTAAACTAACTATCTACAAGATTCATTCAGATCATTCGTTTTACATTAGAATGTATAAACTTTTTTTTTAATAATTTAAAATTTAATAAAAATTTTAATTTTTTGATCCTTTAAAATGTAAAAGTATTAAGGAATAAAAGCAATTAAAATAGTTACTTATTATTATCATAGAGCTTCTACTCTATAAGAAAACAAAAATGAAAACGTACTAAGACAGCAATAAAAAAATTTAAACTAAATATATATACACAAAAAATTGATGAAAAAAACTGAGGGTTTTAAAAAAAGCACATTTTTAAAGTTATATAGTGTTTCATACTGAGTTTAGGGTAAAAAATATACGTTACAATAAATGATAATATTGTAATTATGTTATTTCGTCAATTCATTATTACCATTATAATAATAGTGAAATCAATACTTAAAATATAATCTCAATGCACTCATGAAAACCGGTTTACAAGTGTCAAAATGTAATTTTGGAGCTTCAATGTTGACGTTTAATTGTGGAAATATATACACTATGGTCACTTAGTTACTGATATATAAAAATGGGAAATTTTTAATTTTTAAGTTAAATATAGCACAACTTGTTAACAGGGGACGTGACCAAACAATTGTTCTACTTATCCCTACTTATTTTTGAGGATTACACTTTTCCCAAAATTTCAAGTGTCTAACTTGTGGTTTTTATAAGAAAAAGAGGCCAAAAATATTGCAAAAATTGAATTTTACATAACGGTAACTTTTAGTATCGTATGGTAATTTTTTTTTTCCAATATTTATAAAGCTTATAAAAGCAGCTGTACTTTACCGTTTTTAGATTCGAAATAAACCTAACAGAACTCTTGTTATAACAATTTTAATATAGGAATTTTTCCGACTATGGTAAGTTGGGCTCCGTAACGGATAGGGAGAATGGGGCTACAGAAAAAAGTTCTTTGATGAAATTATTTTTATTGCAAACCTGCACGCATTAAAAATTTCTTCTCTCTATTTTAAACGGTCTTAAACTTTTTTTTAAGCATACAGACGGACGGAGAGAGTGAAACTATATAAGCATTTTTTTTTTTAAACTTAGAAAAATGTGCTAAAAAAGATGAGAAGAAACGCATAAAAACCAATTTTCCTGACATAAAAAGAAAATTCCTTGTCTTAATAACTTTGGAAAATTTTCACTCTCTTGTTTTTCTTTGTTGTTTTCTTTTTGTATGTATATTTGTTTGTTTTTTGTTTTTGTATGTGTTATTTAATTTTTTTTTTCTTTTTGTATTTAAGATGGACATGCTACACCATATTTTACAGTTTTTTATTATATGCGTGACCTTGAATTGCATTTATTTTTTTTTTATTTCAACATTATAACAAAAATGATCTCGACTTTTCTTCTATTACTCGTATAAAATAAAAAACATTAATATTTTTTTTTTTTCGTATAATTTCACTCACTATTTCAATGTTAACCTTCTATTTCAGTTTTTTTTCTTTATAGCTTTGCTTTTTGCTTTTTATTTCGTTTTTTATGCAATAGCTTTGTTTTTTTCTTCATTTTCTAACATTTTTTTTTATCTCCCCACTTTCTTTCAATTGTTTTTTATTTGTTAAAAATGTTGTTTTTTTAGTGCTAAAATATCTGCCACAATATTGAATGAATGATTTACTGGGTTAGTTTATTTGTTTTGGTACCTTAGAGAGTGAGGCCTGGCATGGCCTGGCCTGTGCTATACTAAATAATGAATGAACAAAAACCATATAAAATTATGATAATTTATTTTTTATTAAAGTTGAAATAACTGTTATTTTTTTGAAATAACTGTTTAACACATATTTTTGTTTTTCCTTTGCAACATATTTTTAAATATTAAAATGGTTTAATTTTTATTTTGTTTTGTTTTTTTTTTCGAATATTTCCGTTATTATTAGCGTTTGTTTTTATTGCTCTGTTTTTTATTATTAATTTAATTTTTTTTTTTACAGTTAATTAAAAAAAAAATTGCTTTTATTTTAATTTAATATACATATATATTTTTTTTATCTATTTACAGCCAACTCAATATGTAACAATATCAAGTCATCGTAAAACATCTGGTGGTGGTGATACAACAGATACAGCTGCTGCAGCTGAAAATGATGAAAGAATACGAAAATTGGTTGGACAATTGCAAAATAATTTATGCAATGTATCAGTTATGAATGATACAACTGATTTGGAAACATTATCAAATATGGATCCAAATAGTTTGGTGGATTTAATAGGAAAAGATTTTATTGAACAATTAAGGGAATCATCAGGCAGGTTAGGGGGAGAGACCAAAAGATGATGGTGGTTTATACTCCCCTCCCATCTAAAAGTCTCGATGTTTTTTTTTATAATTTTGTTCATTTTTTTTTTCAATTTTGTTTTTTTATTTATTTTGTAAATTTGTTTTGATTATTGTTTTTTTTTTTGGAACTTTTTTTTGGGTAATGGTTTTTATTGTGTTATGTTGTTTGATGTTTTGATATTTTGATTAATAATTTATATGTAATACAGGGTGTGTCTTATTTTTTTTAGAGATTTAAACAATAAAATTTGAATTTTCGCGGAATTGATCTATATTGTTATTGAAAATACCTTAAAATATATTTCAATTATATTTGATGGTATTTAAATTTATTATCGTGTCAAGTTTATACTTAAAGTTTGAAACTAATTGTAATATTTAATAAAACTAAGAATGACCTAATATTTATGACCTAACAAAAGAAATCACTCTGTATTACATATAAAATATAATATAAAGCTAAAATATCAAGTTTTCTTTAATTTTAACACTTAATATATTTTATATTTTTATCTTATAATTCTAATTTTATTTAAATAATTGTTGTTGTTGTTATTTTTTAAAATATTTTAATATATTTAATATTGCGTGCATGCATACATAATATAATTTTCCATTAATAAAAATTGAAAATAAGAAATTTTAAAAAATCAAATAAAAAAATTAAAAAAAACTTTGAAAACAATGATGGGGTCAAAAAATCGTTTAAACACGTTAAAGGTTAAAAGCTGCTTTTTGTTTATAACGCATTAAACTATATTTATTATAGATATGGAAAAGTATATATATATATATATATATATATATATATTATTTATTTATTATAGATATGGAAAAGTATATATATATATATATATATATATATATATATATATATATATATATATATATATATATATATATATATGTATTCTTGCTTAGGATTCAATTCTGAGTCGATGTAGCTATAGCGTTAAAGTCATACAATTCAAACAAAATATACCTGAAACTTGTAGATTTGTAATGACTTGTAGATTAATGGCTGCGTAGCACAGTTGTTAGAGTGTAGAACTTTCATGCGAAAGGCTCCGGGTTTGAATCCCAGTGAAAGTGAAAAAACCTTTTATCTAGTTTTCGACTCGACTCAGCTACCATTTGCCTTTGGGTTAAAGTCAATGGCTTAATTATTAATTAATAATTATATATCTTTAATAAAAAATACATTAACATAACAATATGAACAAATGCAAATTATAGACAAAAAATTTAATTGAATAATATAACTCACAGATATAGAATACCATATAAGTCAAATACTATAGAATTGTATCTATTGAAAATCTAAAAAGTTTCTACATGTTATAAGGCCATCTGACCAATGGCATAGTGGTAAAGACGCCGCCTTTCATGTGGAAGGTCTCGGGTTCAAACCCCGGTCAGATCATATCTAAAAAAAAATATCGTAAAATTGTATAATTATATCGTAATAGTTTTTATCGTAATATAAAATAAGATTTATTAAAAGTATATAAATAATTTTTGTGTAAGATTATATATGGCGCACAAAGTTAGCATTTGTGCATTCATATTTCATAATCTTATACAATAGCTACAATCGCGTAATCAACGGCTTAGTGAATATAAGATTAAAGAAACTGAAGCCTAGTTTAAAATAAAAACTTGGTGAATGCCCTATACTCCTTAAAGGAGTGGAAAAGGAATAAAAAAAAAAAAATAAGGCCTAGTACTATCTAATGTTTAAATTGAATGTGAACTTCATTAAGATCATGTTGGATCATACCCACATGCACCTATGATATAGGCAGGTTACTAGCCTAATAGTTGAACAGTTAGCACTTGGAAAGAAGCTCCCTATTTTCTATGATCCGATGATAATTTCGTGTATCTCTCCAAATATGATCTTTTGTAGTTAGAAGTTTAAAAAATTATATTAAAGGCAGCCATTTTTTAATGGATTTTAAATGCTATCTCAGATTCGGATGGGTATCTCAGAGTTGACACAGTCAACTGGAAACACTTACTCGTATAATTATTTAAAGTTGAATTTATTTTAGAGACACAATAAATAGATAGACATTAATGGATACACGTAAGCGAATATACCTAATTTAAAAAAATTGACGAAATTCGGAGAGAATTTGGAGGGAGGGAATGGGATAATTTAGATAAACAATTTTTTTTTTTTAACCTTTAAATATGACTAATATATTATTTACTCTTATATATTATTTTAAGTAATTCCATTTACATAAAAAAAAATTTTCATTGTCATTGATATGTTTCTGACGTCATTTGAGAAAATACCGTTATTTCTAAAAAATATGTCATTCATAAATCAAATTTTTTTTTTGGTTAGCCGGGTAAAGATAATTTTTGGTTCTTTTAAAAGGAATTTAAATTTTTTTCCGAAATTTTTTTGTTTTTTAAATATTTAATATTTAATGCCTACGGTAAACATTGTGATAAGAAAATAAGAAAAACCCAGAAGTTAAGAAAATTTTGGGTGGTAATTATTTAAAAAAAAATTTATTATACAAATTAATACGAAAAAATAAAAAAATGTTGTTTGTGTTGTCCTTGACTTTTTCATAAAATTTAAAGAAAATATTATTTTCATGATGTTAATTTTTTTTTCATTATATTTGTGTTGGTGGAATTTTGATTGTGGACACAAACATTCACACATTTGCTTTTAATAAAAAAAAACCAAAAAGCCTAAGGACATCAAATAAAATTTGATTATTAAACTAGGTAACTGTAAAATTAAAAGGAAAGAAAAATGGAAATTTTTTTTTTTTTATTTTTAAATTTGTGCTATGAGGCATTTAAAAAATTACACAATTTAAAAATTAGGTCCAATTTTATGCAAAAATTAATTCAAACAGTTTCGCATTTTTATGGGGAAAAGTTTTGTTCAGTAGAAAATTTGTTTTGTTGTTGAAAAACAATTTATTTTAGATGTTTTCATTTTGTTTTTTTTTTTTTTTGGGGGGTAAAAGGAATCTAGGTAGTAAAAATTTAAATATAATGAAATTATGATTATATTTAATGGTTTTTCTTTTGTTGTGTTGAAAAATTGAAATATCGTAAAATTAAAGAAGGTTACATTTTATTTTATTTAATGACTTACTTTGATTATAAAATAAAATATTTATTCTATTCATATTAAATATTTATAATTTAAAATTATAAGGAGTGCCGAAGAAGTCAGTAGGGGAATTGCAAAAATGTTTATGGGAAAATTGATAGAAAGTAGAGATTGAGATACTGAAGTTCGATTAAGTTTCGATATGAATATAATTTTATCTAGTACGAACGGAGTTTAATTCATTTTTCTTTGTGATAGTGTTACTTAGTTGCAAAATTTTGTACCTTGTTGTTACCAATTGCTATATGGCATATATTTCAAAGAAATCATCCGAAATTGGAATCTTAGATTTTTTTCAAATATGCATTACCTTGATATTCAAATTAGAATATAGTAGGTAGCGCTGAAATCTAATGAAAAACATTTTAACGTTCTGGAATTAATCCGGAACCCAAAGTGGCGCTGCTCTAAAACAATTTTAAAGTTTTTTGTTACAACTTTGACGAACTTTAGTGAGTGCTGATGGTGCATTACAAAATTCAAACTTGGCGAAAGATGAACGTCTAACTTTTTTTTTATTAAAATCTTTCAAAAATCTAGTTAGAAATTATTTACACAATAACCATGGTTACTTTATCTTAAATAAATAGCGTATTAGATAGAGTTATGTATGATAAAAAAAAAATATAAAATTATTAACTGTTATATTGCTTTAATAAAAATTATTACATAAGTAGTTAAAAAATTTTTTGTATGTAATTTCATATTACGCTTTTATTGCAATAGCGGCTGGTTTTGTTTTGAATGCAGCATATTTTTGTTTACGCTAATTGTGCCAGTTATTATTAGTGCACTTTTAATTTAAAAATAGTGGTTAATGTAAATGTAAATCATCATAGCTGGGACGTCGGTAATTAGGAATTTTGGAATAATAAAAATAAACATAATTGAATTTCTGAATTGCATTTCTGTTAAAACTCAAAATATTGACAAAATTTTAATTACCTGTGGTTCATAAAATAAACCAAAGAAAACAAACCTTTTTCTAAAAAAATTTAATTTAAAAAAACTGGGCTTTCAGTAAAAACAAAAATAATTTAAACATAAAATTGTATTTTTAAGATGCCACAACGGTATTCAATAATAAGAATTAATTATAACTTATTTTGTTGGTTTTCTTTCGCGTTTTTCTTTACAAGATTTTCAGTTTTTCTTTTAACACAAGTTTTTGTTGAATTAATTTTCCCACCTACGCCATTTTATGTTTTTCTAACATTGAAAAGTTTAAAATTTTCTTTAAAACAAAACCAAAAAAAAAAAACAAATTGGAAAAAGTTTCAAATAAATTTATTCTTTCCAAAATATGAAAATATTTGTTGAAATTTACTTAAATATTTTTTTTTTAATGTTATTCTTTTGCTGAGTTGTGAAACTCGTGAAAAATATTTGAAATAAAAGAAAAATTCTAAATTATTTAATTTTCACAGGGAAAGAAGTTTTCTTAGGAATAATTTGTGTTTATGCATTTTCTAATTCTAATTTCAATTCTTTATTTTGTTACTTCTAAGGGCTTTTTATAATTTACATTGATTGCGGGGGCGAGGGAAATATTTCAATTATTATAATTAAAATGCATTACATTTAGAAAATTTTAATAAAAATCTTAAGGTAAATGAAAAAACATATGGTGTTTCCAAAAGTTCTTCTATGATATAAATTTTAAGAACAATTCTTTACTTCAAAGTTTTGCTTTTTAGCACATTTGAAAAAGATGCAATTTGGAAAAAATGTTCCTATATAGTTAAACTATATTCTCAGCGTCCGTCCTTCCGTATGTTTTACTAAACTTCTACACTGTTCGAAACGAAACTACGGATAGATATTGGAAAAAAATTAATTTCACGGAAAAACATTTTTTTGTAGCTGGTTCTCTTACGGAGTTGCAGTCATCTAAAGTCCGGAGTACCTCTGTATGTAAGTTGTTATAACAAGAGTTCCTTAACGTATATTTCCAATCTGGAAACGGCAGCTGCTCTTATATGTCTTTTAAATATGTATGAAATAAATATTTAGCGTTGCCATACGATACTTTAATTTACCGTTATGCAAAACTCATGTACGAATTTGACACCCCATATCTAGACGGCTTAAGTTAGAAACTTGAAATTTTGAGAAAATTTCGACTTTTAAAAAAAACAAAAAATTACGAGTCCTTTAAAAAAATTTTTGTGACGTCATCTGTTTAGAAGCTAATTTTAAGCAAATATCCAAATTATTGTGCAAGTCAATTTTACTATCTGAAAATTGAATAGGGGAAAGTGAGGAGGGTTTTAGATCTTTGAGAATCAGTATAAGTTTACTTAGAAAAATTTCGAAGCCTTCACTATTCAAGGACTATTGGAACTTTAAAATTGAAAAATTTCCTAAAGTTAGTATAGAACATTAGGTAGTTTGAAATTGCAGTCATCTAAAGTCCGGAAAACCTGTAGATTTAAATTGATAAAAGCAAGAGTTCTATTTTCAATCAGGAAACGGCAGGTACTCTTATATGCCTTTGAAATATGAATAAAGTAAATATATAGGATTGCCATACGATACTTTGATTTACCGTTATATGAAACTCAATAATTTTTGACACCTCATAACTAAGCGGCCTTAAAAATTTGAGATAAATTAGATGCTTGATGTCCACTGTTTAGAAATCTAAGAAAATATCCAAATTTTTGTGCAATTCACAATTTTATTTCTTGAATCTGAAAAGTTTGAATAGGAGAGGAGGATTTTAGATTTTTGGGAATCAGCATAAGTTTACTTAGAAAAAATTTTGAAACTTTCACTATTTAAGCACTATTAGAATTTAATTTTATTCCTTGAATGTAAAAAGTTTGAATAGGGGAATAGGATTTTAGATCCTTGAGAATCAGCATAAGTTTACTTAGAAAAAATTTCGAAGCCTTAACTATTCATGGGCTATTAGAATTGAAAATTTAAAAATTTCTCAGAATAAAACATTAGGTAGTTTTGGAAAAAGTGCTTTTTTAAAAATCCTTCTATTTTTGCATCACTTGTTTTCATTTTGATTTTCCTAATTTAAAAAATTTAATTATATCCATAAAATATATTTATCAATGTTATATCTAATCTTAGAGATCTGAAAAAGTTTCCATATTTTTCATATTTATTGTTTTGTCTATATTTGTCTGCACATCTTTTGAAAAAAAAAACCTTGAAAGAAAAATATTGTATTAAATTGCTTATAATTTTAAAACTGAAGGTTCTTTAATTCGACAAACAATATAATTTATTATATATAAAATTGAACAATAATAATAAATTCAATATTTTATATAAAAAAAAGAAACAAAAGATGTAAAAAACCACTAATTTAATGTTTAATAATTTATTATATACGAGTACTGAAAGAGATCGGTTCTGATTTATTGTCTGTAACAATCAGAAAATCAATTGCATAAAAAACAATGTATGGTTTTAGAATTAATATACAATATATCTTCTCATTGTCTTATTAAATATTGTTAAATATATTGATTTTTATTTTGTATGTTATTTATATTTCATTGTTTCCTTTTTTTTTGTCGTTTTGTAAAAAAAATTTCAAAAGATTCAATTAAAAATGGGTTTTGATTTTAATGAAAGAATCTAATAATAAAAGTTTACATTGAAAAATAGGAACTGGAGATTTATTGGTTTGAAATAGTCAAGAATTTTTGTATTATTAATTATTTGGAGTGTTAGTACTCTTCGTAATAAATTAATAATTTTTATGGGGCTTACGAACATTGTAATGTTAAAATTTTTTCATTACTGAGATTATTTTTTTTACAAATTATTACAGTCGTATAACAGTTTTTATACCCGTGCATACATATATAACATCGCGTATATTAAAATTGCTCCTCCGTTTGTAACGCATCGATCTAGACAAGGTAGATATAGCGTCAAGAGTACGTATCGGATCAGCATCAAAAAATAAATCGATTTTGCTATGTGTGTCTGTCCGTACGTCCTTCCGTCCGTGTGTCAGCACGATAACTCAAAAAATAAAAAGGGCTAGAGTTTTGAAATTCACATAAAGTCATTTTTAGACAATTTCTAGGTTCCCTATTCTTTTTGGTTAAAATCGGATCAAGGCTTCGGGGAGCTGCCATACAACTTTTTTGCACCAATATGAATTTCTTCAAAACTATATATACTAGGAGGATGAAAATTACACACGGTTAGTTATATAATGAATCGAGCACTTATATAAAGTTTCAAAATGTTACGGCCCCATTTTCGCGGGCAGCTGCCATACAAAGTTTTCAATTCAATAACTATGAATCTAATGAAGCTACGAAGTTAAAATTAAAATTTGGGCAGGTAAAGTAACAGGGCAATTTACTTGACAAAGTTGCACATTACTCGGACCAATTTTTAGGGTAAACGAATTTTTATTATGGTATAATAAATTCAAATTTATTTTTTTTTTTTTATTTTTTATGGTTTTCTTATTTTTTTTTAAGCAAAAATTATGGGATGATGAGTTAAATTTTTTTTTAACTATTTTACTTTTTTAAATTTTTTTTTGTAATATATATAATAGCTTAAGGGAAATAAGTAACGGTTTATTTTATTGTATACCCTAAAGTGGGTGTGCACAGGTATCTAAAAGTTGACAAGGGCAACTATAATTTTCCTCGTTTTTTTAACTTTTGTGTTAGTTCAGTAATTCTATATGTTAAAAGCTTGTTTTGTAGATCCTTTTTATATTTTCAAAATTTTTTATAATAGGATTTCACATAAATTTTGGTTACAGGTTTGTAACATAGTGTGAGGATATTACTAAATTTCTTTTTGCAAAATTTTTCTATGTTGAATATGTTGCACAGGCTAATATCTTTCTAGGAAGTTGTTAAAGCAGTTTAACTTTTCTTGTCTCTTAAATACCGAGTTTCGCTATTGTGTCCTTTTCTTTTAAACTTTCACAACACACGCGACTACAGAATGTTGCGTTCTTTGTCACGAGTTTTGCTTGATTGTGGGCTAGCTTACTGCACTTTATTCCTGAGAATCCGCGATTCCGTATTTGTTAAATGTTTCGGTTAAAATTAATTAGATGAACGATTGGCGGTTAATTAGTTTTATTTATTGTCTTGAGAGCTCTTAGACTGTCTGAAAACCATAATATTCAGTTTGGAGGAGTGCGTGTACATAGAATGAGACCCCGTATAAAGCTTCGATTTCTGCGTTATAAATATATGTACTAGCGTTTTATTATAACTTGTCTTTTTATAAAATTCTAATTTTTAATAAAAATTGCATACTTTTAGGTTGTTATATAGGAAAAACCCGATTAAGAATAAATAAGATTTTGCAGTCATTGAAATCTAATTATAAAGCATTAAATGGGAATAATCCTGCTAAATATTTTAAATTTTGGTAACCTAAAAAAAAGTAAAAAAAAATTTCAAAAGAAAAATTGTGAGAAACTTTTTGCACAAAAAAATTATGTCGGTTAATATAATATATATTATAAATATTGTATACCATGTCTGTACTCATACTTAATATCAAAATTTTTTCTTCTACTTAAACATAATTATGTACAACCTTCAAAAACTTTCAAAAACAGTTTTCCATGACAAATAATAATAATCCATCAACAACTATATATGCCTGTTTATTTCAGAAAAGAAATATAAAGTCTGTTATTTTTTTTTTTGTTTATTTTTTATTTTTGATATTTGAGGAAGGAAAATCAACTTTCTTAAATCACACAAAACTTTTTGAATTTGTTGAAATTAATTTTTTATTAAACGTTCTTTGAATTTTATATTTTAAATTATATTTATTATTTTGTTTGTTTTCGTATTAAATAAACGAGACATTTTCTTTTATCTTATACATTTTTAGATTTTGATATTTAAACCAATGTCTCCATATACTAAAGGCCCTAGCGCTGAAATTTTTTTCGGAAATTTACGATTTCCGTTTTCTGTCTATTGTTATCTTTTCGTGTACAATATAATCTCAAAAATCACAAACTAGCCCTTCTAGTTTTTCAGTTATCTTCCTGACACATGACGGACGGACGGACAGACACACATAGCTAGATCGATTTACTATTCGATGTTGATAGGTCACGTACCTTTGACAATATATCTAGTTCATCTAGATCAATGCATTACAAACGGAGGAGCAATTTTAATATACCCGATCCATATATGCACGGGTATAAACATCAAAGCTGTGGAAAGAAATATAAAAAGTAATTGTTTTCTTTTTTTTTTACTTTAGTATTTTATCAAAGCTTATGACGTGTAGACTATGTCGCTTGAAATTTTTAATTAACCCAAAAACTATGAATTAAAATGTTAAGATTTTTTAATGAAATTTTCAAAAAAGTATATAATTTTATATATTTTTTAAAAAATAAATTTTATAAAATATTTCTGCCCACAAACAAGAACCGGTGTTTTAAAAAACTGCCATAAGGCTTATATATAAGAACTAATTTTAAAGTTACACTCTGAGCACTGAGGCCTTTAATATGTTAAGGCAATGTTTACACCATATAAAAAACGAAAATAATTGAAAAGACGATAAATATTTTTATTTTCAAATCATGAAAAATAGATTTTCTTTTAGATCTCTTTAAGGTTTGCCGGTATACTGTTTATTTTCATTAAATATAATAATAAAAAAAATTTAGAGACCAAATCAAAACAAATTTTTGAATGTCAATACTGCCGTCCTAAGAAATAAAGTCGTTTCTTTATTTTCTTGTTTTTAGGTAATTTAACTTAAGTGTTTTATATTCGCGCATCGCTATGTTGAATTATTTTTGAATTTTTGAAAAAAATTTGAAAACAAAAGATGTTAAATAAAGAAAAACAATTTTTTTGAACTTACTAGAGATAAGATAGTATTAGACGTTCAAATTAACTATGACATACAACTTTTTTGCTAAGCAATACTAGATTTATTAAGTTATAAAAGCTTAGTCATAGATGCGACTTAGAGGTAGATGCGACATATTAGTTATTAGTTTTAAATGATTTTGCAACGAGGTATGTGACATTTTTTTTTAGTACAAAGTTGTGAGACATTTATCTTATATCAAATATTCCATTATCCCGAAAATTCGATTTTGGGCGCTTACGACTTTTTTTCTTAGCATGTTTTTCTACATATTCTTTAGTGTTTTTATTTTATTAGAATGGGAATTATTGAATCAACGAATAAGTACTAGTAGCTAATGAGTAGCAATCCGAAATTTCTCTACTTTTAGATCCCTGGGTTTAATATAATTGAACATAACACTTTGGCCGTCAACCTCAAAAAAAAAGGACACTACACTGTACAAATTTAATTGTAATTAAATTTATTTGAAATTTAAATATTTTAAATCTCTTAGTACAGAGATGTAGAAATATAAAAAATGTATGTAAGCAGGTGTATAATAATCCATAGTAGTTAAATATTTCGATTCATTTTCTTGTAATTCAATTATGATTTTGTTTTAAGCTTAAAGAAATTCAAAAGACGTTTTTACTTAATAGCTATATTTCAAGTTTCTTTGAGTACGATTTTTATGCTAAAGATTCATGTAAATCTTTCATATTTATCTTCCAACACTTTTTTCAAATTTCAAGAAATTGCATTCAACACGGAAAACACGACAGTTTTCAATTAAAAATTTTATAATATTAAAAAAGTATTAGGATCAATTATTTTCGACTTAATATTCGTTTAGTCATATACCCATTAGTTTTAATGGAAACTTTATGGTGTTGTATTCGGTGCATTTTTTGAAACTTTAGGTTGAATTTAAGTTATAATAAGAACTTCATGACACATGGAAGATGTTAAACAAAAATTAATTACTTAGAATTTTTAATGTAACTTTAAAAATTAAATTTTAAAGCATAAACCAAATTTAAAATTCAATCATATTTTATTTTTAATTACAGGACGAAAGTTTTTATTACAAACAATTTAATTGCAAATTGGTATTTTTTTTTATTTACAAATAATAATTTATTTTTTCATTTAATTAACTTGGAAAAATAATAGAATTTTTTATGTATTTTATTCATTTGAATGGACATCATTCACACATTCAAATGATTCTTATTATAATTATATCCTTTTTGCAATAAATTTTAACTGTAATATCATTATTATATTTTTTTCCATTTTTGATGTTTGCTTTCGGATGTTAATGAAAGAAATTATGTTAAAAGATATTTAATATGGATTAATGATGGTTATAAAACTGATTTATTTAATGTAATCATACTAGTATTAATTAATTATATAAAATTTATGTGTAGTAATTTAAATTTAAAATTAGTTATTACAATTTGCACAACCTTTTCAAAGAGGAGCCTTTTCAAAGTGATATACAGTAATTTCAAAGTCATTTACAACCTTTGTGTTTAAATTTTAAATACCTTAAGAGTATATATGAAGTGAAGGTAATATTATTAGTTAAAAAATGCATTGAAAAATCTATTTTTTGACTTTGTAATCTAATGCTACCATAATTTTCAGAATATCTAGAATTATATCTTATATCCAACCAATTTGATTCTTTTCTAATGACCAAGTCTACTGCGGGACATTAGAAAGTTTTTTAAAACCAAAAGCAATTAATTTTATACTAAAAAATTAGTTGGGCTTAGACACAGCAATTTGTACAGCTAATAGTACAGTGCTAAATATACAAATTGAATAGAATATTAAAATTTAATGTATGGTTTAATTTATAAATTACTAAAATATAATTTTCTAAGTTTAATAAACCATTTATAATCGAAAATAATCCAGAACCAAGGTTAACTGACAATGCCCCTATCCTATATTGTTCATCCTGTTAGAGTAGACCATTAATAGCTATTAAATCGAATTAAAGGAAATAGCTACGCCCAGCATTTGTAGATAATAGTATAATATACTCTGGGATTGATATTGTAAGAACTAACAGCATTACCTAATCGAAGATCAATGTTAGTTTAAAATCAGAAGATGTATTTTACTCTTTAAATTTATCAGCAAGCCCTCATGGTTCATAACAGCTCTTAAATCCCTTTTTTTTTGTCTACTGTATACATATATATACATAAAAAGATTAATCATATACATACATATCTTGATATATTCAAAAAACTCGATTGTATTAATAGAATTATCATAAATTAAGATTAAAATAAAAAAGTCGCCTGTAAATATGCAAAATAAAACAAAAAATTTAATCCTTCGTCTACATAAAAAAAAAACTCTGTATCTTTTATCTTTATATTTTTTTTATCTATAAATTTAATTCTCTGAATAGTTTTGTGTATTCTGAGATTTTTATTTATTTTTTGGCTGTTCATTTAAGTTTTTTTAAGTACGTGAGAATTTTATTATTGTTTTTACAATAAAAATGTTTTTCCAAAAAAAATTTTTTTTTGAAAATTTTTAAATAAACATCAGAATTGTTGAATATATCCATGTCTTTATGAATTGCCAAACTATTTCGTACAAGATTATATATATAACACTAGACAATATATAAAAAAGTAGTAATTGAAAAGAAAAGCGATTTAAAAATTTTATGAGATTTTTATAAAAAAAAATTTTATTGAATTTTATTACTTTTTAAGTGGTAAAATTCAAATGAAGTACAACATTTTTCAAAGTAGTCTATTCATTTTAATTTTAAAAATACTCTTAAATTATAAATCAAAATATTATTTTTAATTTTTTTTAATCTAGCTCTTAAATTTTTTGTTTTTTCAATTTGTTTGCCAAATTTTTTTTAAATATTTATCTGATTTTCTAAAGAAGAATTTTCCAATTTTCAGATATTTGGAGTTACAACTGTAAAAAAAGTTTCCGCAATTCGTGCAAAAAAATAGATTATAATTAAATGTAAAAATAAACTAATTTGCAATATTTGTGATATAATTTATCCTAAAAGAAGATTTAGTCAAAAATTTAGATTAGCATTTGTATAATAAGATTAACAGAATTTTCTAAAAATTTTTTTTTTTTTTTGAATTTTCAAGGTTTTCTTATGATAAAGGAAAATTTTTATGAACGGACAATGAATCGAGAATGAAATTTCGGACTGTTAATTAAATAAAAACACACGCAAACAAAATTATAATAGTGGTAGTATACAATAAAAAAAAAAAAGATTTTAGAAGTATTGAGTTTTTTTTTGTATCTGTACAAAATTTCAATTTGAAATGTTTTTAATTAAATTCATGTAAAATATAAATATTTGTTGTTGCTGTTTTTGCGTTTTATAAAACATAAAAAAAACTATGACCCAAAAAAAAACCACTTCTCTTTTTGTTAAAATTGTTTACATATTTGAGTTTATTCCAATTCAATTCCATTTCCATTCATTATTAATTTTCTACAAAATCAACCAAAAAAAAAAAATACAATTTTTTTGAAACTGATATGAAAACTTAATTAATCATATTTGAAATGGTGGTATGAAAAAAGACCAAATTAATTAAGGTCAAAATGATCACTTAATAAATAGATTGATAAATCTATTGAAATATAATATAGCAAGAGCAACAATTAATTTGATCAATGACGAAGTGGTTCAGAAGTCGACCCATCATGTCCAAGATCTCGGGTTCGAACCCCTTTCAGATTTTATTATAAATTGTAATGTTATATCGTATTAGATTATATCTTTTATAATAAGATCTCAATAAAAAATATGTGAAACTCTTTTGTGCAAGATAATAGATGGCGCACATACTTTTCTTGATTTCTTCATAATCTTATACAATAGCTACAGCCGAGTAATCAACGGCTTACTGAATATAACGATTGAAGAAACAAAAGCCGTGTCTAAATGACTTGTTAATCACCAAGTCTAAATGACTCTATACTTCTTACCTTACTTATTTGTTAGGCACTACAAACCATGAAGGTTCTGGGCCTTATGTAATATTCCCTTCCACTCCTCTCGGTTTTGCGCAGATCTTTTCCAATTGGCGATATGCAGTTTTTTTTAAATCTGCCGATTTCTCATCTCCCCAACGGATGTTCGGTCTCCCTCGGCGTCGCTTCCCTTGAGGTCTGGCTTCAAATATCCTCTTGATTGGGCATCAGTTGACATGCGTTCGACGTGACCGAGCCAATGAATGCGTTTGATTTTGACTTTCGTGACTACATCAACGTCATTATACAGTTGGTAAATTTCGGCATTATATCTTCTCCGCCAGACCGCGCCATCGTTTATAGGACCATATATTCTACGTAGAATTTTTCTTTCAAAAATACCAAGTGCTAGCACACTTGATTTTGGCAGTGTCCATGATTCTCTCTGAATTCGTAGGGGAAGACATTATATTCTTTTTTATATTATCATTATTTTGTAAGGAAAAAGCAAATAATAAGTTTAAGGTTTTTTGTGATTTGTTTAAAAACAATGGTTCATCAAATATAAACCTATACAATCCTCTATTGCATAATTTCTTTTTCCAGTCTTTGCCACTGGTTCGTTTATAAGCGACTGGTTCTTTCGATCATGAGTTTTAAAGCAATTTATTTGATTACAAGTCTTTGGCTGTCACTACGTTTCGCTAAGAAATCTTACCATTATTGCAGTTTTTCAAATCACCAGGATCATTACTTTCCTTCTGGCATCACTAGTAATTAATAGCGTATAATAGTAAAGTACATAATATAGAGCTTACCTTGTACTAAAAATCCGCAAAAAATTTATTTTATTTTAAAAACATATTTGAAAGAGTGTAATGTATTTCCAATTGACTGGACATGTGCTTTGGATATTTTAAATTAAATTTTCCCTTAAAAAAAAAAAAAAATGTACTATTTAAAGTTCAAACAGAATTTCGGCAACTTTTTCAATTTAATACAAAAATTTCTATGAATCCAAAATAAAAACTAGGACACATAATGAATATTCATTAACTTCCAATAACTTGAGGGAAAAGTTATAATGATCAAAATATCAAAAAAAAAAAAAATTAAAAAAAAAAAGGGAAAATCCTTTTACATACTTAATAAAGCAAATACTTTAACTGTATTTTTGTTTGTGTTTGCTGTCTTGCCTAACGGTACTACAATAATAAATCTGATATGTGTGTGTCTATAATAATAAATCAATGCCTATCTGATATCGGAACTCAATTCATAATGTAATCGATGTAATATCCTTTTTCTTTCTAGTCTCTCTTTCTCTCTCTGTCTCTTTTTTTTTGCTGTTATTAATTCACAGTTTCAATAATTTTTTTTTCATGAAATTTCAGGAAAAGGCAAAACAAAAAGAAAATTTTTTTGTATTGGGAAATGAATTTCCGTTTTTCATTTTTGCTATTATTCTTCTTTTCCACTTAGTCTTTTTTTTTTATTTTATGTATGAAAAGTGTACTTTATGTAATCAATGAGAAATATTTAAATAATTACGTGACCCATGGATTCGATTATTTATTATGTTGTAATATTTCTCACTATATTATGTATAGTTTGGTTTTTTTTTTTTTTTTGTTTTTTTTTTTTCATATCCTTTAAAAACAATTCTATTTAATTCGAATCTCTTATAGTCTAGATTATATTCTGATTTTTATACTTTCAATATCCGATGTTTGTAGTCTTGTATATAAAACATTCTTATATACAAAAAGTTGAATCATTTCTTTTTTTTTTGGAAAAGCTAAAAAAAAAAAAAGAATTTCTTAAATCAGATCACGTTTCAAATTGACGATATGTTCGGTAACCCTCTGTTAATTCTATTGTTAATGTACATATATATATATATATATATGAGTCGATATATTAAAGTTTTGAAATGATTGTAAGTGCGTTTATTAATTTTTAGCTTTGAGTTTGAATACAAAAAAATTATAATGATGAAATTCTATAGTTTTTAGAAAATATTAAATATCCTTCTTAACAATTTTTATGCTTGTAACTTGCGTAAACGATAGTCATATGGTTATATTAAAATTGTTCCTCCATTTGTAACCCATTGAATTAGAAATAAAAAAATTTCCTTATTTTTGAAATGGGTTTTCATATCCTGAGCTAAAAACAAACAACGCCTTAGAGTAGCTGTTATATAAATTTCTTGAACCAATTTGTGTACTTTAAAAACTTTTGAAGTCTTACCAGGATTTGAACCCGAGACTCTTCGATTGAAAAGTCGCCACTTTACCACTGAGCTATCAGTCAAATATGTCCAAATTTAAATTTCTAAATTTTACCATTAAAAATTTTTCTGAGTTTTATTTATATTTTAAAAATTCATTAATATTACCAGGCGCCCAAAATCCTATTTTGTCAGAAAGCAAATAAAATAATATTTTAAATTTTGTGTCCTAGATAAATGTTTAAAATCCTTATTTTAAATAGGTTGGACATGAATCAGTATAGTTTTACATAGCATTGCATACTTTTAGGCTGCATAAATTCGCTTCATTCTGTATTTTAACTGAATTCATTGAATCTTTTCCTTTCTATTTTTTCATGAGTGCCTGGTATTTTTAGTCAAAAATACACAACAAATTTGGTACGATTTGATATTTATGTTATTTATATTGTCTATATATATTATATTGTATGGTCCGAAATTAAGAAATCTCTTAGAATTTGTCGCTTACTAAACCGAATTATAGAATTTTAAATATACTTTTTAATAACCCGGATGGATGGATGGATGGATCCTACTTCATATTTATTGAAGATGTCCTATTTATAAAATCATATTGTTCTATCGTCAGTTTGTTCTATTTATAAAATTATTTTGTTGAGCTGAATCAATTCAAATTTGCAGTTCAAAAGATTTAGCCGAGATTTACATGCCCGAAGGGATATATTTTTAAATAAGTTTTGATAACATCACATTTTAATAGAATGTTTCATTGTTTTTAAACTTTAATAAGCAATAATTAATTAAAAATTATATTAAACAATTATTTATCAAAATTATCAATTCGCAAATAAATAACTAACACATTTTGCTTTTTAAATCAAATAAATAAAATAGTTATTTTAATACTTAAAAGTTAAATATAAAGTTTGGGTTATATTTTAATTTACCATTGTTTGATTTTCAAATATTTTAAATAAAAATGTTTAACCAATGTAAATGTGGTTAAATGGAAGTAATTAACATTTAATTTAAAATAAATAGAAAATAAACATGACATAAAAAAGAACTCATTAATTAGTATTATTTTAATTAATTAATTAAAAAAATATTGAAAATTATTTATTTTCATAAGGTGTGACGTAAAACAATGGAATATTAAAGACAAATTCCAAAAATTAATTCAATTGTGTCTTTTAGTTAAAAATAAACATCTGAACAACTTATTTAGGAGCTTAAATTTAGTTCAGAACTACTCATAACTAAATTGATTCTAAATTGTAAAAGTTAAGGTACTTTAAAGCAAATTCCGTTAGTCAAAAGAATGAGTTGAGTTTGGAGTAATCACAAAAATAATTATTTGGGAAGGTTTAAAAAGTTTTTAAGCTAGTGGACAGGCAAAATGAAAATAAGAACAGCGTTTTTGAATATTTTTTGTAGATATGTTAAAACAGTATTAAAATTTTTAATGTAAACCATTATTAAGTGCAAAAAACATTGAATAAAATATTTTTAAAATAAATTAAAACCATTAATAACATTTTGACATTATAAAAATTAAAAATTAAATGTCCGTGTATATTAACTGGTGGTTAACATTTTCCATCATTTATGTTAAATATTAATTTGAACATAATTTCATTATTCTTGTGAATTCCAATTAACATTGAAAACTTTTTTATAATAATTTATTTTAAATATTTAAAATAATTTTTGCATGATAATAGTTTATTTTATTTTTTATAAATATTTAAATTTTTTTTTTTTTTTTAATTATAATATTAATATAAATGTATTTTTTTGTTTTTTTTTGTTGTTTTTTTCTTTTTTTTCAAAAATATATAGAGACTTGTGCGCAAAACGAACAGCTGAGGACCGAATTAACTTGTTAAAATTATTGCGAGAAGGTGCTATCTTCTGTTCCGAACGTTATCCAGAAGATGCTGAAGATATTGAATTTGAAATAAATCAACAAAATCAACAAAATCATAATCAACCACAACAACAACAACAACAACAACAGCAACATTCAGATCAACAACATCATGATAATATAAAGGATTCAAATAAAATTCTTGGTAATATTGGTGAAACTTTAAAAGCAACAAAAAGAGGTAATCAAGATATTTGACTACCGATATTTACTTCTATAACTACCGAAATTATTAAAGAAGTTAAAAGTTAATAAATCATTTTTTTCAAATTAAAATTATTCATTTTTATTATAACAACAAATACAAAAATATATATGTATATATTTACTATATATATATATATGTATATGAATCATTTGTTGCAAAGTAAAAAAAAAAAAAAGAAAATAAAATAAAAAAAGAAATTTTAATCATAATATTAATAATAAAACATAAAATTAAAAAATTTTTCACCCAAAAATCATATTTACAAGAAATGTTGCTAACCTTTTTGCATTTTAAAGATATGAACGATATAAAAAAAAATTTTAATAATAATAGAAATTACAAAAAAAAAAACCTAAAAACAAATGAAAACTTATAATCAATCATATTTAAAAATAAAATATTACTAAAACATACATAAAACACTTCTATAAAATAAAAACCAAAAACATTTTATTAAGATTAGATTTAAAAATGAAAAATTTGCAATGAATGAAAAGTTAAACCATTTAAAAATTAAATCCTGTATATAGAAAAACTAAAAACTAAAAATTAAAAAAAAAATTTAGCTAAATAACCAAATAATTTCATGATTTAGGCGTAATTTTCAATTTAACTTAATTTAAATTTTTAACATGTTATACAATTTTATATTTATTTCATTAAAATTTGAAAGCATCTTCTACACATTCTTATGCCGCAAACATGCGGTCATCAAGTGAGGAATTTCCAAAAAACTAAAACTAAATGAATATAACCCCTATTCTAAATTCCCTTGTACAGCAACGCGGCGATAATCTACGAAAAAGCTATTCTCAATTTCGACAATTCCGACTCAACGTTACGAAAAGTGCAAAAATCTACGAAAGAAATATTCATTCGTAGCATATTCGTATTTCATATATTAAAATTTTTAAATAAAAAATAACGAAAGAACTAGACATAATCAAAATATAAAAGAAATGATATTCTTACTATTTTTTATTTATAATTAATCTTAAAATACTTTTTTCTCAAAATAATATTCAAAAATTATTAGATACCTATACTATAAATTTGAAAAAAATAATCATTTATTTTTACTTAAAAAAATGAATTCAAACGTCAAAGTTGCCATTGCAGATTTAATTATCTACGAGGGAATTGGGAATCGCTAAAACTTTTTGTTCGTAGCGTAGCGAATTTTTCGTAGAAGTTTTACGAGGAAATTCAGAATAGGGGTATAAATCTTGAAGTTTTCCGAATATTGCTTCCTTCCTATGTTCCTATGCCTTTTTAAATTATTACCATTTAATTCATTTAATTCCAAATATATTTAAAATATTCAATACTCTCACTAGCTATCACAATATTTATTCCTCATTTACTTTTCGAATGTCCTAAAACTTTTATAAATTTTTAAAATTGTATAACATGTTCTATATTAAATTAAAACTTCTGTCAATTTCTAAGTATTACTTTTTCAATTTATCAAGAAGAGCTTCTTTTTTAAAAGAATTTGATTGTATTATTTAGTTTCTCATTAAAATTTTTTTTTAAACAATTAATTAAAACTTTAAGATTTATACTAGCCGAAATATAATTATTAAATTAATTAATTTCGAATGTTTAATTAAACGTTTAACTTATCTACATTTAAATAAAAATGTATATTTCAATTCCTATTCGAAACGATTTGCATTTTTCGATACATTTTCGCATTTATTCAATGAACTTTCTCATCTTAACTATCATCATTCGATAGCTAAAATTTAGTTTTAGAATAACCAGTTAATCAAATAATTCACATTTTCTCCGTCAAGAGAAGATTTTTTAAAACCAAAAAAAAATTTACGAATTCGAATAGTTAAAAGTGTAAACATTAGGTATTCATTCGTTCACAGTCAAAATACTTAAAACAAAAATCTCAATTAAAAGAGATCGTGATCTCATAGGAAAATTACAAAAAAAAAAAAAATAATTCCATAATATATCGAAATATAATATTAATTATAATAATGTAAATTTTATATTTGAAATTTTTGAAAGAATTATCATATTTTTGTTTTCAACTCTTCTTTATTTTAATTTGCTAAAAAAAAATAAAATTAATATCTAATTAAATTATTATTGCACAAGAAATTATCATTAATATTAAATCATATACACAAAAAAAAAATAAATCAAAAAGAAACATTTTTAATCTTAATATCAATTCGATTTATCATTAAAAAAAAAAAAATAAATTTATAAAATATTAAAAAATTAAAATTAAAAAAAAAACAAACAAATAAAACTTAAAACAATTTTCTTTTTGTCTAAAATACAATTAAAACTTTGTGTTATAAAATGTTGAGAAACACTGTTAAAAAATAAAAGAAAATTGAAGATCATTTTTTTATTTTGACATTTGCTGTTATTTGACAAACTGTTATACTTATGTTTTACCTTACATTTTAGTACTGTCAAATTGTCAAATTGTATCATGTGATCAAGGAATCATTTTTAATAATATTGAGTACAAATTGTGTTAGTAGTTGTTTATTTGACACATAACTATTTGATTTGAATCATCTGTCAATTTATTTGTTATTTTAAAATTAAAATTGAAATAATTAATTAAGTTTTTTTTATTAAAATTACAGTTCATACACATACTGTCAAATAGACTTTTGTTTTATTTTAATTGTCATCAAGTAATAATTGATTTCCTTATTAAAGTACATAATATGAATAAGTACATAAAGTACATAATATAAAATTTATTAAAGAAATTTTAATTTGTTTAAAACTGTTTAAAATTTGTTCAAATAGAAATTTAAGTATTAATATTGAAGTTTTCATTTGCTTTTTATTTATTATTTTTTTTTTCGAATTCATGTCATTTTCATTTTTAATTTTATTTTTGTAATTCATTTTCGAAAATATTTTTTTTTTTTAAATCATTATTGTGTTTGAAAAACAAATTAGTTTTATATTTTTATAAAATAAAAGATAAAAAATTTTTTTAAAATATTATAACAAAAAAAACAAGAAAAAAAAAATGTATTTTTTAAAATTAACAAAATTTCTTTTTTTTTTTTTTTATAAATTTTTTAAATAAAATTGAAAATAAAAAAAAAATAAAAAAAAAAAATTAAAATATTATTTTGTTTTATTTCATTTAAATATAGTACATATTATATTATATAAAGTTTGGTAAAATTGGTTTATGGTACTTTCGATTGTTTTGTTTTTTTTTTCTGGTATTCATTTTATTTTAAATCATACATGAAAATTAATTATTAAATTAATTAATTTTTAACCTATATAAAATCTATTTAAATATTATTTCATCATATAATATTTTTATTTTTCATTTTCCATTGCCATAATCGATCATCATTTATTTTAATTGTAATTGATTTAATACATTCATTAATTACTTTTTATATTGAATACTATTGTAAATACGTATATTTATTTTTAAAGTATTCATATTTTCCTTAATGAAACAATCATTTAAAATGAACTGAAAATTTTAAATGGGAAATTTTTTTATTAAGAAAACAATTCATTCTAAAATTAAAAATTTATTGTAGGTTTAAAACGAAAAAAAAATATATATTTTAATTAATTAATAATTAAATTAAAATTGATTTTTTTCGTAGGTATATTTAAAAATAAAATTTCTAGAAAAAAATTAAAAATAAATAATATTTAAAAATACGCAAAAAAAAAAAAAAAATAGAAAAAAAAATCAATTAACAAAATATTATGAATAAAAAACAATTCATGAGTTAAGTACTTATTATTCAAATTAAAAATAAATGGAGGAAAAAACAAACAATGTTTATAGAATAGGAAATATTAAAGAGTGTAATCATTAGAGTAATTATTAATTAGATTGAAAGTTGTTAGAAGTTTATAAATTTAAATTAAGGATTGTATCTATACGTATTTAGGCTTTTAGTATAACTAACTAATACTTTAAAATGGAATTATGTTGTGATCTTCATCTATTTGTAAGTACTTATGATATTTAGATATTGTTAATTTAAATTGATTGGTTATTTGCTATTAATTTTTGGTATATTAGAATAAAATTTTCATTTCGTGGCATAAAAATTACATTACTATATCTTACTTTTTTAATAAAATTCAGAAATAACTTTTTAAGGAATCAAGCATCTCTGGCATATGAAAATAAGAGTATCTGTTTAAAATCTATAAATTACAAACTGTTTAAAAATGTTGTTTTCTAGTATTTTAAAAAATTTATCTATTCATCTATATTATTATAGTTAGATTATATGTCTTTATTATTATGATTATGTATTTATTATGTTAGATTATGTATCATAGATTTTGTAAAAATGATTAAGTACAAAATATTACGTAATTAGAGTTTATGAAAAGTACAAGTATGGGTGACATCGTAAATGTCGTAAAAAAAAAACTTCAACCTGATTCAATGTGAAAATAATACAATGTAAAATTTCTGAACACATTGTGTCGAAAATACAATGAATTTTGTTTACAATTCCGATTGCGTCAAAATGAAATGTCAAAAATTTCAATTTTTTCTACAGAAACAATCTTTGAAAAGTATAAATTAATATTTATTTACTTTTCTTCCATGGTTTTTTTTTTTTTTTAAATTAGAGACTTCACCACTACAAAAAAAAAAAAAATTCAACTGGATTCGCACTTGGACGTCGCAAAATTCAAATTAAAACTTCAAAGTTCAAATAACTTCTAACTTTTTTATTTGTTACTCAATTTTACAACACGCGTCGTGAAAATGGATCGCGAATACAATGTAAAATGAATTTACGATCATGAGACAATGTAAAATTTTTGTAGTTTACATTTACGATCATGCGACATTGTATTCACGACGTTGCAAACACATTTACGATGTCAGGGTGGTATATAATCAAAAACCTTATAATTTACTTAATATATTCCTAGGCAAATTTTTTTATTTAAGATTTTTCTTCATAACTATCTGCTATAATATTTTCTTGATGTTATTTTTCACTTCAGTTTCAAGCTTGTAAAGCATTTATAAATTTTTAATCTAATTAAATAAACATTTTATATATTTTTAAATCTATGACATTGTATATAGTAGTTCAAGTACATTCATTTATAAAATCAAGGAAAAACTACTTATATAAATATTTTGATTAAAAAGAAATGTATCTTAATTTATAATGTTGTATTATTATTTAAAAGAGCAAAATTATGTTTTTTTTTTACTTTCTGAACCCAAATACATTCTATATTATAGTTATCTTGTCCATATATAATACACTTTACATACATTTGCTTATAATATTTACATAAAATTACATATTACTCGTATCTAGCATATATAAATGAATATTATTACATAAAGGGAAGGTCATGTAAATTAATAATTCTTGAATAGAAAAACGAAAAAAATTATGAATAACTTGAGTAATTAAGTATTCTCTAATCTAAGGACTTTGTTAGTTTTTTATTTTTTGAACTCATATCATTGTTATTTAAATATAGAGCATGAGCTGAATCAATTTTAAAAAAAAATTTGTTGAAATAAACAGTCCTAAATTTTTTATTTTTATTTTTTGTTTTGCATTGTAAGGATATTTTTTTTTTTATATACTTTGTATAATTGTATTGGTATATTAGTGAAGGAATTTTGTTTTTTTTTTTTTTTTTTTTGTCTTGGGGTAAGGATGGTGGAAATCATCGAAAAATACTGAGCGCAACCACAGTTATGTGTGACTTTAACACACTAAAAACACCCGTCCTGTTTTAAAATATTAAAACTAGTCTTAGAGACTAACCATTAATTTTGCGCTAACTTTTTATGATCTACTGGAATTACAGACCTCCGTTAAGGTGATCTGAATTTATCGCTAGTTGGAGGGGCCTAGTTCTTTTAAGCCTTCTATTGACATTTGAAGATAGTAGAAGTTTTGACGCTTCTATGTTTATGTGACCTTCTAAGCGGGTCTTATGTTTTATGGCATATTTTTTTATTTCATCGCTAAGAATAGGAATTCCTAGATCCCTATGTAAGTTGGAATTTCGTACATACCAGGGAGCACTCACCATGTTACGTAGCACTTTGCTTTGAAATGTTTGAATTCTCTGAATATGTGTTCGTTTGGCACAGCCCCAAAGTTGTACGCCGTACAACCAGATAGGCTTAATTATTTGGTTATATAACAAAATTTTATACTCTATTGGCAATTAAGATTTTCGACCTAGGAGCCAATACATTTCTCTATATTTTTGTTCTAATTCTATTCTTTTCTTTTTGACATGTTCTTTTCATTTTAGCTTGACATCTAATGTCATTCCTAGGTATTTTGCCCCGTTTTTATGAGGAATATCTACCCCATTTAATTGTACGGCTGGGGGATTTTGAATGGGTTTATTTGTAAAATTTACTTGCACTGATTAGTGAAGGAATGAAAAAAAAAAAATGTTGAAACTAAACTGCAATTTTGATGCTGTTTTTAATCTTTCAGATATAATTTCAACATTTCGTTTTATATATTTTTTTTTTTTTTTAGTAATTAAATGTTATATTGTTTGTTTGGTTTGTGATGATCTTCTGTGCTCCAACATTTAAATTAGAAAGGATGAAAGTATATTTAAAAATTTTAATTCTATATGTATGTATGTATGTATATACTTGATGCTAATAATAGTGTACGATTACAATAATATTAATTAAAATAAAATTTCAAATAATCAATAGAAATTTTTGTTTGCATATATGTAGGCGAAATTTATAATTTAGTACATACTCACCTAACCATTTAGGATATTCAAGGATATTCAACAATTTAATTGTTATTCCAGACAAATGTTATATTCTATAAATATCAGATTTAATTAAATTTTAATTAGTAATAATAATTGCAAAATTTAATTAGTGGTATTTTTTTCGTTGAAGATTTAATGTATTGCAATGTTAGAAGCCTGTAAATAAGAAACTTAGTGTAAAACTTGAGAATATCTTTGGTGTTTTAATGATGTGATGGAAAACGATATTTGGTGTGGGTGTATAAAGGTTGAAAAGAAAAAGTTAAATTTAAAAGGTTATTTTTTTTATTAATATTAAATATGATACTTATCAAGGAATTTCTTAAGAGAAATCTTTTTAATTCTTCGTTTTAGCTTCTGAAATGGAATAACACAAATTTTTTATTTTTTGTTTTTTGTGTTGATTTTTATCTGTTTTGACATTGAGAATTTAAAAGATTCTCAAATTCTGTTTTCTAAACTTTGATTGGTTTGGCAGGGAATAAAATATAATGTGATATGTTGAAAAAATTTTCTTTCTTATTTCATTGTTGTCAAGTGTGGGATATGTTTTTAATAAAATTTAAATCTTTTAAAGATATATACAGAGTGTAACACCCGGTTATCTTTTGTTTTCCACGTTTGTCCTGAATTTCTTTTGAATTTTTTCACGTTTGTCCTGAACCAAGTTTTATACTATATATGCAACAATATAAACACCACAATCAATACACTATTAATAAAGGTGTAGGATTATGGAATAGAAAACTCATCTGGTAACAAATTTTAATAACTTATTTTTGATCATTTATGCTTTTTCTATCAGCTGTTTTAACAATAAATGTGGCTAATAAAATTAATTATTTGTCTATTTCTTTATTTTTGACACAATTATGGCTGTAAAAACTGTGGTTTATTTTAAAAAAAATTACTTTCAAAGTGTAATGGTTTTTATTACATTTTCGTTGCTTTATATGAGTTCTTTTGATGAATTTCTATTAAAAAATCTTATTAATTGAAAAGCACCCTGTATTATACTTTGTTCATTTTTTTTTTCAAAAAATTGTTAAGAAATTTTGTTTTTTTTGTAGAAAAAGTTTAAAATCATTCACGTGTAATTGATTTTGATCTGAAATATTCGGATGGGGGCTGAAACATTAACAAAATTTTGTTCTTCATAATATGTGACATTGGAAAAAAACAAAGCACTTCTTATATTCTTATTTTATAATGTTATGTATATGCAAAAATCTGTATAACAAGCTTATTTTATGGGTATTAGTGTAAAGGATTTAACATAAACGTATTAAAAAAAGGAAATACAAGTAAGCAAGAAATTGATGAGAATTATTTGTTTTTGAATGGATAAGTTTTCTAATATGAATAATAATAATCATATAAGAACATAAAATTCATGTTCAAGACTAGAATAGCAATTTTATAAAATATCTGAAAAATATTTTTATTCTAGGAATAAGAACAAGTTTTAATATGAAAAATCTTAAACTTTTTAAGAGAAGAAATTTGTTTAGAAATTCGGAAAATTTGGGTTAAAGCATAGTTAAATGTGAAAAGGATATTCTGACTAAATGGGAACTTGCGTGCCTTTTAATTTATATTTGTATAATTATCTTTATTTTTTAATTTCCAATTTTTTTTTTGAAAATACGAGTCTTCACAAAACGCGCCCTTACGTTTCCTCTATTTTTATTTGATATGCTGTAATTTTATAAGCAATTACTTTTAAAAATTATTTTAAATTTTCTTTTTAGATTAATAGATAATTCAATACAAGCAGAGTAATACCGTTATAATTCATTTAAAAGAGTATCTTAAAAATCAAATATAAGAAAAAAAAAAAAATTTAAAATAGAAAAGTTTTTCAATTAGTTGTAATATAGTTTTCAATAAGTTTTTAATATAATCGCTTTTCAGATTATTATAGATATGAATGTTAATGATTTTGATAAAGTTTTAATTTAAAAATATTTTCATGGAATTCTTTTCATTGTTTTTATTTTTTTGTTTTTTTCAAAAATAATAAAAAACTTTTCTTTGAGATTAGTTGTAATGAAAAATTCCAGATTTATTTCTTTTAACAATTTATGATATTGTTTAATTTTCATTTAATGTTAATATATTTTCTAGGTATTTTCAAAATATTTATTCATATTGTCAAATTTTTATCTATGATGTAAATGGAAGGTCCTTGAGATCCTTAAAAATTACATAGTTATTGTAAATTCATGTAATGTTATTGTCATTTAGTAATTCCTTTACCTCACCTACTTCTAGGACATTTTGCTCCCTTTTTTTGCAACCTTCTTCATTATTTTTTTTAAGAAATATAAAAGGAAGTACAAGTATTAAATTCTTTATTTTATAAATATTACATATTACATTAAGTGATAATGCAATATTTTAAAATCATGAAAACATTATAGAAACTTTAGAAACTTTTATGAGATTATACTAATTCTATTTATTGAATTTAAATAGGTATATAATATTAATTATTATATTTAAATTATGCAAATTACTTTTTTCTGTAATTTAAAGTCAAATCTATAATCTGAATAATTTAAAAGTTAAAGCTTTAAGAAATATTCTGTTCCAATAAAAGAAAATTTTCTATATCTAAAAACTTGTGAATTGTTAAAAAGTTTATTGCATACTTTTAGGTATTCATTAATATATAGCTTAATTTAATAAGAAAATCAACTATTTTTCAGAGTTATATCAATTTGTTATCAAATATATTTTTTTTACCATTTCATATTTTATAAAAAAATTTCTACCAGTGTTGAGAGTGATAGTAATTTATAGTACACTCAAAGAAATTAGAGAACCAGTATCAAAAAAATAAAAAGTTTTTTTGTTAATTAAATTTGTTAAATGGAATTTCTGTATTTGAGTTTTTTTTTTTCTTTTTGGAAAACTTTTTACACATTTTTTTCTTGTATTTGTCGGTTTTTTAATTTATTTTTGCAATTGAGCACAAAAAAAAAAAATTAAACGTTTAAAATCAAGTATTTAATCGATTTGGAAAATTTCTTGTAATTTTTTTTTTATTTGTAGATTTTCAATATTTCAATTTCTTCAATTTCAATATTATAAATAAATAATATAGATGGATTATTTGTTCCTTCTTTCCTAGTTACATTTCTGCATTTGAATTTTCTTTCAACTTTTTTTTAAATATTTCAAGAATTTTATTTCTAATTTCTCTGAAAATTTAATAAAATAAAAAAAACACACATTTTTTTTTTTAATTGTGCAAAAGATAAAAATTGGGTTTTTTTTTTAATTTATCAATTTTGTTTTTTTTTTTTTAAAACATTTTATTTTCATTTTTGGTTTTTTTTTTTATTCAATTTTGTTGTACAATCACAGTAAATTCTTCCTCTGGACCAACTAAATATTCACAATTTTTTGTTTTAATCCTCATATATACCATTGAATCTGTTGGATCTATATCGCGAACACAACTGTTTGAAAAAATTAGAAATGCATTAAATTAATAAATTATTAAGTTATCAACAGTAATTTAGTAAAAACGGGAGCGTTACATAATCTCGGTTTAAAAAACCTTTTTTTTTAAATCTCGTTTTTAGAAAATTTAATTTTAGAAAATCTCATTTTTTATTGAAAAAATCTCTTTTTAAATTGAAAAATCTGGTTTTTAAGGATTTTTGAGTTGGATACAAAACCAGAATTATCAGCTTTTTCCAGAATATAAAAAAAAGGATTTTATAAAAACGAGATTTTCTAAAAACGAGATTTCCTAAACGAGATTTCTAAAATGAGATTTACTAAACCGAGGTTTCAGACCCAGTAAAAACATTTAAAACAATGTAACAATTTTGTAAGAAACTTATCAAATGAATAAGTATTGAACCACTTGTTACAAATTAATTGATATTCAATCACATTAATATGTACTCAACTACTTAAAAACAATTACAATTTATCTTTGAGATTACCACACTAAGATTTGATTTAAAAAAAAAATCAAATCCTTACCTATTAGCCAATGGTATTATTGTTGATAAAACATGTTTACATAAAGCATTTGTTGTTGTTGGATCAAAAGTTGATTGTAAGGCTATTTTAAGTGAATTTGAAATGACAGCATATGCAGCAACATTAATACATATTCGTTCAACAGTTTCTTCATTATTTCGGATTACTTCTTCTAAATTATTCTAGAAAATAGGCACAATAATAGTTAAACATTACTTTTTACACACACGTCTACATATATAAATATACAAATATTATTAAAATTAAATTTATTTTGACTTAATTTTTATTTTCTATTTTATTTTGAAATAATAAAATCAAATTACAAACCATGATTTATTTATTTTTTTTTATACACAAAAATGAAAACCAAAAAAACAAAAAACCAAAAATTGAATTATAAAATAAAATTGAATACTTTTTCATTGAATTTCTATTTTTGGAATGACAAAATACTCGTATATATTTACTTTATTATCCTTTTGTCAATTGTAGACTGATAATCAAAAAATAATTTCTTGTTTGGTGGGGATTTTCCTTTTTATTAACCTTTTTAAGTTTTTCATTATACTTGATTCAAAAAAACAGTTTTATTTTTTTTTTCAATATTAACATATTATTATACGATATAATATATGATTATATACACACACATACTCGTATATAAAATTCTAAAGAAAAATTATAAAAAAAAAATAATTTTTTACAATTAAATAAAGAAGGGTAAATAATGTTTACTTTAGTTTGTTTCCATTAAAAAAAAAGGACATATTCATGTTTTAAATAACACATACACAAGTACACAAAAAAAAAATGAAATTAATATCAAGTTGCGCTATATTCATATTTCCCCATATAAGTATTAAAAATTGTTTAATTTCAGTTAAGAAAAATTATACAGTTTTTTTTTTGTGAAAAACGTTATAATGACAACAAAAATATGTAAAAATGTTGTATATGCTTCCTTTAACAAACAAAAAAAAAAAAAAATAACAAAAAATAGTTATTAACTAGTTGAACTGTTAATGAACATTTCAGACTCTATTGAAATTTATTAAAAGTTAATGAAGTGGTATTATGTATTTTAATTAAAATAATAATTCGAAATATTGCAAAATAGATAATTGGATGTGGATAAAATTTGTATCCAAATATTCATTTAACAAATTTAGTGGTCATATGGTTATTGGATTAGTGCGAAATCATAGTCGCATCACTTGCGCAACAAAAGATGCTTTTCTTCATAGTATCTTATCTTCAAAGAATCTGTTAAGGTAAAAAGCAGGATCTATAGATGGGGAATTTGTAACATTAAACCCTATATACAGTTTTTCAACTTAAGGAATTTTTTGAATGTAGGATACTATGAACAAAAAAGTGTTTTGTTGTGCAGGAAACTGCGACTATGTACTCGCACATATTCTTTGTATTGAAATACACAAAATATAGATTTCAAAAATTCAGTTGAAATCCGGCTATAATAAATGTATTGGTTATCTTAAATTGTTTTTATATTTAAATATTAATCGTCTTTAATCAAGCTTATCCTTAAAATTAACTGTTTTTCTTGCACAAAATTCAGCTTTGGAATATGGTTTTAGATTATTATATAACATTAATTTTCCTCGCTCGCATTATATTAATTTTTGAGACCAAAGGTGGAGGGATATGAGAGGAGGGGGCAAAGAGGAGGAAATTATCATACTCAAGATCTAATTTGATCACAGATTCATTGGTTAAGATGAGAATATCTCTTATTATGTAGAATAAAACACTATAAAATTTTATAATAACAAATCATCCTAAAAGTATGCAATAAATGTTATTATATTAAATTCAAGAGAATTTTCATTACATAATTATCTATGAGTCAATGTAGTTAGTAATTAGTAAGCACGAGGCTTTATTAACCGGGTTCGAGGGTTATATTTTTCCATTATCACATATATATATATATATATATATATAAATTATCAAAAGTTATTAATTTTTCATGTACTTAAACATAACCTATAAATGGTCAGAATTATCGTATATCCTTATAAAATGTACTTTAATATATTTCGTAACGGTACCTTCTCATTTTCTTTTTTCGAGCCGTTATGAGGTTTCTTGTTTTTTTTTTTTTGTACAGTATATTATTAATACAATATGCAAATAAGATGTTTATTTTTCTTATTTTTCTGTTTTTTTTTTTTACCGTATGCATGCAATATGTTTTTGTCAGAAACAAATTTTCATTATTTTTTTCTTTTTTTTTTTTTTGTTGTTAATTTGCATGGATAATTTGTGTTGTATTTTAACTTAACTATCATGATTAATGATAGTAACGGTATTATACCAGTTTTTTGTTTTTTTTACTGTTTATTAATTCTACTGTGAATAAAATGATAGAATTATTACTTACCTGAGTAGATAAATTTTTTTTTGTTTTTTAAAAGTTGAAAAAATATATTTGTATATTTTTTAACTTTTGTAAAAAAAATTGAATTGAAAAAAGTAATGGAAGAGGGTTTTTTTTTTTTTTTTTGTGAAAAAGAGAAGAACTGGGGGAATAAAGTTTTCTTGTGCTACTACTTTTGGGAATACACAAAAGTAAAATATGTATAAAAAAAAAAAGTATTAATGTAATACGGTTTAACACAAAAAAAAAAAAAAAATATACAAAAATATTTTTAATGCTGACTTGTGTAGGGATTCTCTGGTTTTTTCTTGAGAATTATATAGTTTGCATTTTTAACTTTTGATTGCAAGGGCAAATTTAATGAACTGTAATACTTTTATTATTATTATTATTTTTGTTTTTTGTTTGGGTGTATTCAGAGAATGCATTTATGTTGTTTACAGTTATTTTGTTTTTTTATTTTGAAATTTTATTAGATAGAAAAAGAATTAAGGTAAAAGCAAATTTTGATGCTTTTGTCTTTACTTTAAGTAAAGAAGTGTATATTAAATAGTTAATGGTATTTTTGGTAGTTCATATTTTTTATGCATTTTAGTAACTATGCTATATTTGGGATAATTTTGTTTTTATTAAAGTTGGGTAGAGCTTTCATTAAATTATTTTTCCATTTATCACAGTTAGATTATAAGTATAATTATGTTCGTGTGAAATTATTTGTACCACTGTTGTACAGTGTGGTCCAGACCATGCGTATCAGTTTTTTAAGCAACGAAGGAGTAGTTATTTTAAAATATAAAAAATATTTTATGAACTAAGTTGAGAGTGCTCTATCGATTGGCGATATTTTAAACTTCCGAAAATTACCGGAAATAGGTTTTTTTTTAGACCGGATGTGTCCTCAAATCGAAATTTTCAAATGGGAACGGGTACTTTTCGATGCAAATTCGGATTTTACATCAAAAAATTGAAAAAAATTTGTCTTAATAAATTTTTTTTTTTTTTTAACTATTTCCCTTTAAAATTAATAAAAATAAAACAAATCTAACCTTTCAAATATAACAAATAAAATCTCGATTTCGGGACACTTCCGGTCTGAAAAACCTATTTCCGGAAATTTAAATATCTCCAATCGATAGAGCACCCTCAAATTAGTTAATAAAATTTATTTTATATTTTAAAATAACTACTCCTTCCTTGTTTAAAAAACTTCTACGCATGGTCTGGGCCACCCTGTATATTCGATATGTAAAATTAATGTAAAAGTTTTTGGGCTCCAAGATTATTGTGGTTTATTTTGAAAAAAAAAACATAATTTATATAATAAGTAAGTGCTTGTGAAATATTGTATTTTAAATAGTTCACCGCTTAGTTAAGGGTTTATTTAGTGTACACTTTAATTATGATACTGCGGAAAATTTTATAGGCTACAAAGTTTTTTTAAACTAATTATAGTTTAAAAAAAAATATTTTAATGTTTAAAAGAAAAAGTTAGTTAGTATTAGTTAACTAATTGATTAATTATATTCAGTTAAGTAAAATTGATTACAACTTGTTATTTTAATTAAGTAATAAATTATTCCTAAAAATTCCATCAAAATTTAAATATAGAATATTTTTGTACACGAATAGTTTATAGCTTTAATAATTTAAGTTTATTATAATTTATATTAATATAATTAATTACTTTAAGTAGTTAGTTGTTCAGTTACATGAATACAGAAGGTAATATATATATATATATATATATATATATAGTTTTCATATATACCTATATTATTTACATGATAAATACTTCAAAACTTTTTTAAAAATTTTAATAAAACTATTAGGTAGAATTTTTGAAATATTTCATTGAAAATCAGAGTAGAATACAATGTATAAATATATGTATACTCTTTTCACATTAACTTGGTGCTTTTTCACATGAAATTTGTAAATTAATGGTGTTTTTTTTTTCAAATTAAAGAGATTAAAAGTTTTTAATTGAAATTGGTCTTTTGGAAAAATCAATTTGGTCCTTTTTTAAAAAACACCTACGTATCTTGGAACTAAGAAGTCAAACTGACGTGATTTGAAAAATATAGTCCCTAATTTTGTAATAGAAACTGAATAAGAAAAACAAATTAGAATAAGTCCCAAAAAAATGGAAATAAATTTTTGCGGGCTATTTTTTGGATTGGGTTAAGGTACTAAGAGTCGAACTTTTTCAATTTTTCTGAATGTATTTAGGTTCTATTATAAAATCGGTGAGTAAGTTTTTTCTAAAATTTTGGTTTAACATTTGGGTCCTAAGAAACGGAACTTAATAAAAAGAAACGGGATTTAATAAAAAAAAACCCGTTTAATGTAAGAGTTTAGGACTTTTGGTATTTCAAGAAAGATTAAATTTATTTGAAATAGACAATTTTAATTTGAAAAAGGACCAAGTTCATGCGAAAATAGAATATATTCCGATACATAGTCAAGTATTTTGTTTATAAACAAAATGTTGAAGAATAAATATTAAACTTTAGATAATTAACATAAAAATAAAATTCGGAATATCCGCTTATATCCTGCGAAAACAAGTTTTGAAGTAAAGGGTTACATTTATGAAAATCTTTAATAAAAATAATTATTTAAATTTTATTATTTAATTTTAATTATTTAGTTTCTATTCCATTAGATTAATTTTAATTATGCATTTAAAAAAAAACATGATATACTTACATCCTGTAAATCTGGATTACTTTCATATTCTTTGTTAGCCCCTTTAATTCTTCTTGCTTTCTTTTTTATATTTACCATTGGCATTAATATATCCATATTTAATTACACTCAAATCAAGCTGTCTTTTTTAGGTCTTTAATTAATTATAAACTTTAAAAATTCTTTTAAATTTAGACTTTTTTTTTTTTAAATAAATGTATCTTAGAGTGATTCCTTTTCTTGATCCATTGTATAAAAAGTGTTAACACAAAAAAAAAAACAAAAAGTTTTTTAAAAGAACTTTTAAGAAAACAACAACATTTCAAGTTTTTAAAGAGACTTAAGAAGTTACACTGATTCAAAGTTTTTATTTTTATTTTGTTTTTGTCTTTAAACAAAAAGTTAAAAACTAATTAAAAATACAAAAAGAGCAAAAGTTCAAAAAAAGTACTACAAGAAAAATAATAAATATGTTTGCAAAAAAAAAAAAAATGGTAAAATTTGGTTTTTTATGAGAGTAAAACTTTTAAAAATGTCAAAGGATTGTCGTCTCTTAATAATAAAACGAAGAAAAAAAATTAAAATTGAAATGTGGGACAAACATGGAAAACAAGTTTTATTTTTTTGTGATCAATAAATTTACATGCCAAATATTAATCAAATTATTTTCTATTATTTTATTCTACTATATTTCTGTAATTGTTTAAATAAATATAAATATTTTTTTTTTTTAATAAGTAACTATTAAAGTAACCAGAAGTAATGGAATAATAATGAGGTACATTTTGATTTGAGGAATTGGGATTATAAAAAAAGCTATTGGAATAAGATTCGGAATTATGTATTATGAGAGATAAAAAGAGTGAATTTAAATATAAATCTTCCTTAGAAAAGTTAATAAGGTGAAAAAGCTAACAATACTTAATTTGAAAAATTGTCCTATTTTAATCCTTGAAAGTATAAGAGTAGAGTAAGACGATATCTTTAAGGGTTATAACTTATCAACACTTTTAAAAGGCTTAAGTTCTCAAGCTTGAGTAACATTGAAGGCATCTTCTATTTTAGGAAGTTTTTGGCGTATATTTTTAACATTCTTATAATTTACCCAAAAAATTTTAAGTGACACAATAAGCTTAAAGTTATTTTAATAACTTCTTCTACATTTAAATTTATATTGCGAATCTGGAGTCTATTTAATAGTTATGTTTGAGCAATTCTTTCTTCAATATTTCACTTTTACAAAATGTTGCATTTCGTTAAAATATGTGTAGAATAATAAAGACTCCAATCCTTTACCTTTAAAATACTTTCGATGTGGTAAAATTGCAAATGTGGCATCCTAACACGTAGTTTTTGGGGCCCGTTGCTTATCCACTTTCAATTCTTTTTATCAATTTGTACGTAATATTAATTTTGTTTATATTATATATTTATATATTTTAAATTATATTTGGTTACCAAGGGGATTTGTAAAAAAAATTTTTTTCAGCACCCCTCGGTTAATAAGCTAAATGCTTACCTCCTACCCAACTGAGTCCCAAAAGAGTGTATTTACTTACAAATAATTAAAATATAATTCACAGATGTGTAAAATTATTATTGAGTTATCTTAACAATATTTGTTCTACATTTCAATAAAATATAACTGGTCACTTTAATACTATTCAAAAAAAAAAAAAAACCCAAAATGAAAATAAAAATGGAAAATTTACATAAAGAATTAAATTGTTCTTTACGTAATTTTCTTTTGTTTCATTTTGTTTCCTTTATGAATTTAATTATTTTACAACTTACACAATTACAAAAACAAAAACAAAGAAAAAAAATGTTCGTGCTTTAAAAGATTTTTAACAGATCCCCAAATAAACTCCAGCTCCATTTTTAGACATTTTCAAAATGATTTTTATTTTGTTTTTGTTTTTTATATATTAAATTGAATATTTTGATTTTTCTTGATTGTTTTTTTTTTGTAAAAAGGAATTAATGAGCATTTGTAAAAGAAAAGTAATTTTCTTATTCTTTTTGTTTTTGTTTTTTTATTTTTTTCTTTATAATTATTTGAGTGTTAGATTTTCAAAAATTCGAAATTAAAATAAGAAAAACATAATAAAAAAATATAGAATAATAAAATGTGAGGTAGGTTGGAAATTTTGTTTTATGAGAATTATTAAAGAAGCACGTGACCTACATTTTGATTAATAAATTATTTTTATTTTGGGTTTTTTATTATTATTATTATTTAAGAATTTAATTTATGAATTATAATTTAATTGAAAATACACTTACAAAAATAATGGTTATAAATAATTTGAATTAAAAAGTGTAAATTCAATATCACGAAATAAATTTATGTTTTATTTAATTAGAACTTGTGAGACTGTAGAATATTGAGAGTGGAAATGAGAGATACTATTGCGAGTGGAAATGTGATGAGTTTGAGTTTAATTATTTTTTAAACTGAGTTGTTACCAACTGCTATATATGAAATATTATTAGCGTTATTATTTTAACACCAAAAATTGGAACTTGAGATTTTTAAAATTACGGATGAAAACGTGTAAACGCAAAAACGTGTTTTTAATTTTTAATGAACGCCTGTGTAAGTCGGTTTATCTGTTGTCCGCCTATGCACACGCGTACTGTCTGACCGGTTGAGTGGAATATTATCAAATTTTATATATAAAATTTGAAGTTAATTATTTTTTATTTTATAACATTTTGGAATAAATGGAGTAAATCCAAGGTGCATTTCTCTAGAATAAATTTTAGATTTTTTCCGAATATTCGTAAACCAAAAATAGTATGTAAATTAGAATCTTTCAGATATCTAGCTGGAAATTATTAACAAAATATCGGGCTGCTTTTCCTTGAATAAAAAACATTTTAGAAATATCAAAAAATAAAAAAAATTATAATTATTAAACGTTATATTGTTTTGATTTAAGAATTATGTTAGTATGTAAGTAAAAAATCTTTGAAAGAAATTTCACATTACGATTTTCCTGTAATAGCGATTGCTTTTATTTTGGGCACATTTTCAGTAATTTCAAATTTCAATTTTTTTTTTTTAAATATAAATGTAATAGAGATTGAAAATGTAAATATGATTGTGATTATAAACTTACAAAGTGAATACCCATCATTCGGAACATTTTTTAGTATAATAAAATATATTTGTTGCTTTACTAGGATGGTTGAGCTAAAATGTAACTAATTAATACATTACTACCTGAATCTTGAAGTTTTGGCTGGAAAAAAAAGCAGAAGAAGTCTTCAAAATATATTGCATAGCCAATTGCTCAATGAGGCCTCGATCTCTTTATTAATTGTAGTTTAAGATCAAATTATATTTATTGAATTAACTTTAGGATTTACGAGGTACTTTTAGTGGAATAATTAATAGATTATAAAAAAAATTATTCAATTTATTTTGATTAATTATTTTTTTAAGATTATTAATCTTAAACAATGTATATGACAGAATTCAATGTGGGAAATGGAAGGTATTTTCATAAAAGTTAACACAGTCATATTATATTCCTTACGAATAACTTTTATTATTTTCATTTCCTTGATAATTTTTATCATTTTAATTAAAAATAAAAAGAAAATTATGAATAAATTTATTTTATACATGAAATATTAAAATTAATATTTGTTTCAATTTCAACATTAATTATCATACAACTAATTTATTTTATTTGAGAATTCTGTTAATGTAAAAATTAACAGGAATGATAATACAAAATTCAAAAAAATTTTAATTAACAAATTTTATTTAACTTATATTCATATAACTATTATTTATTTTTTCATTCTAATATAATCATTTTTATTTATTCAACGAATAATAGAATAATTTTCCAAGTTTTTTCCTATTATATACATTTCTTTTAAAAGATTTCAGTTTCTATATACAGTTTTCTTTATATATGTACATTTACAACATTTTTCTTTTAATTTGTTTGTTGGTATAATATAAATGTCCTTAATTTCCTTTCATAGAATGAATTACTTAATAAGAGCTATTATTATTTTTTTTAAATAATAATATTGATGTTTGTACTAAGTGAATGAAAGGTAAAAATAGTTATATTTAATGTTCTAATTTAAAATAAACTATTAAATTGCTTGTTGAAATCAACACAAGTGTAAGATTTTTTTTTAACATGGATGTAGTTTGTAAAACGCTTTTTTGTTAGGTTAGAAAAGAAGAAGTTTTTTTTTTTGAAAGTAAATAGATGATAAAATGACTTACATTAGTTTGTATATTTACTATTAATATGGTAGTTAAGGGTTTGAAAATGGATGTTTTATAATATTGAAGTTAAAGTATCAAGATTGTTCTGGTTTTAAAAGTAGTCTGTATTTTTTTATAATAATAATATTAATAATATTGTAAAATACTTTTAAGTTTAAATGCGATCTTACAGTTCATTGAATCAAGGCTGGTTTTGGTTTAATTTGAAACTGTATATCCAAGGATTCTATATTTCCAAACCCGAATCCCAAAAATATCTAGATATCTTTTTCCTCAAAACTGTACCATCCATATCCTTATAAGCTGTAGATTTGTATTAGGATGAGACCTAAATTTTAAGTCAAAAAAGATTGTGGTATGAATGTGTTAACGTCGTTGACTACCTTTAGGAAGTACTCACAGCTCTAATAGATGGATTTCTAAGCTTGGCAGGTCCATCGTGAAAAAAAAGAAAAATATTTTTAGCAATTAAAAATGTTTTATTAATTACAGTAAATATTTCAATGAGATTCATTAATAAAAATTAGGTGATTATAACCATTATTCATACTTTCATAAATAGCTATTACCTTTCCTTTAATTCTTGCAATTATGAATTATTATAACATCATTATATCCCATATAAAATTCAATTATATTTTATTATATTTTGTTATATTTCTAATATCCATTTAAATATCAATTTAATTAAGTAATTAATTAATTATTAATTTACTTTATATTTCTTCAATAAAATGCACATTAAATTTAATAATTCTGTATTTAAAGTAAATACCTTGCGGACTTATTGAAAATATTTTAATGGTATTTAGGTAACAATAAAAATTGCATATTTGAAGGGGCGTATGATTATAAAAATTTTATGTCATATTTATGAATACCAGATATTATCGTTATCATATAAACGATAAATATTTATTTTTTACACAAATTTTATTTTGTTTATATATTTGTCATTTTTTTTTTTTTTTTATTTTACTTTTATTTAACTTAATTTTTATGCTGAATTTATGTCTAATATGAAAATATGAAAATAAATTTTCATGTTGTTTTTTATATTTAGGCTTCTTATACTGAATACTCTTGCTGTATCATCATATTTGTTTATTTTTTTATCATAAAATGAACCTATATTATTTTTTTATTATTTTGTATTTAGAGTAGAACAAATTCATAAAAAATTAATGTATCACCTTATAGTCTAGGTAGTCTTTTATTTTTCATTTCCTTTTATATATTTTGACTTTATATATTCTGACTTTATGTATATATGTATCTGACTCAATTGACCTATTCTATTACAATTTTTATAACATACTGCTTCTGGTGAGAACTGAATTTAGAACATGTCTTCTTTTTATTTATATGTTGCATATATTACACATATTACATATATTACGTACATGAGTTTTATTATCAGGACCATTTTAAAAAATTTAATAAATATTGATGTTGATAACTGTTCACTTTTTTTTCTATCTTAATTTTTTGGGCTGGAAATGTATCTTATTAAAACATACAGACATTTGGCACAAAAAAATTAAATAAGAACAAAAAAAAAAATGTGTCTGTCAAAAGAAAGATAAAAATACTTTTTATATATATATATACATAAATTTTAAATTGAAATATATATTTGAAAATTATTTTTATAAATTACATTGGTTTTTTATGCTTTTCTTACCAATTTGAATAAATATGAACTTGAATTTCTTTAAAGAATCCTACTTTCCTATTAAATAAAACTGATAATTGGAAAGGCTTTTTTTAAATTATGACGTTGATAAAGTTGAATTCTTATAACTTTTAGGTATGCTCTGTTAAGCTTTTCTGTATTGACGTTGACGACACAATTTTATTATTAACTTTAGCTTTTAAAAATTTTTTTTTCAATTTCTTAGAAACTAAAGTCAAAGATGGGTTTTTTTTATTTTATAGGAAATTTGTAAAGGGCCCCATTTTTTTTAGTTTTAATATTTAAAATCAAATTTTTTTACATTTAAAACTTTTGCACCCATTAACTAAACTTCTTTCAACAAGCAAATTACAAAAAAAAAAAAATGTTCTCGATAAAATTGCCTACTTTTAGGCGATGTTTCTTTGCTTATAGATGTCACTCAAAGCAATTTAACTAATATTCTTGTACTGGATAGACAATAGTGTTTAAAAGCTTTTTGTCGAGGCTGCTTAGATATCGACGCATACTAAGATACAGAATATAATTTGTACATTTTAGGAGGCGTTAAAAGTTCTTAAAATTCTAAATTCTTTAACGTTTAAATTTCTTTGGCTGATAATCTAAGTGTCATAAAACTAAGTTGACGATACTACTAAGATACTAAGATGCAGAATATAATTTGGATATTTTGTGGGGCGCTTAAAATTCCATTTCCAAAAAAATTCTTAAAAAACTCTAAACTCAAATTATTATATTTATGAGTATAGAACTTTTCATGATCGACCTTTTAAATAAAAAAAAAACATAAAATGAAGTCTCTGTGGACTCTAAAAATATCAATTTACATACCACAAAAAAAAAAATTGTATTTAATTTAAAATTTAATGCAATTTATAAATGTGTAAATATATCTGACAAGGTCAAATGTATTTTTATTTTGCTTTTTTATTCTCATTTTCAAAAATTTCCATTTAAAAATTTTCATTAACAGAAGAACTATATAATTTTTTTTATTTTTTAAATGGATACATGTATGTGTCTACTTATTTACACGTATACGAACATAGGTATATATATGAGTTTTTACTTAAAAGGAAATTTATTAATTGAC